>VZSE01008525.1:291677-326285 GCA_013398275.1 Promerops cafer | reverse complement strand
ATGGCAGAGTTTCTCCGGGCGGTGCCATGTGTGACAAGGAAACATGGGGAGTTTCAACCGTGTTTCATGGGGAGGACTGTAGTACAAGAGAGACTCCTCTCTCCCCTGATAGATTGAGAATTAATTACTTGAGTGAGGGTAACTTGATCAGGACTCCAATATTTTTTTTGTCTCACTGTGCTTTAGTAAAATTTAAGTGGGAGGAAGAGGAATGTTTTAAAAAGTTTTCATTCTGTTTTCCTGTGTTTCTGATTTTAGTTTGTAGTTTAATAAAGTTTGTTATTTTTCTCTTTTTTCTAAGTTTAAGCCTGCTCTGCTCTGTTCCTGGTCACATCTCACAGCAGTTAGTTAAAGAAAATACATTTTCATGGGGGCACTGGCATTGGGCCAGCACCAAACCATGACATAATGGGACATAGCTTTTGCTTGTGTGTCCTCAGCAATTGATAACTGGATCTTAGAGAGGAGCTTTCAAGAATTCATGGCTAGTATCAGAACTTCTAATATATTGTAGATTTTTTTTTTTTGTATCACCACAAAAATGTGATCTCATTATAAAAAAGGAAGGTAAAAAGGGAATCAGCTCACTTTGTAGTGGCTGTTATATTGCCAGTAACATAGAAAGTGAAAACACCTTAGTTTTAAATTTTCTTGTACTTTTCAAGATAACAAATTATTACTTTGTAGGACAAAAAAATGAAAGCCACAGTTATTCTACTCTGTGGTGCCTAAAATTCAGATGGAGCTTTAAACAGAAGCAGATATTTAACAAAGTCATCTCAAAGCTATTTCTCAAATGTGCCTGGTATTTACAATATTTTCTATATTTCTAGCAGCCTCAAATGCCAACAGCATTGTTTACTGTACAAGCTGGCTTCTACTGGGCAATTAATTCAGCTGTAAATAAGAAACCCAGCTGGCTCCTGGGTTGACTGACAGAAACCTCAGCCAATTACGCTCCTTACTAAGCTGCAGACATCTCACTGGTCCGGGAGCTGGGCAGTGTAACAGATCAGACCAATGAGCTACCCAAACCAGGTTTTTCAAATTCCCTTTATAAAGAGGAGCTTGAGGAATAAATGCGCTCTGTTGCCACATAAACATTAGGTGAGTGGTTCCCTTTGTCTCCAACTGTCAGGGTTTGGCGCTGGCCCAATGCCAGTGCCCCCATAAAAATATATTTTCCTCTACTAACTGCTGTGAGATGCGACCAAGAACAGAGCAGAGCAGGCTCAAACTTAGAAAGAGAGGGAAAAAACTTTATTAACCTACACTAAAATAATAGAAACACACAGGAAACAGAATGAAAATCTTCCAAACATTCCTCCTCCTCCCACTCATTTTCCACCAAACCACAGTGAGACAAAACCTTGGATTCCTGATCAAGTTACCCTCACTCAAATAATCAATTCTCAATCCATTAGGGGAGAGAGGAGTCTCTCTTGTACCATAGTCCTCCCCATGAAACACAGTTGAAAACTCCCATGTTTCCATGTCACACATGGCACTGCCCGGAGAAAATCTGCCATGGTGACATCCTCCTTCCATGTACAGTGCTCTCACCACCGTCCATGGACCGAAACTGCTCACAGGGTTCTTCAAGGATGCTTTGCCAAGTGCAGGAATAAAACAACCATGTCTCATTTTTGGGACCACAGTCCCCCCCATTTTCTCATCCCCTGGGGCCGAGGGTTTTCTCATTTTTGGGACAACAGTCCCCCCCATTTTCTCATCCCCTGGGGCCGAGGGTCTCAAGAACAGAGCTCTTCTTCTCCCTGAAGACAGAGGGCACCACCACACCCTCTTCATCTTCCCCTGTTCACTCCACTCCTTTATATGGTGTCATTACTGCAGGTCAGTCTCTTGGCTCAATCCATCACATCCACTTAAATGCAGTTTCAGGTATTACAGGCTACTTGGTTCAGTCTATACAAGAAAAGTCCAGCTAAAAATAAAAGCCACTCCAGCATCTCCTCCCACCTCGGATTCTTCCCATCTTCCTCTAACATCTCAGGTCTCAGACTGTCTCTCTTCTCTCTCAAACCACCAGCCAGGAGGACTAAATGTTTCATAAAGTTTCCTTCACCCAGGAAAGGGTTAAAAGTCTGAGCTCCGCTGCCCTCAGGAGACTGAAATCTCACAGGGGCGACTCCCACATACTGGACACCTTCCCCCGCCTGCCTCCTCTACCGGCCACAGGCTCGCTTGCTCTTTTTCGGGGGGTGGGGAACAAAAGACATCTCGGCCTCTCTCCACCCCTCCGTCCTGCAGGGGCTGGCCCAGTTCCATTCCCTTCCACCCTCTCTCTCTCTTCAGGGCTCCAGCCTACCTCAGCCTCGGCCTTCATGGCTTCCCCTCCCTCACCCAGCCACAGGGGGTGGGGGAGGGAGATATGCTTTCTCCTGCAGCGGAACAAAAGACAGGGAACTTTGGGAATTCTCTGCTTTTAACCCCGTGTGTTCACAGAGACGACTCATGTCTTCAGTGGTCACACCAGGTGTCAATATTCAAATCTGACCACTAATTGGTTGGACTAAAACTTCCCGAAAAACTCACTTCCTCTCAAACCAAGACACCAACCCGCTTCCCCCCACATGCACACAGCATATTGTTTTTTCCACTTGTTTCGGAACAGTACGTCATATATTAACTAAGGATCAAGCCTAATGCTGGTTCCTGGCCCACCACTGCTAGCTCCAGACAAACTGGGTAGATCATATAGTTTAGAAAACTAAAGGCTGTGGCACACCTGCTCTCCAAGCATAGTCAGCACATGACTGTGTGAAGAGTTGTGTCAAGACTAACACAGTGGTGCTGCACATTACATGAAAAGAAGCCTGTAGTGCTGTTTGAGGTACAAAATATACTCAAAACCTCTCTATTCTTTGCTCTGCATCCCCCAGCCACCTGAACCAGTATGATTCATCCTTTATGAATTCTCCATACTAAAATTCATGCAGATTATTGCACAGTGAATCTACCCTCAGCAGTAAAACAGAAGGATTGGGGCAAACATTACCGAATGAAAGCTACCTACCTGTTTGATCTGGCAGAAGGAGAACCCAGATTTGGATTGGGGTGAACTCAGTCTAGCCAGGAACAAACCCAACTCCAAGAGGCACCTAAAACATAATATCCACACCTGAGTTAGCTTATTTTCACAACTTGTGTCCCCTAACAGTTCTGTACCCCAAGATAAGTACTTACATCAACAGCCACTGCTGAGGTAGGAGAATTCCCTGAAGGATATGACAGCATACAATTAGGAGGATATTATATTTGAACATCCACATCTCTCCTGGTTCTAGAGGCTGCAGAAGAGGACTTGGGAAATATCCTAAATATTACAGAAATTATACAGGGGACATAAAGACCCCTATGTAACTAGACACCTACCTGTGTCAATGTAGACGTAAATTTAGGTCTTGTGGCTTTGGACAAAGTTAATATCCAAAAGACATCTTGAATCTCCTCCAAGTAGTTAAATATTACTAAGATGTTTAATGTTTCTCTTCCAGGAAAAGAGCAGATGCAGCTTTCAAAGTTCAACAGTCATGAGCAGTTTAGAAAGTTCCTAAAAAATATAACAACAATCACAGCGAAATCCTTAAGAGTAATTTCCTCAAGTAAAGCCACCATATCCTCAAAAAACCAAAACTCTTGTTATTTTGACTCCTCCTAAATAAATTCCATGCTGATCCACATGAGATGTATAGAGAAGAAGAAAATGTAGGAATTGCTAAGGATAGCTGAACTGCAATTAGATTCAGTATGATTCAATAGATCATACTGAGTGATTTTGACTTTACACTGCATGGAAGAAAGTAACAGAAGACTTAAGATGCTGTTAATTAATCTCTTAACCTAATCTGATTCTGTTCGTGAGTAGTGTGAACAAGGTGGAAAAAGGCTGGACTAAATGCCAGAGCATTTAGAGAGATAATCCTGGTTTTCTTAATAATTATTGAATAGCCTTAAGCTCTTCTCTTAATCTTTTTACAACTCAGCCTCCCCATCATTTAAAAGATACCAGAATACTTACTCACCTGCTTTTTACACCTGCAGTGTGGCTTTGAAAATACAATGTTAGAACATAAGTACTACATATTTCTTTTCAAATTTCTGTACTGTTTCCTGTTAAGGAATAACTTGTTTTTTTCCATAATGATAAAAATTCTGTGACAACAGAAGTTGTACTCTATGAATAACTGAAGACTCTAGAACACCTGGTTTTATTTAAGTGAAATCAAGAAGCAGTTCATGTCAAAGGCATATAATACAGTTTGTACATTAAATATTAATGCAATTAAAACTATCAAGAAAGTGAGTGGAATACAGTTTTCAGAGGGTTTTTAAAGCCAAAAGTGCACAATATACTGCAGGCAGTCTTAAATCTTGGGGTGACTATCAGAATGGCAATGTGAAAAGCTACCCAGTCTTCAATCACAAACTTTACATCTGCACATTTATTTCTTGCAGTCTGCTCTTAAAGAGGAAGATTTCTTTATAATGATAAGATGCAGAAATTTTGAAATGACTGATGATTAATTCAAATTCTTTTAATTAGGAACACAGTCATGTAGTTTGAAAACCAGCTAAAAGGATATAGTGCTAAAACCTGAAAAAAAGGAAAAAGGTCTTGCCATTTGTGTGAGGATTTCAAAATTTTTTAATATTTAAAGTCCTGTAATAAGAAATGAATAGCATATTTGTGACATTTATAATTGATACAAGGCTGCAAAGCTCTGTAATCATTACTGAAGATGAAAAAAGTGTATAAAAGAGATCTAGTCACACTGGAAAACTGAGCAGATAGAGAAATGAGAATTTCTTGTGAGATGGTGCACCTACAGAATATTCCCCAATTCTAAGAAAAGATATTTTAAGAAATAGTGATTTATTAAATGTCAGATGTGATTTGAATAAGATTGGATCCAAATACCTCTAGTTGCTTCAATTTGTTTTTTCTCCCGTTTATCACTCTGACGCATTCACAAACGTTTATTTTAGCAAAAACCAATAGATAAAGATATCCTTAAAAAAACAGCTAACCAGCAACACAAAATTTAAAACAAACCAAAGCAGTAATCTCCACAAAATTTCCTTTGTTATGGTTCTAGCATTCAAACTTGGTTATAGAAGATGACTAGGTCAGGGTAGCAAAATCACCTTAATGCTGCCTTTCATACCTATGATCATCATCTTCTCCAGGAATAAAATATATCTAACTCTTACTGCTTACACAATCCACTCAATTATACTTATGTCAAAATTCATCAACAAACATGATTAAATGATTACATTATTAGAATTTAATTTTTCATTTATTTGCCACAATTAATTATAGCATCAAAAATACATACTACCTTATCAAAAGTATAATTCCTCATTTTCCCCCTTCTAAAAAATAAAGGTCCTATATATTTTTAAAATTGTATATATTATTCAATTAATTTATTTGGATATCTATTTCTTTTACTAAAAATAATAAAATTTTACAGGGTCACTAGGTAAATTAATGGTCATCTCTGAAAACAACAATGGGATCCAAATTAGAAATGGAAATGCTAACTAAATGAAGGCTGTATATTTTCTAAGGTCTTATGTGCACAATAAAATCAGATGGTGTATATCGGGCTGACATGCCCAAATGGAGTTGTTCAGAGTCTTGCTCTAAATGTGTCTTTTCCGTGTCTTTTCCCTTTCCCCATTCCTGTGGCAATCTACAGATTAAATAATGGTATATAACACTGGTAACAGCATAATGCAGTGTGTCATGTTGGTCTTTCACTCAACTGTAGGCTTTAATTCTGGTTCCCATTTTGAAGACCTTTTAAAGACCATTTCATTTTCAAAACACTAGCTGAGCATATAAACATATTTTATGTTTACTTTTGACCAGTTTTGCACTTTATTGACAGAATTTTGATTTCTCTTTAGCAAAGCAAGTAATCAATTAAAGCATTTGTTTCTTAACAGCAACAAAACTGATTGTTGTCCAGGTTAATTTTTAAAATGTCAGAGACACATTTGAAAGACATTATTTGAATTACTATTTTACACAGGGTGCTGGGAGATTAATGCAATGTCAAGGCAAGGCAATAAGGTACATGCTGTTGATTGGTGTTCTCAGTACCTTAGGAGAATTTTGACTTTTCTAAGCCTAACACTTAGAAGAATTATTGCATTGTTTTCATCAATTTATAAAACAAAAAAAAATTATATTTTTTTAATTAGATATACTCAACTTTGATACAACAAACATCAAAGAAGCAAGGAAAAATTGACTTAATTGTCATGAAACTTTCATTTCACAATCTGCACCATATTTCTTTAAGTTCATTTCACATTATATAACCATAAAATGGTAAGTTTGTTTCAAAGGAGTTTTTCCTTCAGTATTTTTTTGGTTTTTAGCAGAAAGCCTTTTTCTTATTTATTCTTTTTCCAGTGATATAAATATATCCTCAAATTACTATTTCATTCACTCCCATAAAATTATCACTTCACCTAATGTTTCAGCAGATGTTACTTATCCCAAGATAGATAATTTGTTAAGAAAGAATAATCAGGAACAGAGTACTGCTAGCACAGCACCGTTATATGCCCCCACCTGAAGAGCTGTGAATATTATGATAAGAGCAGGTAGAGTACAAAAAGCAGTCTTCAGTTTTGTCCCAACATCTTTATTTTATATGCAAAATAATTGCAACTTTTCATAATTATAATGGTGTCTTATGGTAACTACAAGAAATATCAGCATTTGGATACATAAGGGATTGCATCTGACTGGACATGCTGGACTTATCAGAAATGGCTTTCAGAAATTAAAGTTTTCAATGAATTGATATATATATATTCTATATCTGATACCATTATTGTCCACAATAGTCAAATCACTCACTAGTAAGAAGTCTGCTCTACATATGCTGAGCTTCAGATTTGATTTTTTTCTATAAAATCAAATGTAAACTGCTGCATACATTGATTCAGTAGTGAAATAATATTATTTCCTTAGTTTGAAAAATGCAAATTAAATGTCTGGGCTGTACAGGATTCAATGACATTGTATGAATTTTTTTTCATCTGAATGTACATAACTACAATAAGAATGTCACTTACAGGAATATTTCCTAAAACAATTATAAAATATTTCTTTGAAATTTATTTTGTGCAATATTATTTTGTATATGTTTAAATCAAAATATATATGGATCCATCAAATGAGTATTTTAAAGAAACAAGGCTTGTTTATTACTTTTCGTTAGATTAGGAAGATGATGTTGAGGAAAAGGTAAGTCCCCATCTTCTGAAGTATTTCAGTGGCTGTTTTAAACAATTTTTGACAACTGATCTACTGAGGGTGGTGATTTATAGGATTAAGGACTGAACAACGGTTAACTCAAAATCTTGTTTCTAAGGCTTTTTATGAGAAATTGTGTCACATTCTTTCAATTTTTTTCCAGGTGATTATAATTTTACCAAGAGGACACTTTTGAATAACCAGCACTTTGGTTTCCTGAAAAAATTACTATGAACTTCTAGAAAAAAATCAAGTAGATACCATGTTATGATGCCTTTACAACATCACTTTTTTACATTTACAACAGTACTTCCTCCTCAATAATTTAGCCTGGTAACTGAGACCTTGATGTTCATCAAAATCTCTGGTAAAGTCCAACTACATCAGAACTCACATATCATTGAGCAACTAGACAAACTATAGAAAAAGCTTGAATCATGAGCAACGAGGGGCTTTTTCTGAAGCCTTGGCTGTTAAAATAAGGATGTCTGTCTTGAAAAAGCTTTTAGTATTCACAATTCTGAAAAAAATATCTAAAAATATTGGACAAATGAATCTCATGTATTTCCTACAACCATTGTAAAGCAAGTTAATAACCTTAGGTGCCCAAAATCATGATTAATCTTTACTACCTGATTTCAAAAATACTCTGTATTGATCATCCATCATTACCAAAGGCACAGCCAAATAACCCCCACAAAAATGAAAGAATATGTTTGTTACAGTACAAGCTGGCTTGTTCTGGGCAATGAAGTCGGTTATGAACAAGAAGCCCAGCCTGGTTCCATGAACCGGCCCCTGGGCTGACATACAGGTTACTTCAGCCACCCACGTTCCACCCTAAGCTGCAGGCATCTCCCTGGTCAGGGAGCTGGGAGGTGTTAAAATCAGACCAATGAGCATTTTAGATCAGGGCGTTTCAAACCTCCAGTATAAACCCCCTATATATCAGGTTCAGACAGTAAAGCCACACGGAACTCTGAGGCGTGTGTTGCCTCTGTCTCCCACCACCGACCCCACGTAACATATGTCTGTTGAAGGAAGTAGAGTGTGATCCTTTCAAGCAGGGATTATACGGGTTCATTTCAATGCTTTGTCTAGAAATTCATGGCATGTCATTTCTTGAACAGCCGACAAGACATGGTTAAAAAAAAAATCACTAAAATCACTTATAAAGCATCAACTTCTCTTATCTAACCATATACCTTGGGAAGTTACCTTTGCTTATAATATAGTAAGTTTAACTTTATTTCTTCTAGATATTCCTCGCTCTTACTCCCAGCAGGTTTTTTTCATCCTAGGTGCTGATAAGGAGTTAATTATTCTCATAAATTATATTGTCTTGACAGCACTATAATTTCTTCGTGGTTCCTTTAAGCAAAAAGGTTTTTTTTCATTTTTCTGGAACCTCTCCTGGTATTTTTTTAGAGATAATCAGTCAGCTTCTGACGCTGTTTGAACCATACTTTGGAAACCTTTGAATCAATTTTATCTCATTTAGCCCATTCAAACCACAATTTGTTCAAGTATCCAAATCCATCTTTCTTTAGTGTGATAGAAAATATTTGTGGTTAATAATACTTGTGTTACTTATATTGACAATGTCCAACAGCATACACTGGACAAGACTTGAACGAAAACATTTATTAGTTTTGTTGTCATTATTTTTCAGAGAGCCTTTCTAGACCACTTAGCAGCAGACAACACTTTCCTGAATTTTCCTTTTACTGCTAATGCACTCATAGCATTATTTATTATCTTTTGTGTGCCCTGGTAGTTTATTTAATTTTGTGCTTTTGCCTTTCTCTGACTTACTCTGTGCATGCTCTCAAAGAGAATTCCACTATCAAGAAGAGTTTTATTATTTCTAATGACTGTCCTTGAGTTTAGGTGGTAGTAGGGGGAGTAGCTGTAGATGAGGTGGGACAGGAAAGTTGGTGTCATGTGAAAAATTGAGATTTTCTCAAACCCTTTGTGTTTTATTAGTCTGTCAGTGCCCCAGGAAAGCCAAAACCCTTTTGCCCAACCAGTCTGTCAGCATCCCACTGTGGGGATCCTTCACTGACTATTCCAGTGGGTTAAAGGGCAGTTACACTGGCTGGTTGAGGGACACATGCCAACAGCATAAAGGAGACGCCCTCGCAGGTCTCCACAGTCGAGTATGTTCCTGCTGATGGAAAGTGCCAGCACCCTTGAAGGACTCACACTAACTTACTTTTATACTACATTTTACGTTTAGCTGAGAAACTAAACGTAAAATGGAGCTTAGGTGGATGACTCCAGTCATCCATCATGTTCAGTGGGGGGTGCCTCAGAGGTGGGTAATGTCAGTAGTACACCTGAGGCAGCCTTTGGGATGGAGGTGTGCACAGTGTTACATCTGTGATCTCTCCATGGTTGCTGATTCAGCAGCAAGACATCTTTTTCCCCCCTTGGTAGGCAGCTGCTATGAAGCTTATGAGCTACAGGGTACCACTGGGTCCCCTTCTTGCAAGGATTTCAGCAGAGCATGGCTGTGGTGTCTCTATTCTGCTCCATCCTCCTTTTAGTTCCCCTTAGCATGTTTTGTGTGTGGGAAGTGGGACATGCTGACCAAGGCCCATCCAGGGAGCAGCAACTGCATTTCACCCAGGGAGTTTCACCCTATAACTTCCTTACTGTTAGTGTGAACACTTCCTGGTTTTCTCCAATTTTACCCCTAATCATTTTCCCACACTATATTTGCTCGATACATCACAAAAAATTCTTACCTTCTGAAAAAAAAGATAGTTGTATTTGAGCTACTTCCTACAAATGGTTCTTGGCCCATGGCAAACACTAACCTCTACACGGCCACTGTGGCAATGGCCACTGGCACAGGCTGTACCTATGGCAGGAATAGCAATTTAGCAGATCTGGGTTTGCTCAGATCACCCTGTGCAAGTGTTCTGGACTATTATTGTACAAATGGGAATGCTTATTATTCCAGTATTTAATGTGGAGAAAATCAGATTTGAGATCCTCAAAGCCTTTCTTATTTTAACTTATCAGGCATTACACCTGGCAAGAAAGCCAAAGGACCACTCTGAAGGTCTCTGCATATTAACAAATTTGCACTATAGAATTGTGGGATTTCTTAGGCTTTTGCTTTAATACCAAGGCTGAATGTCCAATCTATTATTTCCAGGTTCAATTTACAAAATTACTTATTTCATAAATTGAAAAGAAGGAAACTATTTACCTTTGGTATCCTAAACTCCACATCCTAAAGAACCTTTTAAGGTAAAGAAAAAAAAAATACACATCTAACTTCAAACAATTGCTTAATACTGAGAAATGTAGCACCATTCTTGTTTGCTTCTTTTTCTTTTTCTATATCCATAGTACAGCAAACTTACAATTGTCATCAGACTTCCAGCAGAATGGTATAAGAGCAGAATGAGTTCTCTGGGTATTAGTCCACAGCATATAAATACTTGATTTGCACAGATACAGGTTTATAAATGGAAAAAAAATGCACTCTGTATCTTTATCTGTAAAATTGCTCTGCATCAATGGAAGTAAGACTCAGATAAAGAAAGTCACTGTAGGAAAGAAAAGGGAATTGAAGCATGTGCTCCAAGTGCATTAAGAAAGGCAGATATAAAGTTGCTAAAGGAAAATAACTTACATAAAAAAAAAAAAAAAACTACAACTGAGGGGAAAGAAAAAAGAAAAGGATGCAAATGAGATTGAAAACAGTGTTAATTATGCCTAACATCATAAATGGCAATTTAAAAAAGCAGAAACACTAGAGGCAATATAGTTGGTTTAAGTTGTTAGTGTAGTAGAAACTGCAGCACATCCCATCATCCAGGGACAATTACCAGCTGCTGCCATCAGGGAAATCATCCTTTCTTCACTATGCTACTGTACAAAACCTATGTCCAAAACAACCAGCTGTGATTCCGAGGGTGACTGGAACTCTGAGTACATAAGTTCCATGTTATTGCTCTTTCTCAGTGTTCTACAGTCAGAATCCTATCCTGTCTTTTCCTTTCCCTGATCCATTTCCCACACATTTCTTCCCTAAACTCATGGTTCTTCCCATCTGCCTTACTGTTAGCATTAAATTTTATTCTGTGTGTAATGATTTCTAAGAATTACACGTAGGTAAAATAAAACAGACATATTTTGGAAATTATTCTGGGTTTGTTTCTTGTAGGTTTTTTTGGGGGCGGTTTTTGGTTGGGTTTTTTTGTTTGGTTTTTTTTTTTTGGTCAGGAAGAATATATATCTAGTGACTGGAAAGATGATAAATGGAGAGGGCAGATTGGGGAAGAGGATAATCCACTTCCTGGAGCTGACATGGACCTTGATAAGAATAAAAACTGCATTTTCACTTAGTTTTAATGAGCAAAAAGTCTTTTTGAGGACTATAATCTATGATGGTATATTAACCATTACTCAGCAAGATACAGAAGAGTGTAACAACATAGGGCAGGATACCACTGATATAATCAGCAACATTAATACCATATTGATTTGACGCTAAATACAATTAGGAGGGGAGATTTTAATGAGGCTGCTTTTTTCTTTGTTATTGCTCACTAAATAATCTCATCTTTGATAGGAATGTTTACTCCTACAGATTTTGTGTCTCTCTGCTGCTGAATGGGAATCTGACTTTCAGACACACATCCAGCTGCTCCCATTTTGATTTAATGCAGACAAACCTAATACAGTTAAAGAGTAGGCTGCCAGCAGCCCTTTCAGTTCAATTTATGATCTCATATGACATTATCTGGAAGAAGATAAATTTGTATTCTTCCATTAATTCTACTTTCTAAGACTAGTGTTCGTTTTTTTTAATGTATCTCTCTATATAAAAACATATACATAGTAGGCTAGCAGAGAATGGCTGCCAAAGAGTTTTAACATTGGGGGGATTGGATTTGAAGATTTATTCAAAATGTGAGATACTGCATCAGGTAGACATAAACACAAAAGAAAAAATCAATCAAGAAATTCCCCCCAAAAAATCACTCAAAATAATAAGCTTGAGAAGAATACTGTTTAAGACAGACATGCATATTTTTTTAATTAATGTAATTAAACTTTGATCAGGACTTATACCTTCTGCTTGTTTACATTTCATTAGTTATAAAGGTTAAGGGTGTTTATGTGTAATAATGCTATAACAAGTAACAGCCACAACATGCAGATGAAAATAAAAGAAAAAATATTACAAATAAATGCAAAGAGTCAAAAAAAGTGAAACACATAGGAAATTATGCAAAGTTCTTAGAAATAAAGAAATTTATGAGAGAGAAGAAGTAGGTTGACTATCTAGGGACATTTAAGTACAATGAAACTCACCAAGATATTAAACTCTGAATCTCAGACTAGCAACACACAGTCTGCTCCTAAAAAGCAATTTAGAGTATTCTGATTGCTCTGAAATAATTGTCAGACAGCCTGGGATTTTCAGAGCATAGCTGTGGGCTTGGGCAGTGATGTAAAGCTAGCTGTATTGTGTCTGCAGACCCTTCTTGCAGTCCCTTCTGCCAAAGAATTTCTCAACCAACTACGAACTATTCACCCGAAAAACCTACAACCCATCTCCATTTCTATCACAGATTTCCTCTATGACTGTGGAATGCTTGGTGTACAGGGTGAGAGCTAATGGCAGAAAATGGGAGCATTTCACAGCTGCCAGGTTCAGGAGCATCCTGCGAGGTAGGTGGGTAGTATTGACTTGTTGACCCTTTGTCCTTATCATTCTGCCTGACTGTCAGAAAGAAACCAAGCTTGGAGGCCATGGGTCACTATGAGGTGAGGAGGTGAGGAAACCTGAATGTGCTGGCTCTGCAGCCCTTCCTCACAACCTCAAGGCCGTACTTTATGGAATGCATACTTTATGGAGCAGCTCCCAGCTATTTCTTGGCTTAAGCCACTTCTTTTTCACAGTCCATCGTATCGTATCTTCATTGCACTGACAGAGAGACAAAGTAAATGCGATATGTTGACTGAAAAAGAAAAAAAAAATCAGTTTGATGGAAAAAAAACGCAAAACATTTTCTCCAATTCGTTTTAACCTTAAAGCATGTCCATGTTCAACCGCACAAAAGAATGTTCCTGCTCACCCAAGGTTAGAGTGAGTTGTTTACAGGGCAGGATTGACAAAAGAGCAAACCTAAGAGACCTTAAGCTGCCCAAAAAGACCCACTGCCACAAAAAAAAAGCCTGAGTGCATCTCCAGTTGCTGTTTCCCTCAGATTGTCTCAGTTACTAAGTTTTACCCTCTGGAAAAAATTTCACATCAATAGGTAGATAATAATGCAGAGAAACAAAATGGGGTTTGCTTGACAGGTTGGACATTCCTTATTATCACCAGACATAGAATAGAATAGAATAGAATAGAATAGAATAGAATAGAATAGAATAGAATAGAATAGAATAGAATAGAATAGAATAGAATAGAATAGAATAGAATAGAATAGAATAGAATAGAATAGAATAGAATAGAATAGAATAGAATAGAATAGAATAGAATAGAATAGAATAGAATAGAATAGAATAGAATAGAATAGAATAGAATAGAATAGAATAGAATAGAATAGAATAGAATAGAATAGAATAGAATAGAATAGAATAGAATAGAATAGAATAGAATAGAATAGAATAGAATAGAATAGAATAGAATAGAATAGAATAGAATAGAATAGAATAGAATAGAATAGAATAGAATAGAATAGAATAGAATAGAATAGAATAGAATAGAATAGAATAGAATAGAATAGAATAGAATAGAATAGAATAGAATAGAATAGAATAGAATAGAATAGAATAGAATAGAATAGAATAGAATAGAATAGAATAGAATAGAATAGAATAGAATAGAATAGAATAGAATAGAATAGAATAGAATAGAATAGAATAGAATAGAATAGAATAGAATAGAATAGAATGGAATAGAATAGAATAGAATAGAATAGAATAGAATAGAATAGAATAGAATAGAATAGAATAGAATAGAATCTTTCCATTGGAAGCAACTTACCAGGATGTCCTGACCAATTCAGGGCTGTCCAAAAGTTAAAGCATATCATTAAAGGCATTGTCCAAACACTGTAATGGCTACTTTCACTGTTCCAACAACAAGACTCCATAAATATTTGAAATGCAGAATGGCCAAAACATGAAACAAAGAATTGCCAAACCCCTAAGTTTTCCAGAGCAATTAAGAGGATTACAGACTCCTCAGATGTGCTAAGATGGCAGTAACATCCACTTTGACAGGCTTGCAAACACAATGCTGGATCTGTGGAAGAATTGTACTCTGCTGTTCTGTTGGTGTCTAAAAGGGACTTCTGTATCACATGAATTGAACATGGGTACCAACCCTGTGGCATCCATGCTGCTTTAATAAAATCCTAATCCCAGCTTGCAGAATGGTGCTCAGTTAGGCTAGAAAGACATAATTTCTTACGTCTAAATCACTCCAGGTGATATGATATTTTTAGAGGGTAATTTTTTTCTCTATCCTTTAATTACCATTACCTTTTCTCTTTCAGCTACTCCAAGAGCAGTTATACCAGACAAGAAACAATAAGCAAAATTTTATTCTTTATGGTGAAGATTTTCTAAACAAACTTTATAAATTGCAATCGAATAAAAACAACATTTTGATGTAATATACCAAACTGAAAAGATTTTTTTTTAAAAAGCTATTTTCTGAGTCAGCTAACTAGACCATTTTACATGTTCCTGAAGAAAATCAGAGCTAACTTTCAATCTTCTTATGACTAAAATCCACAAAGGGCTTAGGTTTTTCAAAGGAAACATCTGTGTAATGCAAGAAGTCTCTCATCCTTGTTTCAGCTGTTCTTTCTGATTATTTTGCAAGACAACACAATGATTTTTCCCCCTTTTTTCCTTCCATCCTGTTTCAGAGTTGTTTCAGGTAATCAAGTTTTATGGGAAGAACATTTTAGGACATAATCACACAATTATATTCATACAGGCAAAGTCTTTGCAGATGATTGCTTACCTACGTAGAGGTGGAGGTTTCCAATGAGCCCTGAGTTGCAGGATCTGTGTTTCTGTGGCAAGATATGCAATCTCACATCAATAGATACAGATCCATCACCTAGCAGGCATTAGAAATTGAATAGACATTCACCAAATATTCTCCAGGAGATGGGATATAACTGCTTGCTTTCAGAGCACATCTGTTTGTCCTGTACTGTATTCAGAAAAAAAAGTGACTTCTATAGTATTTTATTTTAAATTAGTATTGGCTTTACTCCAAAATACTAAATGTTTTCATTTTATTGCATTTACTGTAAGGAAAACTTTGGAGTTCAAAAGGTTGTTAATCGAATTCACTGGAAGCATTTTGAGTTGTAAATTTTTCCAAAAACTCTAAAAAATACGAAAAGGGAATAATAATCATTGTAGAAGTATGACCAAAGTGGAATTTTAATGAATAGTTCTCTCTAAACTGAAAGCCACAGTTTACACATATAAGGATACTCAGGTATGTGGAGAATCATTGACTGCAATGAAACTTTCCCCATTGCCAATGTAATTGGGAGATCAAGAACTGTGTTGAGTAGAGTGGGGCTAGTTGGGAAATTTTTTATCCTAGAGGACTAAAATGAGAGCTAATAATCCTATTGATTGCATAGTAAACAGTTATTTAGAATTGCTACTTGCTTTTCTCCAATTCACCATCCAGTTTTAAGGGATTAATTACACATTATATTGATTGGACTAATTAAAGTGAGGATGAAATTATGCTTTCACTAGAGTGGGTCATTTGAAAGGAATTTGCCAATTCCCCATTTTACTCACTTTTAAAAAAGGCAGCTGTTGTTTTCACTTTTCCTTGTTGCACAATTTTGATTATGCTGCAATTCATTAGGGTCTTTTTGAAAAAGTTGGCTTTTTTCACGTGGCAAATATTTCCAAGAGTTTAGGCTTCCAATTCATAACTAGACAGAGGATTACAATTCCTAACAAACCCAGTAATTTTTCAACTGGAAAAAAACCACCTGGGTAATGAGAAAATGTTCTCTTAACTTGAAATATGTCACATTTGCCTCCATATAATAGCACCCCACTACTTGTTGCTGTGAATTGTTGGTTGATTCTTGTTGACTAGTGGTTTGGACAGCTGAGTATTTCCTGGGAAAAGGTGAAAAAAAACAGTAGAGAGCTTTCAGATGCTGGGCATCTGCACTTGTATTGAAGGGACTGTTTCACCTCTTTCAGAGCAGCTGCTCAGATTTTCCACTCTCTTGAATAAGATCCAGAATCAGGTGTCCCATAGTCCAGAATGTCCTATTTCAAAAGGAAATAGCTATCTACTACTGAATGATAAAACTGAAAGAGTTTTGTTTCATCTCTAGCACAGATTAGCAATAGTTTTAAAGTAGAGAAAAATTAGTGTGATGGGCAAATAATTTTGTCCACAGCTCTACTGATCATTCTTTTCTTTTTTTTGTTAATATGTTTAGTAATAACTGAAGAGTACAGATTACAAGGTAGGAGTTCATGAGTTGTCTATGCTAGCATAATTCAGATCCTCAGATTACACAAAGACTTAAAAAAGATACTTATGTTTACTAAATAAAAGTAATTTTCTTTTGCTTCTCATTTCCTCACTGGTATTTTTTGTATTGTTTTTGGTCTTGCAGTCCTACTTAATTTTACAGAGTTGTGATACATATCAGACGTGACTTTTACCCTCTTCTGTGTTTAGAAAAGTTTATTCATTTAAAAGTAAAATCTCAAAGAATTTTCAAAATATAAGTGGTCTTCTGATGCTTACCTCAGCAATTAAATTAACTATTTGTCTCAGTGAATTTGAGTTATACTTCACATTTCCACAAATATTTTGTGTCTGACTGCTTTTAAGGGTTGCCTTAGGCAGTCTCAAGTTATTTTCAGTCTTCTTTCTTTCTTCTGATTTTGAAGTCTCACTAGTTCTTTTTTTTTCCTGTGTTTTTCTTTAGGATTTATAATTTTGAGCACTGGCCACTGAGGCAAATTTATTTTTCTTTGCTTCCTATGAAGTGCTTTGATGGGTTCCCTATGCTATCTCTGGTTGGCATATTATGTTCAATAGTCTTTCTGCCTTCATATTAAGAGATTATAATGTATTTCTTAATTTGGTATGATACAGACTCTATGCTTTGAAGCGTATAGAACACACAATTTATCACCCTGATTTATCTTCTTCCACAGGGGTACAATCCTGTTGAGGACAGACTAGCAAAATATTTTCAGTGATGTTTTTCCGCTTACTTCAAAGCTGCCTTCCAAAACCAGACACTAGCAAAGAAAGTTTTTGTGGTACTCACACAGTACTTCAGTGGCCACGTGGGAGAGCAAATGCAGGAAGATCCTGCGAGTGTTGACTCTCAATTCCCACTGGCCCCTGATCCACTGGGAATAACAACCACCTCATGTTTGCAGCTCTCCCCTGAAGCACAGAGCTGAAGTGACAGTTCAGCTGGGTTGGTGACTGCTTTTGTAATTTATCTGGTAATAAGGAAGTGAAAAACAAAGGCTTTTTTTTTTTTTTTTATCCTCCCCATCCCCCTTGCATGTTGAGGCGTGAAAACACCTGGTACCATCTTTCATCAATGTTTAACATAGTCTCTTCTGTCTAGGGTTGCCTTCCCTTCCCCAGCTCAAGGAGTGCTCTTAAAACAGCACCCAGTTTCTCTCTCCAGTTTCTCTTATTTACTGGTATTTTCTCTTCTTTATTGCAGAGTACAATTTCTTGGAGAAGAACAGAGATCAAATATCACAACAGAAATCTAATACTCTTCTCAGTCACATCTACTTTTTTTACCAACTATGCCATTAACAACAGCTACATGAACTTTAGTGCATTTCAAACAACATAGAGCAAAAAGATACCTTTAACTGCTGCTAAGGGACTTCATGGTTGATATTTCTAAAATACAATAATTTCTGGAGTAGAATAGCATGCATATGACATAAAAATAGCCAAGTTTCATTCAGACATAAATGGAGAAAAAAACATTTCAACATTTTTTAAATCATTTTAAGTTGGAAACTTTTCAGATCTTTTAATCTGAGATAATTCCACAACACAGCCTGGAACCTTTTGGATAATTCAGAAGAATTTAAGTGGTATTATAAAATATCCATATTTACAAATGTATTATTAAAAACTGCTAAGTGAAGTAATTCTTCCTGCAATATTATAATTTTTAATGAGTAATAGCCATTATGGTATTTATCAAATGCCAGAATTAAACGAGTCAGTGTTTTACAGCCATATATTAAACAGGGACCTTACCTACTGCTTTCTTTTTAATCCTTCTCTTGGTACAAGAATATAAAAAGACTGAACACCTTTTCAGCTAATGAAAAGAAAAAAAACTGAAATGAAGCAAGATATCAACTCATACTTTGGTGATAAAATGAATGAGGATAAAATAATTAAAGCATCCATCTTACTATGTAAAGCTTGTGAACACACAAGGCTTTCTCCTACTAAGTGGCTCTGGAGAAGAAAGGAATTGCTGCTCATCATACGTTAGCCAGTTAAAGCAATTATGTTTCTATATGATTCATACCAGTTTCAACTAAGTGTTTATGCACACAAGTTATTGTATTGTTCTTGTATTAGGTAGACAGTGCTTAAAACTTCTAAAATTTTATTTTGGGGGCAAAAAAAAAAGTTCCTTGTAACTCAGTGTGCCATGAGTTCAGCTAACCCAGTGGATTTATTCAAGGAAGCAGCACACAGCTGAGCTCTCCAGCTCACTGCAAGACTGAAACTGAGGGATGCCTTAAGCACATTCTCCAGATCAAGTGTGGTCTTATCCCAGGAGGGCTTAGAGCCCCTTTTTTTCCTCCTGAGGTTTTAATTTCATCCTATAAAATATTTTTAAAATGTTAAAACATTTTAAAATGTTTAATTTCATCTTATAAAATCAAGTTTTTGTTATGTTCCAAATTCCATAGGCAAAATTCTTTTCAAAAATTCAGTGAGAAGTTTATTTTCCAGTCTGCTGAAGCATTTTCTCTAAGAAATTCTCTACTTCTGGTCTTTTGGTAGCTCACATCATAACTGATAACATATTTGTCTCTATCTTTATGCCACCAAGGTGTGATTACTGTTAAAAAAATAAATAAATAAAGGTACAATGGTGATTAATAACTATTTCTTTTTCTTGAAAATGATGCAACCATAATTATTTGAAAATTTCTAGAGAAGAATATGAATTCTGATGATATTATATTCATATGTCACCATCTGCAAGGATTTTTCTGGCATCTGTATGAATATCTTTCTATTACTCTGTTAAAATCTTTGAAGACAAAACAATGCTCTGGGATCCTTGAACATCTTTAGATGTGGGAATAGAAAGTAAAAAAGAATTAGAAAAGACTTCATTAGTAAAGTTGACTTTTATGTAGTTCCAAACTAACTCCTTACTACGCAGTTTTATATTTGAGGACACACTGAGGGCAAAGGGGCTTTCAGAGACTTACTACAAGATGGGTCTAGTTTAAAGATTGTTCAATCTCTGCCACAGTTTTGTAACATCTGGCCCAAAACACCTCAGGATTCAATCCCACTGTCACAGTCACTTGAATCTCCCTTACAGGTTCTCCAGTTACTGTCATATTTCTGGGACAAAGTTGTTGAAGTTGTTGTTGAAGAAAAAGGTTTTCACAAATTCAATGCTGTTGTGTAGTTTGTGTAATCCCAAAAATTATCTAAATTTATAAAAAGCTAAATTTAAAAAAAAAAGAAACAACAGGAAAATCATATTTTCTCTTCTACGACTCTTGATAGACCTCTTTCTTTAATTCCTGGGGGAAGTGTATCAGACATCTTTTAGATACTACCTATGATGGCACCATTCTTGACATAAAAAATATCTTGCTGACATTATCTACATTACATTAGGCAGCATAATTTTATAATGGCTTCAAAGAATGATATTTAGAAAATCTACCCAAGCCCACAATTGTATCTTTCAGGTATTTACAACCATTTTCCTTTCTAACAAAGGAAAGGGCTGAAGAACAGTTCTAGACAGAAGGTGAACTAGCTTTAACCCTCAGATTTTGCAGAAGAGCTTTACAGTAGCTAAAATAAAAATGTCATGCTTGGAGTGCTATTAAATGTATTAACAAAGCACAATGCTTGGGTGACACAGACACAGAAACCCTAAGACATTTTTAAGACTCCAAGACTGTAGCTAATGCTAATAAAACAGGAGTGCAGTCTCTGATGAAATATTATTTTAAACATTAAACTGACAGATTGAGAAGAAATATCCTTGATTTGTTCTCTCTGATTCACTTTTGTTTGTATAGAGCAGAGAAAGTAGATAATTTGGGTATTTTGAGAAAGTTTTGGGGTTCTCCTTTTGTGGCGAATTTTCACATAAAGTAGTATTTAGTAAAACAATAAAATAGATAATTCTTCTCTGGCTTGTCTCAATTTTGTGTGTGACACAATAGTAAGAAAGGCAATTGTCCCTTTAAAACCAATTTCAGGGTTATTAGAATATCATATAATGGGGTTGTTACACATCTGTTCAATATTCTCACTTAAAATACAGATATGCCATCACCTCCATTTGCCATAAACAGAGCTGCACGTAAAATGGTGTAAAGGTTAACTACATATCCTTACATTTCCTTACATTCCTTCCCTGCATTGCGGCAGCCACTGGGGTGCCCATGACATTTAAGCACGCTTTCTTTTCATTTGGCTCTTGAGAATACCCAAATCCCATCAAAGAAGCAAGCTGTAAACAAATTCACAGAACAATGAACTAGCTGAGCTGTTTAGAAAGGTGATGATATTAAGAGCACTAATACATTGTAATGACATAAAATCCATATGATGGAGAGTAAAATGATTGTAAGCCAGCTAGACACCTTGTCTAGTGGTAGCACAATGCAGTGCCTAATGGGCAGCCTCAAACAGAGAGTGCCAAGGAGGCCATAGATCCCTGAGGAGGGAAATAGAGCACTAATGGGAATCCAAACTCTTGCTGACTGAAGCAGTGTCATTGACGTGCTCAGGGAGAAATTAGTCTATTTTTAAAACCAATAGTAAGCATAAGAACTATGATGTAGGGCCTTTGAGGTACAAATGGTAAAAAGGAGTTTTAAAAAATGGGATGTCTGTTACTCTCCAAAGTAAATGTGTACTTTACTGTAGTGGGAATATTTGTATTTAGAAAATTTGCATATTAATAGTGGTGATTAGAATTGAAATGGTCTTCATTTGGATAACATGGTTTACAATTTGTCCCACAGAGCTTGCAACGGGGACATAACTTCACAAGGACTGATAGCTGTCATTTCCTTTCTTCTACATTTTCTAATTTCACCCACCAGTGGAACAAGCAGTGTTTTATTCATAAAGCAAGGTCACAGAAAGGATTTTCGCAGCTTAATCTTGCATAACATTTTAACAAGCAAGACCACCCTCTATACCTGTTCTGTTTTTGCAATATTTTATCTCAGAGAAATATGTGTAGCTTCAGAATATCTGGAGAGGCATTTAACATGAGCAGTTTGTTTTAATTTCATAGAGTCTGGTAAACCTATGTGCAAAACAACAACTCTATGTTGGCACAAGACCATAAAAACTATTGCTTATTTTCACTAATGTGTAGGATTTTGTTGCAGAACTAAATATAGCAGCATTCACACCCTAGATGCCATATTTAAAATACAGGCAGCCTGTGGTTTGCATTGCATTCGATACACTAAAATCACATCTTTGATCTTTTGTGAAGTTGATCAAGCTGCTTACAGCCCTTTACAGGAACATTCTTCAGATTAGACAGTAAAGTCCATGGACCTGCCCATCATTCAGTAACAGAGCTGCTGTCTCCACAGAAGTCCCCAGTATTTCATTGCTTCACTCCCAGAAGTACTCCTTCATCACTGTCTGTGGGATTGGCAGTTCTGTGGACAAGGCTCTGTAAAAACACGTGAAGGAATCTTTACAAACATGATCCTTCTGGGGAAAAAACTTCACTCCTGTGGCCGGGGAGGCAGCAATTTCCATTCCCCAAAGGAATTTATTTTCCAGTAGTCTGAGATCAAAGTCATCTACAGTGGCTTCTGTTCCAGCATTATCAGTTCAAAGCAGTGACAGCTTTTTCAGACCTGTGTGATCAGTAGCCCACCCAGAGGACCTGTACCTGAGCACAGGTGGAACAGCTTTGTAGAAAAATCCACAGCAAAGACTGCACCATCCTTGCCACCCAAGGTGTGGTTCTGAAGGACAGTGATGATTTCTCCTCTGAGACCAGCTCTATTATTCTTTCTCTTTGTGTTTTTCTTTTCTCCAGGGATCTGCAGAGCCTGGAAAAACAAGTAAATGGAGCCAACAGAACACAGCTTTGATTCTGGACCATGGTTATCTGGGCTAATTGCTGCAGTGGGAATTACTGTTAGGAAGACACACAAATAAATTGCCGGTGATATGATCTGAGATAAAGTACCAGGACTGGTGGTGATTCAACTTCAAAAAGAGGCTTTTACTAAATACATTAAAAATGCAGTTTGTGCTTCTCCTAAGACTGCTCAAATTATGGGTGAGAAGAACAGGCATCTCAAAACCCCAGCACTATTATCTGTTAGGTCACACAAAAACCACTTTAGCAGAACCTTCAGGGAAGGACATCAAACCAGTTGCTTAAGGATAAGACAAATTCCCTTAAGCATAGACAAAGAGTCATTTAGAAAAAAAATATATAATCTTTTCAGATCTTTTCTTGGTCCCTTCCCTGAAAACTGTCTGGCTTGCAAGTCTTATGGGTAAAAGGGGCAATAAAACCCGATAACCCATGATTTATATATTAGATTCTTATAGAACTGTCTTTGTGGTGAATTTCCTATTGGAACCATGCAGCGAAAAGAATCTGTCTGTAGACAATGCATAACTTGTGACAGCAAAGGCTCTGCATGTTTGGTAGACATAATTTGCTGTTTTTCTAACATCTGAAGTCAGAATGTCACATCAGAGTGACAGTTTCATTGTACTTACAGCTAAATTAATACAGAAAGTAAACAACAAAGTGTTAGGCTGAAAGCAAACAGAAGATGTTTGCTATCCTGTCATAAAGCTCCATAAAGCTGTCTTCCAATGTTAATTGAGGTTTTATATAGCAATTTTTTAATAATAATTTTTTATAATTATTATTCATGTGTCTTAAACCAGTAGAAGATGATACAATAAATGGATTAATTATTGTGACCATGGTACTTAGAACAACAATGCTGAACATTTCAAAAGTGCTGGTATTTTGATTAGATTGATGGGGAGAAAAATAATAAAATTACATGGGTATTTTCTTAGTGAATATTATTCTTTATCATAATATGGATAGCTAAGGTGCTTAGCTATCATCTTCAAGAAGATGATCACAGATTTAGACAGAAGATTACATCCATTTAACTCTTCCAAAGTCCTGAAACAGCTGCACTTTTGACATTTCTAAGACACAAATATTTCTTACCAAAAATCATGCTAAAGCTCCAACAATACTTTTTGGATTCCCAATACTGAGTTTCAATTGTACAGGTTTTTTTTCTTAGTTCTAAATGTTAAAATTAGAAACTAAAAATGCAAAGGTGTTTTTGGTGGTGTTTTCTTTTCCTAAAACTCACCTGTTCCTACATTGGTGTGGCTACAAGAGTTACCTCCTAGTTCATCTTCAACCAAAAGGAATCCAAATCAGGACATTCTGTCTGCAGCAGGGTCTAATAAAGGTAGTCCTACTGGCTTTTGAAAATAGGGCCCTGGCAATGAATATGCAATTTCTGATCAAACTGGTAGCGCCTTGAAATATCAAATATCCTAAAAAAAACAGGTATCCTTTAATATCCCCAAAATATGAAGGAAAGCCTTTTAGATCATTGACACGTGTCTTCTCTGCTTACACAAATACAATCATCTGTAGGGTTATAAGTCGTTTTGCAACTTGTCCTCTGTAGAACTACAATTAGAAACTGATGAATACGAATAGGTTTTCTGCACACAAATTCACCAAACAAAATGGCCACTTCTTGCCATTTGACACTGCGCTCAAATAGTTTCTATTTCAGTTTTGAATAAATTGGAAATTCATAGTGATATGCAATTTATAATGAAGTTCACACATAAAACAAAGTTATTGACTAATGTATCTATTTTCCTATGTGACAGTGTTCAATACATGCAAAAACGTGGAAGACATGGCTGCTTATTTTTTCCAGTAACTACTCTTAAGATCATCTTAACTTTCTAGCATTTTCTGTTTCATTCTCAGCAAGAAAACTATTTCAAGATTTAACAACAAAAAGAAACTTTCAGCAACTTCTACAGATGTTAATTCTTTCCAGATTTGATTAGCAATTTGTAACTATTAAAACACTTGCAATTTTATATAGAGTAGTTTTTGGGATCTACATACAAAAAACAAAAATCTCATTGATTCTTTTTTTATTAATCAGAGAGGTCCAAAACTATTTATAAAGCAATTTCTCTTAAAGGCAGCAAAGTGATTGGATAAGTTATCTATATGCATCACCTCAGCAGAAACTCATTGATTGCTATATATAGAACTACTGTAAAACAGGATACCAAGATTAAAATACCTACTTTTTGAAAAGTAGAACTGAGAACTTTTTTGGAAGTCAATCAAATAATAAACAACCTGAATAGAACCAGGGTACTGTTTTAAAAATTGCAACTTTAAATACTTCATTCTTCTTTAAATACAACCAAACAATTCTTAAGATTAAAAGTGATGAAAAAATATACTCAGCATATTGCAAACATTTAAAATTTAGATGCTATATCTTTCATTTCACTTCTGCGCTTGTCTTAGAATATATTGAGATAAATTGCATCTATTTCAAGACTAATTTGGAAAGAACCTTAGCTGAACAATAAATAAATCGAGCAAATTATTGAAAATTAAAATTAGGTCCACCACACCTTCAAATGAAAATCATGTTCTTCTTTGAAAGTCTGGTTGATCCATAACTTCCTCTGTGTGTGCATGTGTGTGTGCATGTGTCTGTGAAGGAAGAGGAAGGGAAACAACAAATACGTTCAGCAGCTCCCAGCTAGCATAGAGCTGTTTCAAAACATGCAAAGAGGAAAACGAGATCGCTGTGTGTAGATTACTGTTTGTTACATTAGGAAGTCCTCTGCCTAGAATTCAGTCACATTTATTAAGACAAGTCTAATGCTACTTAGTTATAAATAAGCCACATATAAGAATCCATATAGAACAGACTGTCTTCAAGCTGGTACTGCATGATTGTGATTATGGGAGTCCTCGAAATCACACTCAAACTCATGCCTTAATTAATTGATTGAGGTGTATGGAAACAGGATGCAAAATCCTGAATGCAAAAACTCTATTGCAAAATTCAGAATACCCTGAGTTTTGTCTTAGAATCTCAAACATACTCTGAGAAGAAGCCCTATGCCTTATGCAATTCCCATATATCTTTGTCTTTTTTGGGAGCATAGAAATGACAATGCAATTCTGAAAATTGCATACATGGAGCCTCTCTGGTTTAGTAGTCTGCAGAAGTTGTTAGCCGTAGTCTGCGCTCAGGACAGGTGAGTACTAATGCCCATAACAGAAAATTAACTACATTTCCATGGATTTTTTCCAAGGGTAGCTCAACCACTCTCCTCCCCATGGTCTGAAGGACACCTCTTTTCAGCTCTCACTTGTTACAGAATTATTATGTCCTCAAGAAGACTTGTGACATCAAAATGTGATTGTGCACACTAATTTTGATGTGTCTCCAGACCAATGACAGGTTTCCACTTGTAAATGCATATTGCAAGTAAATATGGGATTTAGTAAATGAAATATTTGTAAGAATTGCTAGCATTATGGAGCTCACATCTGCTTTCAACTATCACAAATCATTTGTAGTGTCAGTTGTTTGGTTTGTTCCTAAGTTTTAATTCAGAGCCTTTTTCTGGCTCAGCCTAGTACATGAAGCAGGCTTGCATGCCAAAGCTGTGATTAACTTTATGGATGTAGTGGAATTATGGAAATGCATCATGCAAAAGTGCGTACTTGCCAAAATTATTCCATGACCTTGTGCTTTGCTGAGTTTTAAATAATTCAGTGATGTATTGAATGAATAAATTTGTGCTGCTTGTTACTCTAAACAGTCATGCTTTCACTTTCCTTGCCATTTTTAATAAAGCCTCACTTTCTAATATTCATGAAATATTGCATTTCAATTAAATTACATACATATTGAGGAAATAGTTTTCCCTAGGCTGTTTAGTGTTGACACCAACTGTCATTTGCCTTTTCTTTTTGTAAAATAACCATGGAGGTTTTATGTACAGGCAATATAAAGCACTGTCACACTTTAATGGGAAACTTTTTTGATCATATATAGCACAAGAGAGAATAAACCTAAGCTATTAATAAACCTAAGTATTAATGTAACTTAAAAAGCATATACTCAGTCCAAGCTTAAGTTTTCCATTCCCGTATTTCAGGTGCTCAGTAAGAACTGCAAAACTTGGGCCTTTGAGCTGGTTCAATTTGAGCAAAATCTGGTTTCAAAGTGCAAAGGTAACAGAAGAGCCACAGTTAAAAGACAAGTATTTTAAACAACATAGAAAGCAAAGGAGTATGAAAATGTAAAGTTATACCACATTGAAGCAGCAAAACACTGTTCTCCAATTTCTGTCACTGTCATTATTTCACTGCAGGTAAATTGATTAAAATTATTTTGGTTAAGGGTATTTCCCTTTTAAAATGGGACTTCTATCACTTTCTTATTTATAAGAAATAAACATTTTCAAATTAAAATTAAAGTTATGAAGTGGTAGAACGAGAGGAAACAGCCTCAAATGGCACCAGATGAGGTTTAGATTGGATATTAGGAAAAAAAATTGTCACTGAAAGGGTTGTCAAGGATTGGAAGAGGCTGCCCAGGGATGTGGTGGAGTCACCATTCGAGGTGATATTTAAAATACATGGATATGTAGCACTTAGGGACGTGGTTAAGGGGTGGGTTTGGTAGTGCTGGGTTAATGGTGGGTTCAGTGAGCTTAGAGGTTTCTTTTCAACCTCAAGAATTCCTATTCTATGATATGGTCATTTCCAATCTGCCTGATTTAATTCCCTACCATTGGCAAAAATCAACAACAATTTTTTAACAAGAGCAGAAAGACCCCATGAAGTACATATTGCATATCACCCTCTATGACTGATGTAGAGAGAGAAAATCTGTTACAGAGCTGAAACAGAGCCTCATTCTCAAGTGAAAGCTACAAAGACTGCTCGGATTTCAAAACACAAACCATTGTTACAGCGTAGCTGCTGCAGATAGCACGTACCCAGCAGATACCATGCAAGTTTATTCCCAGAGTGCAGATGAATATATTTTGTGGAAAAAAAAAAAAAGCAAATATGAAATAAATGTTACATTAGCACATATTCCAAAGGCCAGTAAATGCCTCACAACTCCAATTTGTCATTTCTGGCTGTTTTCAAATAGCAGGGGCAAATGTGTTTGCGGGCTTCACCTGACAGATAAAGATTTCTCATTAATGTCTGTAATGAAATGCAGACAGTTAATATAGGGGATCTCCAGCAGTCTTAACTTTAAATTGGCCCTAACATACTGATAATCTCCGGTGAAGCAATCACCATTTGTCATAATGTTTTCAGCAGATTATCTCAAACTGTTCTGGTTCCCTCAGTGTAACTAAGACACCACAAATGTTTGCCCTGGAGCACTGACCATCAGTCTTAGAAAGACGGTGGCAGAATAACTAAGGAGCTAGACAAAATGAAGTACATTACAGCAGCAAAAGCTTTTGATTCCATAATTGAAGCTATTTTGCAATATACAGAAGAAAGTTTTAAATAAACATCCCAAACATTCATTTCTTATAGTCTTAGGAAAAGAGGTTGTCTGCAGCAGAAATACTCAAATTACCAGTTCAGAAGTTTAGAGTAAGACACATCATGAGCCTTCTCAAATTTCTTCTGTTTCATGATTTTGAGAAAATGTGAGTGTTTACTTGGCATGTAATTTCCTGTGTAGGTGTCACTGACTCAGTTACTTATGTGACAGATTAAAGAAAAACATTCAGAATTTTTTCAACCCTAATTCCACTTTAGCTCCCTGCAGGTAAAGGAGAACATTTTAGTTGACTTTTTCAGGTAGAAGAAGTGCTGAAGTCTGTAAGAAAGAATTGTAATTTGTGCCACTTCCTTCCACTTTTTCTAAATCAAAATGTCGTTTTATAAACAATGCAACTTTAATATCAGCAATGCTATCTGGATTAAGACAAAGCTATGATTTTTTTTTTTTTAAGCAGCAGTATTTAATTCCAAATCAATAGGATATCTATCTATATTTAAAACCAAAACAATGCTAAGAGTATACCTAAAGGTATAATCAGATTAAAACTGAAGGTAAAATAGGTCCTTAATTTGTTTTCTTTCCTCGAGATAACAAATTTGAAGGATTTTAGAATCTGCCTTAGTCAAAATAGTAATTTGAGTATAGACGTCGTTTCCTATCTATTATAATTCTACATTATATCATTAGTTTTACTTTCAATTTTTTCTTAACCCTTAAATAATTCCTTATTATCCAAATTCAATAACTCATATTGTATGTCATCCCTAGTTATACTAGAGGTTAAAACCTTACAAGAATCACTATAATCTCTAAAACTAATAGTCATTCAGGTTTTCTTAAAAGAGGCTGCCAGATTAGTGGTTAGATTAGTGGTTTTCACAGTAGGGGTTTCAAAGCCAGTATATGTCCTTTAATTACTGATGGGAAAAAAAAGTGGAAAAAATTAAGAGAGACAAACCAAGAAAACACATATTTAAGCAGCTAACCTCAAAGACCAGATATTGGTAAGTCACAGCATTAATGTTTATGACTCAAACACCGAGTGTAAGCTCATCCTTTTCTCCCAGTCTTCTCTTCTTTCAGCCTTTGTATACATCACTGGGACTGCAAAATTAAGTCTTGCCTTGGCAGAAATGTCTTGGTGCATAGATCATTTTTATGTGCTGTAAATTCTTTTGTATGAGTACTCTGGAGTGGAGTGCACGCCTTCCCCTCTTTTTGGTTACAGACTCACTGTGCATAATGCCTACAGCAGCTCCCCTCAGCCTTTTTGTGCTGCCCTCCATTAAAATATCTGTCAAACATTCGCTGCAGTTTTGCCTGGTGTATGGGCTGATGGTAACCAAGCACTGGGCTATGAAGATGCATGACAAAAAATGCACACTAAGTACCCCAGGCATGCAGCTTCTTTTCAATTCCTACACCAAAACTCGTGGCACTCTACTATGTTAGGGCTGTCCTCTGACTTCTCCGTGCTACCCACAAGCTGTACAAATGTACAAAAGCCAGCAGCAGCAGCAAGTTATTCTGCATAGTGCGGGGTATTAAAGGCTCTGATGCACTGAGGTAGTACAGAGAAACACAGGAGATCAGCCTTGGGTCATGGGGACAGAGGGCACAGCAAAGAGGAGTGCAGGCGTGGGACATCCCTTGGCTGTAAACAACTCCCCATGCACACCGAGACCTGGACACACCTGGCTTCAGGGACAACGAAGGGAACAGAGAAATCATATCAGCATAAGTACAAGGCAATATGTATAGTAAATTTGGGTGTTATGTAGAGCTATGGACAAATGAAGGAGGTAGGTGCAAAAAGCAAGTTAATGAACATCAGAAAGTGATCCCTAGTGCAACCTGAAGGGAGGAAGAACAATTCCTTGACATGTGCATCATATGCCTCATAGTGAAGAACCTCACAAGTTCCCTTCACGTGTTCCCTTCATGTTGCTGTCTACCAGCATGAAACCCCCAACATTATGACCCAGAGGAGCTGGGATGAGAGAAGGATGAGCAGAGGAGTGCTATGCTCATCCTTCTCCCAGAGGAGAAGGATGAGCATAGCACCAGGAAAAGGGGTACAAACTAAGTTTCTGAAATATATTCTGTATGGGTATGTTCTTCCTTGTTCACTTGTAATTATATCTGAAACAGTTATGATTCTTTCAGTAGAATATTAACTTTTCAGTTTAAATATTTTTAATATATTATTGGGCTTATATCTTACATCTGTTTCATGTGTTTCCTGTATTACATATGTTCGCAAGCTACAGAAGGGAGTGGAGGATCTGTATTCACAGACTCATTTAAGAACTTTTTATCCGTATTTTTAATTTTTCAGTTAATATTGAGATGTTCCAAAAGGCTGCAAATAGTCTGACATCACATTTTATGGCAGCCACATCTTGATTGTACATTTCCTATGGTGTGGACTAATAAGAGATGCTTCCTAAGGGACACTGGAAAGATCTTCACAAATTTTCTTCTATCGATCACTGCTGGAAATTTTATGTATGGAGGTAAGATGAGATAAAAGACCATTTCCTTTGATAGCAGAGACTTCAAAAAGATGTTTCTGATTAAAATATCTCTGATGCCAGAGAATGCCAAATGCTTCTGTAGCTCACTGACTTCACAGAGTTGCATTTTTATAATGGAACAAAAACGATGAAGGAAGCCCCTCTGAAGTACCTGTATTTTATGAAAAAAGAAATCCATATGCATATAAATCAATATGGATTGTTAAGCCAGGAATTTTATTTTAAGATTGGATTATACTAAAATAGGGGTTGTTTTGGAAATGGAATAACTAATGCCATCAATTTTAATTTGAAAATATTATGGGGACATAATCAAAGCATAATGTTGTACTTCATGTAGGTGCCCTCCAAAGTATGATTCTGCAGTTACACAAATCAGAGAAAGGGTTGAATATGTCAAGAAAGGTGGCAGCACTGCTAGAGTTAAATTCTGACATATATGTCATGATTGTGGAGGATTTGTAGTACACATAAGACCCAAGGTGATATTTGCTTGTAACTCAAGTATGTGTAAAATGAATTTTGTGGCATGGTGGCACTTGTTAAGTCAAGTTCAATATGTTCAAGTAAGACATTTGAAAGGATTCAGAATGAGTAATAGGCATAAAAACAGATCAGTGTTTTCTGCATGTTAAGAAAGTTGCTTGTACTTGATGCTTTCAAGTCCTCAAACAGAATCTCAGTATTTGTTCAAATTTCTGTTTTATTTACTAAGATGAGCACAAATAGCTATTAATAAAGCAGGATAGAGATCTGAGTGTTTGGAGAGGTACAAATTCTATTGACGTGTCACTTGTGTACTGGAGTCTCACAAAAATGGCAGAAATGCTATCTGAGAATTCTCACATTCTGTGCTGTCACTGCAAGCAGGTGTATGGGGCTGAACCACAACAGCAGCCATAGCCTTTGGTGCTTGAACACAGTGGAGGATATTTGGCCCTGTCTCTTAATAAATATAACTAAGAACGTTTTTACCAAAGCAGCCCAAAAGTCCACTGAATCCACCACCGTGGCCACTGGCAGAGACCTAGGAATGCACACAGAGAAAATCCTCCATGGTACTTCCCCAGTCTCTAGTGTCTCCACATTCAAGATATCTTCAGCCCAAAATACACAAATTGCAATATTTTTCTTTGTAAATATTTCTCAGTTTTAATATGTCTTGGTCCATGTGGTATCTGGCAAAGTAGCAAAGCAAGAACAGCTGCCCAAAGACACACCTGTCCAATACCAACAAAAGAATATTTGGTTTTATTGGTAATTTCTTCTCTGCATTTCAGTGAATTTTAGTTTTCAGCATGCAAAACACACTCTACAGAGGGGGTTTATTCAGTTGTTGAAGTGTAATATCACGTTTTTCAGAGCACTTATAAGCATGCTCATATACTTGTTTATGTTCAGCCTTGAAGTTAAAGTGATTAACTTTCATCCATATTTGGATGACAAAAACCTTCAACATGGTAATACAAAATCATACACAACTGCAATCTAAAAATGCATGGTCACAGTAAAAATAAAAAGCTTTGAAAACATATTATTTTGCAGATAGAGAAAAATGAAGCAATATGAAGGATTTGGAATTTTCAGGGGCATTTCAATGTAAAACACTTTTGACTTGAGTATTTTAATTAGATACCCATTCAGTTTCATCGTTTGAACCTACCTCTTTCTTTCCTGAATCTGCACTGTTCGTCTTAAGATAAAATAATAGAAAAGCATTGGCTTGCCAAAAAAACCCAAAAATATTTTAAAACCATCCATGATGAAAAAGTCTATGAATTAATATTTTTAAAACTCAGTCTTACCCTTTTTAAATTCAATGGCATATATTCAGTTTATTCCAGGGGAGTGAGAGTGAGCCCTTGATTCATTTGCATGTAATCTAACAGCTACATGCTTTTGAATATAAAGTAAAAGAAATCTGTTTCTTTTTACAGTAACACAGGATAAAGGACTCCCAGGGCAAATAACTGATGAATAAGGTTAGCTTGTCTAAAATTAAATTACTCTTGGCAAAAACATCCCTTAAACTCTTCTAGAGAGGGCAGTCCAGTAAAAATTTTGTTTATGAACTCTGACTGTGCACTCTGTGTGTACAAAGTTCTCTAAAGTGATTCTTAGTGTGACACCAATAGCTTGTGACCCATTCACAGATATAAAAGCCTCTGGTCTATTCTGTGGCCCAGCAGAAAATGACATACTGCTTAGAAGTAAAAACTAAACTAATATAAACTCAATGATCTTTTATTAAAAACTTCAGCTCATTCAAATATTTTATATTCTCTTGTTTAGGTGTGTGAATACAAGCACAGAATTTAAGGAGTGGAATATCCATCATTATGCTGAAAACAACCCAAGTAACTGTTTAGACCACAGCCTATATTTTCGTGTGTGAATGAAGGTACAGAAAACTGAAGCTGGTCTCTTGCATAAACATTTGTCTCAGTCACATCGAAAAAAAATCCACAAAAATTAGGTGCAAGAATAGCAGTACTTTATGACTTTTTCATAAAGCAAATCAGAAAGAAATGAAGTGTAAATTTGAATGTGTAATTCATTTTTCAGAAAGTAAACCAATATAGGAAAAAGACACATAAAGGGGTGTTAGTTCTACTTAACCTCAAACTAAAAATGGTGGCTAAGGTTGCTGGAAATTGAGTTACATGGATTATTTAATACAGATTGGTAAAATTATTGAAAAATCTCAAAAATAGAGATCAGTAAGGGATTGCAAACCACCTTTAAATAGAAAAGTATTGATCAATTAAAAAAAAAAAGAAGAGGAAAAACATTTCAATTTTGCTTCTTTGGGGAAGTAAATAAAAAAGTGGTTTGAAAAATAGAATTTTAGTGCAATCTATTATGTGGGGAGCTGGATTTCTCATAAAGAAAGCATTGTTCTATTCCTCCTACTTGAAACTATTCTGCACATGCAGAATAGCATGCTCTGTCTTTTGAAGGAGCACTGAAGGATATAATTGAGATGAGATGCTCACTGACATCCTGGACAAGGTCTGCTGATTTTTCCAAATTGTCTGTATTAGTACTGAAGAGGCAAGGAAGGTCTCTATATCATTGTGAGGGTTTTTTTTTTTCCTTTTTTTGGCCAATATTTATTATTTTTTCCATCAAATTATTGCAATATAAGGAGAACAGAAGTAATGCATCTACAAGAATCAAGACATTAACCTCATGCTTCTTCTAAGAAACATATTGAACTTTAAACCCATAAGCTGTGTTGAAATTAAATTAACACACCAAGAAATCCACAAAGAACCAAACCAGGTGTTGCCTACCCTAGTCATATTCACAATACTTTATTTTTTATCCATTTTATTTCTACACAGAACTGTGGGAATTTCACCCAAAGGGTGAAGAAGTAAATGCACATAGCTCTGTCCTGGCTCCAGTAATCCCTCCCTGTGACCATCCCTTCTACTTCTTTTCACAACGTGACTCCTCACTTCCATCATTACCCACACACAAAAGCACAGTCCCCCATAGATTGCATTTATTTGGAGCTTTTAATCCTAACCTCTGAAAGACTCTGAAGCCTGCTTATCTTCATTGCTGTTCTGAACTCCTTAATTTTCTCCATTTCTTCACCCATTTACTCCTACCCAGGCAGACCCCTTGCCATTCCTATCACTGTGCCTTGGGTGTCAAGCACTAGAAGGGTTTTTTCTCAAAATATATTGGTCTGTTATGAAACCCACTTATAAAGAAGTTGCTAAATCTATATGCACAGACATACCTGTAAAATATGCATGCATATACAGCCACACCAATCTTGATAAATTATCTGTCTCCTATAGAATCAATGCATTGAACATCATTGATAGATTAGTCGGTATGCTGTTGGACAAAGAATTT
>VZSE01008525.1:264991-291630 GCA_013398275.1 Promerops cafer | reverse complement strand
CCCCCCCCCCCATTCTGTACAGAAATAAAAATTACAGTAGCATTCAACTGATAATTATATACTGACTTAAAAGTAGCCAGCTCAATGTGCCCTAGAAATTACTCATGAAAAGGATTATTCATTTATTGCCCTAACATGTGTCACTCAGCCAGAAGTGATGCCTGACTTAAATGAAAGTATTGATTTGTTACCCTGAAATTAATTTTTTTTTTTTCCAAAAGTCATTTATAATGTATTCTAAAGCACCAGTCACAGAAGACAGAGCACTTGAGCTTTAATCATCACTTAAGTTCCCCTCTGCTCTTCTGTCATTCTACCATTCATAGATAACTAAAGATAAAAATATTTTCAGGAGCCCTTGAGGAGTGCATGGCTGTGTATTTTAGAGTCTGCTCCAGGGAGCAGAGCAGCTTTTAACTGAGTGAACCATCATGGACATGTGAGGATGTCTCAGGCATCCTGGAGATAAAGCTTCAGCAGTAGGTCCAATAACAGTTCAAGAAATTATCAAGAAAACACATAAAAAATCTGAAGCACAGGCTTAGCTCCCAAATAAATCTGCCTGCAGTAAAATAATCTTGTGAAGAGAATTCATCTTCTACATAGGACTAAATTTTTTTCCTAGGTCCCGTGGAGTCTAGACTGATGACTATACTGAAAATAACAAATTATTCTATTTAACTCCCATGTGCTGCTTGTTTTAGTGATTTACTAGGTAATGAAATAATTTCATGTCTTAGTGTTTAAACCCTGCCTTTTTAGGTCCTAATATCCAAGCTTACAGTTGTCAGAAAAACATACATGTGTTTAATTCTCCCTACCCCATATGGGAAACATAGGTACCTTATTTTGGACTTTGTCAAAAATTTTTTAATAGTTGTTCTCAGTATCATTTTTCTCCAAGCTCTGGTCTCCCCGAGCAAAAAGCATACCTAGTTGTAGAGTGCTGTGGAGTTTTTTTGTGTATACCCTGATTTTCTATCCATGGAAACACATCATTACCAGAGAGTGGAGAAAGGTATTGTACCAAGTCATGGACCAGGACACTGAAGAGAGACGTTTGGCGTACACTGCGGAGTGCAGCTTAGTCAAGGTTACTTTTGAAGCAGTGAGCACAGATCTCTGACACAGGGAATGAACATCTCCCTGAAACTCAGCTCTGGCTAATTACTGCAGTGAGAATGGCCATTTTGGGAGCCTGAGAGACAGCTGAGAAAACTTCTTTTAATGACTTACCTATATCTGTGCTTGCCTGATCATTCAGATCAGAAGCTCCAGTTGGCAAGCATGATTTTAGCTTGCCAATAAGCCAGAAGCTAAAAGCTGATTTAATAGAATGTGTGTTACAGTCAGCCACATTTCTCAGGGCAAGGAAAATTTACGAGAAATCATATGCTTTGGAACGGTCTCATTCTGGTCATTGATCAGGGGTTTCTGGATCACAGAGCTGTCTACAGTGATAGTACAGGAGCATTCAGCAAACAAGGAACTCACCAGGTGCATACATAACCTAACAGCTTTGAAAATAAATCTTTGATACTAACAGAAAATACTTACTTCCTATGAATATTTGCTCTGTGGCAATGTGTATCAAGCTGAAATGGCTTCTATTAATCTAAAAATTCTCTCTTTTATCACAATATTAAAAGCACAGGTCATAGTTATTCGTATTAGAAATTTCTCTTTATAATTTAAACCCAAATGATAACTTGTTTAAACATGCCATAAAATAACTTCTGGCCTAAAAACCAGGTTTTCTTAACCATTTTGAAGTGGGATAAAATCATAAATGATAGTTAACAAAATTATCCAAAGCAAATCTATTTCTTTACTTTCTTACTACATCTTCACCTGTTCACAGGCATAGACTTCCAGGTCAGGGAACACTGTCAGGATTGAGAACAATGTGTGAATATTATATGCTAAGCTATAATGTGAATTTGGGGGTTGTATAATGCTGGTCCATAGTTGTCCTGATTCTGAATTTCACAGTTTGCTGTCAGTCAGGCAGAGTCAATGCAGGATGAGAACGTGATTGTCATTATCACCCACTGGAGAAACTGCTCCTTGATGCTGCTTCTGTCCTGGTTATCTCCCACCCAAGAGTGGATTCAATTGTGAATTCCCTGCCAGTTCCACAAAAACAAATATCAGCAGTTTCCTGTTAATTTCCTTGGAAGCAAATTGAAAGAAGACAAACTTCAGCGAGGACCTTCAACCCCAGCTTGATGGCAGTCAGGCTTAGGAGTTAAAGCTCAGCACTTAAACATCTAATGCATGTGTAACATTAGGCACAAGTCAGAGGGGTTTGAATCACTGACATTTGAAAGTTGCATCGCTCATTTTTATATGTCTTGAAACATTCTTGAAAAGAAGATAAAACACCCAGGAAAACAAGGATGCCAAGAAGCTGCATTTTTACATAAACTCACAAATTCCAATACAGTTGGATCCTTGTTTTACTTTTTTGAACCCATTTTTTTTTGTTTGTTTGTTTGGTTGGTTGGTTTTTGTTTTTTTTTTGTTTTTTTTTCTGTTGTCTTGTTTGTTTTTAACTGCATTAAATAAGCACACAAATGCATTTCCACACACAGACTTTATGTTTTCAGGTTAGGACACTTGTATATATTACAAAGAGCTGGCAGTCAATGGCAGAAACTGAGACAAGGGAAGAATTTCTGATATACCCTAACATAAATCATTTACCACTTACTTCAAATATTCAGCTTACTTGAAGAAAATGAACAATGTCTGATTATTTCTAATGACAAATTATTCTGTAACATTGAAAGAAAAATGTAAAAGCACAGGTAGGTAATTATTCCTTAAAAACAATCCAGACTCACATTTATAAATGACAGCATTAATCACAAGCATTCACTGTAAGTGAAAAAAAACATGATGAACTAGAGCAAATGGTTTTTATGCATATGGTTACAGAGTCAGCAAGCAGAAATACTCAGAGTATGGTTTCTTATTTAGAATTACATAACTATCCATTTTTATTAGCTCTAAATGCCTTCAGTTCTCTTTCAAATTTCTGCATCCAAGTGCCACTTCAAGGTGATTATTCTCCATTCTAGCAGTGAAGATGTAAAACTTTACATGGCTTCTAATGCAAACTTTAGGAAGTGCTCTTGTTTCCAGATCTTTACCTTCTTTATCTAACCAGTATAATACATCATGTTGGAAAAAAAAAAAAAAAAGCTAACTCAAAATATAAAAAATATATTTAAATCAATGTTTTTTCCCTCCCCCTTTTCAAATCAAAATTACTTTGGTGTTTTTATCTGTTATACTGCAAATAAGTAAGGTTAGGTAGGTAGCTAAAAATAGTGCAGAAGTGTCTCTAGTTAAACAGCAAGTTTTCACTGATGATATTTTCATATCTGTATTTTGGAACATGTGCCAGGTTCAAAGGTGATGGTTTCACAGCTAACTAAGAAAATTGCAGAAACTCAAGCATGTGTAACAGAACTGAGGCAATGCACCACCAGCAACCTAAAAGCTTTAGAAGTTAGAACATAATTTTGAATTGCAGACCTTGAAGATCTTCCAGATAGGTTAAAGACAACAGTGCTAGAAAAATATCCTTCTGTGAAGACAATGATCCCCTTATTACTCACTGATCCTAGTAAAAAAAATGCTGGCAAGGAGACAGCTGTTTGATAGTGATGGTGGGAGAAGACTGACCAAGCTTGTGAAACTGAGTTTTCATTTATGTCATCACTGCTGCTTAATCATCATTGCAGAGGATTTTTATTTCAAACATTTAGAAAATTGGCAGCTTCTAATAAAATGTTATTTTCTAAAAGAAATTTTCCTGACAAAATGAACAATTTTTGTATAAATTTTTAATGTTTTCAATACCAATTTTGTAAAAAAACAGACCTATATCAGCTTTCCAACACTTAAAACAAAAAGGTTAGTAAGCAGTATAAAACACTTTATTATAGAGCTTTTACTAGAATGGCACAGCCATTCTAGTAAAATATTTGAGACAAGAGTGTGGATTCCATGCCCTTAAGAAAACTAAAGGACAGCAAGTGATTTCTATGTGCATTGCACATGAATTGACATAGTTGGAGCCACTGCGTTTGCAGGGAATAAAGGACCACTCCAGAGACACTAAACAGGCTTTCAGATGTATATTCATATACCTTTAGGGACATAAAACTCTAAAAATAACTGACAAAGTGACTGAGAGTGTCTCTTGAAATATCTATCTATTTTGCTTGCATGCTTAGCCAACCAGGAAAAAGGGAGCTGTGAATCAAAAGCTATGAAGCCGCAGTTATTTTGAGAAGGGTGTTAACCATGACCACAAAGTCTCTGCAGTACATTTGCCTCCTGTGCAGCAGCCTTGCAGGAGCTCCTGGCTCCTGTAATCCTGCAAACACCTGGGTCACTCACACTGCGTGGGTCAGGCAGACCTGCCAGAACTAGAATGAGTTTCTTTAAATACACCCTACTTCATGATTCTTCCACTGGCCTAAACAATGTAAAGACAGGCAGGACTCCAGGCAACACAACCTTCTATTAACATTACCTGAGTCATCCCTAAATATTGGCATAAAATCTGCATCCCAAGATGTTAAGAGGAAGTAGTGAGGCAGGAAAAAAGATAGCAAAAACAAGAAAGGACAACAGATAGTTTATTTAAAATAAATAAATAACCAAGTTATACATACACACCAAGTTACAGATTTGTGCTGCCATGGATTGGCAGGAAATATAGGGACACCAAAAAACATTCCAGCTAAAAGTTCCAAATGCAAATAAGCATCAATCAATAAATGCACTAGGTACTTCTAGCATGGATGAGGTAATTAACCATTCTGAATAATTTAGCATTGTATAGAGAGTCAGTTTGAAATAAACTTCAGTACATTTCATTAAACAGTAGCAGCAGCTAAATGATGAACTGTTCCTGCTATAAATATTTTAATTTCTGGATAACAAAATAAATAGAGAATCGTTGATCCTAATATTATTTGATTGCATGAGGAATCAATATAACTTTAGAACTTGTAAGAGGCTACATGATGAATATTTTTATCATGTAACCGAACATTTTCTATCTAAACTGAAATACCTTTAATTATAGTTCATGGGGGGAAAAAAAACTACTGAAATCAGTTCTTTATTTACTATGAAAAGTCTGGTCAAAGGAGCTACCAAGTAAAGCAAAAGTGATTCTGACATTAAATACTGTTGTAAAAAGTGATGTTTTGCTATTCAGTTAAGCATGAAGTGCTATATATAAGTAATATCAAACATCCCTTCACTAAAGCTATACATAGAAAAGTATTTTAGCATACAGTTATGATAACTATAATTACTTAACTGCCCTGAAGTCATGTAGGTAAGTAGCTGTCACAAGTTATATTTGTTAATCATAATGACATAAAGACTACAATGAACTTTTAATTTATTTTTTTACACTGGTTTTAGAAAGGTTGTATAATTACAGAAGAAAAAATTTAACTCTTCAGCACAACTAAATAGTTTTGATAAACTCCCATGCAAAACCCACTGAAGGAAATAAAGCATATGACAGCTGCCACTACTAGAGTATAACTAAAGGCATCCTTTTTGCAGAATCCCATTGTAAGATTGCAGACTATTTTTTTTTATTTCAAGTTAACTTTCAGGTCCATTAACTAGACTAGAAATCTTTGTTCTTTCTAATAAAGACAAACTCAAAAAAAATGTCCATAGGACAAAATTAAAAAGGAAAACTCAAGTCAGTTGCCCTCAGAGTCAATATCCAGTTTAGAACCGTACTTGGCCAATATTTAAAACATTATTTTTATTTGACACTGGACTTTGACACATTGATGTATATTCGTCACAGAATACAGGAATGTCAGACTAAAATTGATTCTTTTTTGTTAATAGGTACACTGCAAATGTCAGGTGACATTTAAACTTGATAAAATTTACTTACTCTTTCCATTCAGCATTTATGCATATTGAGTAAGAATATATGGCCACAATGGAAGAGTTGGCTTTACCTTAACCTCAAATTCAAAAAAAACTCTAGCCACATGAAGAGGAAGGGGAATTGTTTTCTCTGTTTTAAATAATTTGCATGAGGTATAGAAATTCTTAGCCTTCTAACAATAAGGTCTGCTGATTTAATCTACATATGTAATTGCTAAAATATATCTCTGAGTTATGTCCCTTTTAAAATCATGGCAGTCCTCTTTCCATGTATTTGTAGAGAAGACAAGTGTGCTCATAAAGGACTTATGTCTTACATGGGAATATCTGTGTTAGGTCAAATATAGCAGCATGCAGAAAAATCAGCCTCAGCAGTACCACAAACTGTGAAAGGAAAATTTGATGGAAGATATTCAGTACTATCTCCACTGGATCAATTTCTAGGTCAGTTGTTTGTCCTTTAAAAAAAATGTCAAAGCAAGCCAAATGTTCACAACTCTAATTCTTTTAAATAATATGCTACATTTGAAATCTAAAATATGCCTTACTGTAGCTTCTGACATTATTTTTGGCTGAAGAATAGGTTTGTCCAGCGTGAGGAGAGAAATGTAAAATAAGAGTAGAGAGTTCTCAGGTACACACTCTGGCTCTGACACACACATCACCTGGCATCATACAGCAAAAGACTACTGGTGATCTCACAACTTCAGGGCAGAGGATTTGGAGAATGAGTGGTTGATACCTGCTGCTTTCAACTACACTTCTGCCATTCATTCCATATACTATTGCAGAACTTTCATCCCTTTAAGGAAGTAACTCTTTTTGGGATCACTTCTAAAGTAGCTAATTTGAGCTTTATTAATTTTTGCAGGAATTTCCTTCACTCACATAGGAGCAAATTATTTGAAGTCTTGAAACAATCTACAGTGAAACACAGAAGTTTCTCATTGAGGCAGAGGAGCTCTTCCTTTTGCCAATGCTAATTGTTCCATGAAGTTAAACAAAATTAGGCTTCCACTAAAGAAGGCAGGTTCTGCTTTGAAAAACTTGGACACAGAGTTCTGAAATATGAATGCAATTTGAGTGAGGTCATTTAAGCCAGCTGCTAAACAGTGACAGTTCTCTAGTCCTGGTATTAACACATACCTAGTCCTGTAAGGATTAATGAGACCCTTGGGAATTAATAAATCTTTCCATGAAGTATTAAACAACCTCAATCTTACAGATTCTAAATGTCTTACTGACCAAAAAAAAAATGTTCAGCTTCTTTCAGCATTTCACATTATTCATTTTACTGCTTACATACTGATGGATACGAGACATTTAATAAGCACATATATTCAAAGCCACTTTCTTCAGCCTCATGATTTTTATTTTTTCTCATATTTTTGTTCATGACGCTCCACAGATTGTGCTGGCTTACGCCAGGAGGGAATTAACACTTTTGGCCACTCTTTCTCCCACCTCCCTCTGTCTCTTCAAAGCTGACCCAGGAATCCAGCTTTCCTGTTCCATGAGGATCATCACACAGGGTGAAACAAAGTACATACAAAACTTACTTTAGCTCACTTTTATATTATATGTCCATGTAGCAACAAAACCCCAGCATCTGACTTGTGTTGGAAAAGAAAAATAAAGGAAAAACATGCATTGCATAGCAGGGTAGGCAAAGTGGCACAAAAAGCATCTTCTAATCTCACCAAATGATTCTCTACCAAAAGGGACAGAGCTGGCTGTTAGGATTAGTATTGCTGAACAGAAAGAGGACAAAAATAAGCACTGTTTTACTTTACATAACTTTTTCTGCAGACCAATCCATAAAGCATTTTCTTAGGTACAGAATTTATAACAAAAAATGTGGAATAATCATTTAGAGAAATAAAGTATCAACCGCTGAATTCTGGTTGTGACAAATGGCTTACAATAGTTCGATGTCTATGCACAGTGCAACATGTGGATCCTGAAACTGATAGACCTTTTCTATTTATATTCAAATGTGAATAACATCAAATGGAATGATGATTAAACAATGAAGTGATATGATAATGTGATGTTTCTGTGCCATTGGGCAATATGAATAATACAAGGAAACTGCCAATACAATAACTTTCATTATGTAAGTAAACAATTTACATGTTTAATTAAAGTTGGGAAATAGCATTAGCTTTGTATATGTACCCAAAAAAAAGCAACCAACAACAAAACCAATCATATCTCTGTTATTCAAATGGAAAATGTGGCAAACTCCAAACATTCTGATCAGTTTCAAAAATCAGCATCTTGTGAAAAAATATTAAATTGCAAGATTGAAATTTTATACACAACAAAGGTAGAAAGATTCTGTTGTGTCTTTTGACTTCTGGTAGTAAACTGGGCGTCAGCAATGCCAAAGTTGGCAGGACAATAGATCCTAACAAGAATTGTGAAAAGGTCAAAACTGACCCATCTACCTTAAAACAAAATGAAAAATATATTTGATGAGAGCTGTTATCACCTTCCCATAGGGGTCTTTGTATCTTTTACGCATTGAAAGAGAAGAGTAAATAAAAACTTACTAAATCTGATATTTTAAGAAGAGTTTACTGCAGGTTTTCATTGGCCTTTTGGTTAGCATCTGGATTTGAATGAAAAGTACATTTCACTTATCCAAATCCTAGCTGTTCAGAAACTGGGCTGGATGTACGTGCAGAACTAAACAGTTTGTGAATAATGCATTTCTAATAACTAGAACAAGTGCCTTAAAAAAACAAAACAAAACAAAACAAAACAATTAATAAATTATGAATCCAAGATTCTCTATTAAATAAAACTTAAAGCCTTGCTAAAGTCCATGTAATATGAATTTTCCAGTAATTTTAGCAAGCACATGGAACACTTATTGTTTTCATGCTTTCACTAAATTATCCTGTTTCCAGCATCCTACTTCAAGATAGGAAGTATTCCTACTTCACCCACTAATGTGCTGGAAGAAAAAAAAAATCAGAACTCTCATAAAGACACAGGAAAAAAGGATTTGTATTAAACCTACACCAGCTGGAGAAGAAACAACTCTAGTTTCAGTTAACTCTGGATCTGAATATGAAATAATATTTTTTTAGTGCCATTCTGCAAATTTCACCTTTCCAGGAGGATATTCTAGAAAGATGTTCTTGTGGAAGAGGGAGCAGTGGCAGCTGTGGCTATAAGCAGGGTCAGACCTAAGGGAGCACAGGGAGACAACATCTGGGCACCTCTGTCCAAGCCTTTTTCCCATAAACCTCAGGGGAATGTTTATGATCAAAGCCCCTCATCCAAAGGAGAGCAGAAGAAATGCTGCCTTGGCAGTGGGAAGCATATGTAGATCTGTGTCATCCCTCTCTTTCCCTGACAGATTGCCTGCACAAGTTTCTCCTCCTCCACCCCCAAGCTTAGACGTGATACTGAGCAGATGAAGTCAAATCCACTTATTTTGGCTTTGAGATGGCAAGAAACAAACTCATCCATCACTTTCTGCTGTTCAGGCCTCTAGTATCATCACCAATATGCTGTCCTGGGAAAACATTTGCCTACTGTCAACTAGCTGACAGCAGCTTTGCTTTTTGTATTTTAAGATTCCCTGGAATATAGGACAGCTATCATTTAAATTATCCTAGATTCTCTTCATACCTATTTAGAATATAAAACTGGGAGTCAAAGTATGCTTATCTGTATTAAAAATTAATTAAAGCTATCTTAAGTAATTCATTTTTGTTATTATTATATCCTGCTTTTCACGTATTTTGGCATCACTGTTAATTTATTCAACTTAGAGCTACTTTGCAGCAATGTAGAAGTATTTTGTATTGCATGAATGTGTTAATTAATGAAAAGATTTATAAAATATTTAGTATATCTTTCTTTTTCAATTTTTGACATTTGACTGAAATTGAAATACCTCATTAAGGATGGTATATTGCATAAGATACAAACACACATAGCATAAGATATCATGTTGACATAAAGAGTGCAGGGTATTATCAGATTCCTCTCTTCAGCCCCTTTCTATTTCTCATGGCACCCTACCAACCAAAAATATTTTTCAAGCAGTAAGGGGTAAAACAAATAATTGCTTGACTACGAAACTGCCTTTTACTTGAAGTTCATGTTTATTCTAATATTTATTTGAACACATTTAATTTTCCGAGATTGCAACTACTGCCATTACTACTTTCTGTAAAAATACATGTAGATACCTAGACTTCTACAGCTCTACGCCCCAAGACCCTGAACTGTAATATTCATGGTTATTTAAGTATGTTACAGTTTTTAAAGTATGCAACTACTTCTTTGAAATCTGTATGTTGTTATATTCTGCTGACATTAATTATCCTATGTCAAATCTTCAAGCTCTCCTACATTTGCACATATATTTACAATGCTCAAATCTATACAGTTTTCTTCTGTGCTTTACAAAGGATTCTTCTGGTTCAAGAACATCCATTAAAAAAAAAAAAATTCTTCTAGATTAAGATTTGCTGGAATAATTCAGTTAGGCCATTTGGATTAATCTCTATTAAATTCTATGAAGACCTTTTCCTAAGGGTAGTGCTTTCATATAATAAAATCCTGTAAACACAAGGTCAGACAGTGAACCATGGCTAAGCTCCACAAAATTAAATTCAGGAAATGCAAGGTTTTCCTTTTTGTTCATCTAAACCTTGGATAAGTCATGGTCAATGCTACATAGGAAAAACTTGGCAGTGTCCTTACATGCTTGTGCAGCAAACAAACTGCAATCTCATCTAGTTGGGCATAATGGGACTCTTGCCCCTGTAACAAAGTTCTCCCAGCTTTCACATCCAGGCTTCTCCAAGGAAACTGCAAGGCTGACACTGCCAAATCTTTTGTCTTTCCTTGGGAGTGGTGTAGAGAATAGCCAAGACAGAAAAGTCCATCTTTTTAGTCCTGGCCTCAGAACTATCAGAATGCTGTAATTTCCAAACGTACAATACAACAAGCATGAATAGAAAGTCCTTACTTGATATTAAAATATATTTTTTAAAATGTCCAGCATTAACTCTGAAGAGCACCAAAGCCAGTGGTTAAAAAAGAAGAAGTCATCACAAAGTCTATGTCTGAAACTCTTTATTTAAACTATCTTCATTGGTTGGGAATAAAATTCTCCAAGTCTTAGAGAATTAAAATATTTCATGTGCTAACTTGGGGAAATGTGGTGTGAAACTGGCATTTTCACAATGATGGTTGCACTCCTAGCTGGAAATAATTCTTTAGGTTTTAATTACAGAATTACAGAATCACAGAAGGCTGGGAGAGACCTTTAAGATCATCGAGTCCAGCCCAACCCTAACACCTCAACTAAACCACGGCACCGAGTGCCATCTCCAGTCTTTTTTTAAACACATCTAGGGATGGTGACTCTACCACCTCCACAGGCAGACCATTCCAGTTTGTTTGCTTTATCACTCTTTCAGTAAAAACTTTTTCCTGATATCCAACCTAAATTTCCCGTGGTGCAGCTTAAGACTGTGTCCTCTCATTCTGTCAGTTGTTACTTGGAAAAAGAGACCAACCCCTGCCTGGCTACAGCCACCTTTCAGGAAGTTGTAGAGAGTGATGAGGTCACCTCTGAGTCTCCTTTTCTCCAGACTAAACATCCCCAGCTCCCTCAGCTGTTCCTCACAGGGCTTGTGTTCCAAGCCCCTCACCAGCCTCGTTGCCTCCTCTGGACGTGCTCAAGTGTCTCCACATCCTTCCCAAACTGAGGGGCCAGAACTGGAAACAGCACTCAAGGTGTGGCCTCACCAGTGCCGAGTACAGGGGAAGAATGACCACCCTGCTCCTGCTGGCCACACTATTCCTGATACAGGCCAGGATGCCATTGGCCTTCTTGGCCACCAGGGCACACTGCTGGCTCATGTTCAGCCCTTCTGGTCCCTTTCTGCCTGGGCACTGTCCAGCCACTCTGTCCCCAGCCTATAACATTGCAGGGGGTTGTTGTGGCCAAAATGCAGGACCCGGCACTTGGACTTACTAAACTTCATCTTGTTGGACTCTGCCCATCCATCCAACCGTTCCAGGTCTCTTTACAGAGCCATCCTACCCTCCAAAATCAGAGTAATCATTCAGAGTAGTAGCATTGGAAGCCCTCAAAACTTCCCCTTTGAACCATTTATCTAATTCAAGAAAGGAGCATTTTCTACTTCCAGTACATGAGTAGCATTTAAAAAAAAAAAGAAACAACTTCTCTACTTAAAATTCTTCATTTTAAAAGAGACTTTGTTGGAGGAATCAAGGAACCTAGCTATTTTTTGCATATGTTCCCTACTTGGCAGAAGTGAACAGGGCATTTTAAACTGGCAAAATGCAGCATCAGATTTTTTTTTCTTTCTGTTCAATAGGTCAATAAGCATGACTAGTTGAAATGGCCATGGGAATATAAATGGAAAAAAAATTCTCAAAATTCAAAAGGAAATGCTTTAGGACAGACTTTTCTCACATTCACTGTTTTTTTTTCAACAAGTATTAAAAATAGTCATGGGTGTTCGAACCTCTGTTACCACAAAAAAAAATCTCTATTTATAGAGAAAGAACCATGAAGCTTTGCATGAAGCTTTTGAGGTCTACTGTTCCTGATTTTTGTCATGTGGGGAAAAAAAAAAAAAGAAAAAAAGTTGTACAATGTTGTACAGTAAAGAACTTAGCAAAAGGCACTTCAGGCTAGTAAAAAAAATTATGTTGCTTTGCAAGGTGATAAATCCAACATCACTGAACAACTGACTACCTGCATTAGGAAGTAGATTCAATGCTATGTCTGGCAGCCTCTTACCAGGAAAGCCATTCTAAACCTTTTTAAAATGGGAAATGTGGCAAGAGATGATCCAATACACCTCTTTCACTCTTTGTGGTGCAACTTAGATATGTTTAGGCACATTTTTTTTTTTTAACATCCAGAGGGAAAAAGAAATTGAGGTTCATACACCTGATCCAAGACTTTGTTTATTATGACCTGAACTTTTCTGCTGTGTTAGAAGGCAGGTGTGGCACAGAGTTGTCTTCTGTTGGCAAGTAGCAGAAATACATGGATGAAATAGTACCTGCTCTAGGAGCGAGGTATTCAAGGTATCCAAGAGATGTGTCTGCAAACCCTTTAGCAGACCTGTTTTTGATAAAGTTATCATGCTCGAGATTTCACCTGCCTGGTAACCTGGCTGAGGTTGAAGAGAAGTGTGCTTTTAAGAGCAGGTAAATAGTATGAATATTCAGTCCACCTTAGATGTATTAGTAAGCCAAAATTAGAATTTTTTTAACGGAATGAATTTCCTGAAACAGTCAACGGATAAATCTAGAATCCAGTTACTGAAAGTGTGAAGGAATAGACTTCCCTTTGCTATCATGTCAAAGGAACCTGGAACACTCAGCAGAATTGAAGGAAATGAGTTGCTGGTAATACACAGGTAAAATCAGCTTTGCTGGAGGCAGAATCTCATCACAGGACATTTTTTTTTTCCTAATAGGTAGAATTGTTAGTGAAACGATAGTTAGAAAGTACAAGTTATTGCCAAACAATTCATTGACAAGTTAAAAAAAAAACAAAACATGAAGACTGATTAATCCTATCTTTCCACAGCTCTGAGACAGCAAGAATTGGTCCAACACTGACAATTATCTTATATAATATTTATTTTTGTTCCAAAGGAAGTGGGGAAATCAGTGCAAATAATTAAAAGATATTTTAAGCTGATTAAAATACATATTTTATGCAACACCCACACAAGGAGAAATTTTGTTTCAGTAGGAAAAAGGGCAATTCAGCTGTGGGCTGTTCTGATGTGTGTATTATGAGTTGGCAGTACTCTTTGATCCATGTCCTTCAGGCAAATTTGACATCTATTTCACCTGAGGCAGGCACGGATTTTTTGAAGGGTATTTCTATATAATGAATGACTGACTGCTAAAAGTCATGTCATTGTCCTCCTCCGCCTCTTCAGATCCGATTTGCAGGCCAGGTGAATCTCATGACATGTCTCCTGGTAAATCAAGCAGGGAGAAGAAATGCTTGAAATAGTCCTCATCATGCTGACACCAGAAAATCTAGATGATGAGTGATTTGGAGAATCTGAGGAGAGACTGAGTTTAGCCTCACATTCATTTCAGAATAGGGTAGCAACTTTGAAGAAAATTCTATATTTCAGATAGTATATTGGATAGATTCTGTGCAGAAAAAAAACCACCACAAGTCCTTTAAATAAAATCTGTTTTTCTCTTAGTTCTCTTATTTTCTGCTTGTATGCGTTTGCTGTATTTCCTTCAGTAAAACACTTCTTTGATATAATATCTGTTTATTTTAACTATGAAATATTTATTTCTGTTGCAAAATATTATATATTAGTTATATTACACACCCTAGTTTACTTCAAAGAAGTAAACCCATTGTGTAAATTTACTTCAAAGAAGTAAACCCAAAATGTGACCCATTGGTGTAAGGTGATGGACATTTTTATAATTGCCTAGATAATTAAAGTAAATTGTGGACATGAAACCAAGATCACTATCAGAACAACTGTGAGCCTTCCTAATTGTTGCCGTAGCAAAGTTCTCACTCTGGATGTCTCTTCTAGTGAATACAAGGTTAACTTCTTTATTTGTCTTACATTCCACACATTCTACAGAAGCAAAAATACTTTCTCTACCTATGCATAAGAGCTAATCAATTAGGAATAAGTAAAGGAAAAAATATTTCTAGAGGCAAACAAACCAGAGGAAAAAAAAAAAAGAAGCTTGCCCTTTCCCCATGCAATTTGATTTCCTGAAAATCTGAAAACATTTCTTCTCACAAACCTGCTACAGCAATTTAAATCCTTTTTATCTTCCAAAGAGCAGCTGTGCAAGGTTTTGTTTTGTGCAAATTCAGCATAAAAATGAGAAATTAGTTATCCACCTATAAATATTTTTTCTGCTTTTGATGAACAGTCAATTCTTTCAGTAGTTGTCCTAAGGAGGAAGGAATATGGCCAGAAGTATATTTAAATATTGTGGCTCTGCAGTACCATTAAATGAAAATTGGGAGGTAAGTTTTTGCTTTTCCTCTGGGCAAGGAGTGTTGTTCATCTCCAGCTTAATTTTACTGATCTTTGTTTGGCCAGAACTGAAAATTCATTAATTTTAGCCAGGCTGAAATAATGTGGTTGGTTTGCAGTGATGATGTTTCACGCAGTGCTTAATAATGAATATCTGACTGCATATTAAACACACAGCAAGGTAGTTGATGCCTTCATGCTAAGGAAGAATACCTAGGACATAAAAGTTTCCTTATAAACTTCTTCATAACATGAAGCCCTTCTGGAATATAATTTCTACTAAAATAGGAAAAAAAAAAATTAAAATGCTCCAAGAAAAAATCTGGTTTGGATAGACACATAGATATACATAAACTCTCACATATACATATATATATATATATATACATATATATATATATGTATGGTATAGAGATATGAAAACCTATGATAAGAAAGTTCAGAGCAAGATTTTATAGATAATTACAAATCACATGTATATATTAAATGAGATTTTTTTAAAAAAAATGTTCTGTACTTACCATAGAACATATTAAAAGGACTTTTAGGGCTGTGAATATACGTCCTTGCTATAGTGCAGGTGTACATGCAACACCTTCCTTAATACCTATCAGAAGAATAATAGTGTCTCTGCAAAAACAAATGCAAAAGAGTGGACAAACTGGAAAATTTATTAGATAGCAAGGAAAAATACTTCATCTCAACATTCATACCATACACGTCAAGTGAAAAAGAAAGGTTAGAAACATAGAAGTAAATTGATTTCAGTAGGTTTGAGAATCGAAATGCCATTATCTTATCTTTGGAATGCTAGTCAAAGAAAAATATTTAATAGAATTCAACAGCAATAGTAAAAATCCATTTTTAATGCATCAAAATATATTAACTGTATTTTTTTTCATCTGCACTAAGACAACTCATTGACTTGCAATAGGAAATCCCATTTTTTCATCCATAATGGAAAATCTCTACCTTATCAAAAAATAAAATTTACTCAATCACTGTACTTTTGATCAAAATGTATTTTCTGTCTCAGACAGTTTCAGGTTATGGTCTTAATCTCAAAAAAAGGAGATAAACCAAAGGCAAAGCCACAAAGCCCACACTGAAGTGAAATCTAAAGGAAGTTGCTGGTGATGGAGGTTAGTGTTTTCCTTTGTTTTGGGGGTTTTTTGGGTTTGGGTTTTTTTTATTTTTTGGTGGGGTTTGGTTGGTTGGTTGGTTAGTTGGTTGGTTGGCTGGTTTTCTGTTTGGTTTTGGTTTTCTTGTTTTGTTTTTAATAACCACACCTGTATCTTTTCTCTCTCTATGTCCTGACTAGAGATGTACCTTTCTGCTTTGGAAAAGCACACTCATGAATCCAATGAAAAGACACCGAGTAACCTCTAAAACAATGTCAGAAGTGAAATATAATAAATAAAAAACTTAACCAACCCCCTCCCCCTTCTCTCTGTGGATACTGTTGTAGCTTTTCCTTAGCTACACAGCAAAATCCTTCATAGCCCCTCTCTTACATTCCCTTCCCACCAGAGAAAGAAAATGAATGGAAAAGCTCACGGATGAAGGTAAAGAAAGGGAGATCATTTACCAATCAATGTCACAGGAAAAAAACCAAAACATGACTTGAGGAAAATTAATTTATTTCCATTTTAAACAGAATTGGATGGTGATAAGAAAGGATGAAAACTAAGACGCCTTGCTCCCACACCAACCCTTCTTTCCATGCTCAACTTCATACCTTCTTTCCCTTTTCCTCATCCTACCTGAGCCTTTCCCTTCAAGAGGCTCAGGTAGGATGAGGAAAGGGGGCTGTGGTCAGTTCATAACAGCTCCTTTCCAACACTCCTCACGTGTTTTTTCCTCCTCCAGCATGGATCCTTCCACAGCCTGGAGTTCTTTAGGACCAAACTACTCCTGCATGGAGTTCTCTCCACAGGCCACATTTCTTTCAGGGCATTCCCTCCTGCTCCACTCTGGGCTGTGGGGGAATCTCTGCTCCGATGCCAGGAGCAGCTCCTCCCTCTCCTTCTTCACTGACTCTGGCGCCTGCAGGATTCTCTCTTGCTCTTTTCCCTGCTTTTCCTCAGTCTGTCTGGCCTTTTTTTCTGCTTTTTAAGAAGTTCCCTGAGGTGTCACCCGAGGGGCTGGGCAGTGCCTGTGGTGAACCCTTGGAGCTGACAGAATCCATCCATGTCAGGCAGGGGCAGCCCCAGCTGTCCCTCACAGAGACCACCCTGAGCCACCAAGCCCTGTAACAGCCACTGCAGACAGAAACACCTTGTGGTGGGAGAGCACAGTGTCTAGGTGTCAGGTTCCCCACCCCACCCCAGCTTTAAATCTGTGTTTTCTGCTTGTCTGCATGACAACCAGCACCATGTGTTCCCCAGTGGTCAAGAACACTGGAACAACCTTGGAAGTGATGCTAGACAGGCAACTGCCATCATTGCCTCCCTGTAATTCCTACCAGAATGAATGATACTCTTAAAACTCCTGCTATTCTTGAATAGTATCTCAGCTAGAAGCTCCCAAGGACTTCACAAACTGATATGATTTCTCAATACCTCACAGAAAATACTATTGTGCTATTCATGAAATAATATTTCAGGATTCTTTTTTGTATCTGTTAATTGTCTACACCCTAATATCAGAAAGGGCTCCATTTTGTTCTGTTTTTGGCACTGATGGTCGTGTCAAATAAACTGGTGTACTGTAATTTGTATTTTTTTTTTCCCACTGGCACAGTTGGAGAATATTCATTCAAATTTGAAATGGATTCCTCTCAGCTGCCATGAAACCATTTACACTTTAAAGAACAGTGAGATTTTCCAAATTGCTTGGAACTTGTTCAGGTGGTTGGCAGAGAGATGTCGCTGCAGGTAGCAAACGCATTCTGCTCAATACAAAGGCCAGGCCTCTGCATTTATTGGTTTTATACTTATAATAAAATTATAATCCAGAGAGATGCTGAGCTAGAGAAGTAAATAAACCTTCCCATGGCTGTGCAGGCTTCTCTGTGGATTGCATCCAAGGACCCTTGGATCCCACTCAAGGCCTTACCTCAGGTGTTTATGCACAGGCATTTCCAAGGCACTCAACACTCTAGTATCATAGTCCTTTGAGAACATAATAAGAGAAGCTTTACAATATGCTTCAAAATAAAAGAAGGGTCATTACACCTTTTTACAAGTAGAAATATTGAGTCCAAGTACTCAAAGTGTACTCAGAAGTGCAAGGACCTCTTTGCTTAGTCACCTGAGAAATGTAATTTATGATTGATCTAAAGGAGAAAGGTAATTAACTGGGGAGGTAGGGGGGGGTATTTGGGGGAGGGCTGGAAATTAGCTTTCAATTTGTTTGAGGAGTCCAATTGTCTTGGAGTCTGGATAGAACATTGTCAGGGTACACACTCATACACACACAGGACATTGAAGTGCCCAGAGCAACAAACACCACTCAGCTCCCCCCGCGTCACCCAAGAGCAGCCCCATCTGTGGCCACAGAGCAGACACGACTGTGACTAAGAAAGATGTGTGACAGGGCTGAAGAGGAAACTAATTAATGCTCAGGGCATTCATGTCCAGGGCTTAACCAGAGCAGTGTGTGCCAAGGACAGTCTCACAGGACGTCATACCTTCTGAAGTTCTGCAACACTCAGGCAGGAACTGCTTGCACTGTGAAACTCTGCTGTGCAGAGAATCATTAAGAGACCAGAGCTCATCTCATTTTACCTTTGTTTGGTATTATGAAAATTATGATTATTCAATTCTTACATTAATTATATCAACAAACTCCAGTTACTTTAAAACCCAGAGGTGAAATACCCTTGACCTGAATTTAATCTTGTTGTCCAAATCTCTCTATCTCTGTAAGTGTGCCTTAACTGTACAACTACTACTTGTTTATGGGTTTCTTACTTATTGCTTTTTGAAAGAGTGAAAAAGTGATAGATAGTGGCCAGGATTAAATATCTGCATGGTTTCAAATCTCAAGTTGTAAAGAACATCTATGCTTAATATAAATGATTTGACACTTATGTATTGTTCTTTTTTTTTTCTGATTTTAACTCTGTCTAGTATAAGTCTCATAGGATCATTTCATTTCGTGCTTAATTTTTTCTTAATCTTTCCAGATGTTAAGAATACTACAGTTTAATTGAGAAGCTAAGTGTGAAAGAATACTCTATTACCCACAGGTTCTTTAATTATGGAAATTGAAGGACATATCCAAGGTCATGTAAAACAAGAAAAACTTGAAACAGTTCATCAGACTATCCCTTTTACAGTCTATCACAAGCCTGTGCTGCTATACATTGTACTCAGCCTTAATCACAGAATAGGAAGTAGTATCTTACTATTATACATTTAAACAGATAATCAAAGGCTACTGCTTGATTACAGTACAAAAAAGGAAACATTCTTGTATGTGTATTTGTTTTCAATACAGAAGGAGAACAAAAATCTAAACCTTAGATTCTTATGACAAACACAAGAGCCCTTCAAAAGCTTCTCCAGGTCAATGAACCTAAGATGTTTTGTATTTGTTTTGGGTATAGCTGAAGACTTGAAAACCCCTCTGCACATTACTTTCCTGTCATCTCTTCTACATTTGTCTCTCACCATATACTTATCTATTTGAGTTTTTATGTTGTCTCTGTTTCTAGGTTAAACAGAGCAGAAGTGAAGGAATAGTCTGAGAGTTTCTTAGCTGCTAAGTTTGTGAACAGTTCAGGGGGTGACTAAAGATTTAGTATACTCTGGTGCAAAAAAATTGAAAAAAATCACACATACTATGAAGCTCCTAAAAAAAGAGGACCTGGACAACACAGGAAGTCAGCATATAGTTAACAACTGAAAATAATCTTCTGTCTCTGAACTTGCAGTTGATACACCACATTACTTGTCTGTAACTGTAAAGCAAATATTTCCACTTTCAATTGATACTCCTCTCTCGCAATACACAGTAGCAGAAACAAGGAACAGACCTTCATACTTTATTTATGGAGCCTTTATTTGGATAACAGATGTCACTGTGCTAAAGTGGCTTCCAAACCGAATTCTGAGTCTTTTTCCTTTTTATCTTGGAATAAATTAATCCATTTATTTTTTTATATCTTGTTGAGAAGGTCATTTTTGGTACAAGTTTTTAGTTAAAAAAAAAAAAAAAACAAAACAACTACCAAAAATGAATTTAAAACATCCCAAAAATGAGCCTTAGGAATCACTCTAGAAGAAGAGATATTTTAGACAAAGGAGCTGTTTTTTCTTCATTTGTACAACAAATACTTTACCTTTTAAGGAAAAAAAAAAAAAACCTTTGGCAGACGAAACATGTTGGCTTGTGTGAATCTCAGTATTGATTATTTTAAGGCCCTTTTTGTTTACCTAATAACATATAGAGTATTCTTACAGAACTGTTCACAAGTAATTGGAGAAGTCAGTGTGAATATATGAAAGTAGGGTCAGGCTGTTATGCCCTGACTGACCCACAAAAGGGAGCCTTTAGTTATGCAAATGAGATTAAAATGAAAGCAGACATGAGATCATGTTACCATTACAAAATAATGATGTTATATTTTTTACTGCTGATTGTAATCCAGAATAAACAAACTCATGACTTCAAGAAATAACAGCTGGCCACTACAGCATCTTTGTGTCTTATGTAACATCTAACAATTAATATATGTCACTGTTTAGCTACTTTGAAACAGGAAAGGACTTGGCTCACTCAGTAATGGGCTTTTGGAAAGGTACTAAGTAAATAAAATTAAAGTAGGAAAATACTGTCTTTTGTCCTTAAGGAAATGACCTTTTTTTTCATAAGAAGCCCATGAGAGGAAGCTGGGAGTCAGCATTTAATCTTTAAACACTACACAACCATGAAACCATGTTATGATTTATGTAAATGTACTGTGCTGAGGTGAGTCTCTGTGTACCTTAACACTTTGCCATGCATTCCAACACAAGACTTTCAGAGATAAAAAAGCCAAAAGCCCTTTATTTGACAAAAAACCATCACAATGAAGCAGCACAAGCATTTGTTGAGAGAACCTGTCTTAATTGCCACAAGAGATTAAATCGAAACCTGTGTATAACTAAGAGTAGAAAGAATCCCAGATAAGCTCATTTTCCACTGAGAAGGTGTTTACACAGCCTGACTAAAGGGCAGGAGCAGGTGGCAAAGCACACCAAAGTTCTCCAGTGTAAGCAAAAGGGAGATGCTGCTTGATGATACTGTCAGATCATACCAGGCTGGTACACGGATCACTGCGAACTGGAACAGAGCACACCGAAAAATCATTCTGGGCATCACTCCTCTGCGGAGGTCCCAGTTGACAAAGTCTCACTACAAAGCTGATAGTTTCATACCAGGAGTTGTAAAATTGGTGTAATTGCAACATGAGCTGAACTATTATAATCAGTTCGGAGCTAGCCTCAGTCTCATATAAGAAATATCAGTTAACTTTGAAGGTAGGTTTTGATAATGATAAAAACAAAACAAAACAAAACAAAACCAAGTCAAATGCTTTTGTGGCATCTATGAAGGCTTGCAGTGTCCACAAGAGGAATTAATAAAAATTAGTTGGGGTGTTACTAAAATCAGTTTCAAAGCATTTCTAAAAAAATTACATTTTAAAAAAATGGTTTTTTGTTTTACAGCAAAACTTATACAAGTAATCTCAGCTAACTTTAGGATTCTATAAAACATATTATGGACACTAATGTAGTCATTTTGTATTTCGTTTGGGGTGAAATGGTAAGGAATAGTCGCTTTCAAGATGCAATTAATTTAGCTTCTTTTAGATGTCTGCTTCAGGATGCAAGTAATTATCTTAGTGATACTGATTAGAACTCTGCTGATTACAGCAGACACTTGGAATGATTAGCCAGAGATTAAGATACGTAACAAACCTTATGAGAAGGCAAAAGAAGGATTTTGAATATAAGTCAGAATGACTCAAATTCAAATTTGATGCACGGAATGGAAACTCCGACTCTTCCCCATCTGACATGTCCGTGTGCTGCCTTCCCAGGAGGCTGCTTGGGCAGGAGTGGAGAGCTGTGGCTGCAGGGGCTGTGGGACAGGCTGGGGTAAGGCCCTAAGCAGGGTGGCTTAGGCTCTGTGTGGGAGCTGCCACTCCCTGCAGTGAATGTGGCAATTGGACTCTGCCCTTGAACAGGTTTTCGTGCCCGTACGCTGTTGGTTAAAAGAGAATGGCTGCTGCTATTCCTTTATTTTCAGTACACATTTACAGATCCCAACCCAACACCATTTCTCACCCACAGGATACTTTTCAGATTTCAAAAATTAATTTGCTAATAGTACAGAATGCCTACAAGTAGGACACATCTAAATTCTTTTTCAGGTTTGTCCTGGAGTTCTAGGTCTAGTACTGTCATCTAAATATATATCAACACAGAGATGCAAAATCTTTAGAGATGGATATTTACTCAATAAACAAATCTGCAGAATCCACGTTTGGGATATGAAAGTCAGATCCTACTGAAAATTAAGCTACTTCACCTTGGCCAGACTTTGCTCTCAGTCTACAACACACAGATATGACAACTTTGGTTTTGTTTTCACCACAAGATTTTGTCCTTTTCATTTATTATCCAAAACTGGTTGGATATAATCATTCTGAGTGAAAATCTTAGTGCTCCTTTGAAAGTATATTTCATATCATATAGCATGTGCATAATTAATCTTCAAACATTAACATCATCAAGTTTGTTTTAGTGCACTATTCCCTGGTAATTGACACTTAATATACACCTAAGTAGAAATCAAGTCTATTTTTATTTTCTAAGATATTCCACTTACTGTATAACTGGTTCTAATTTTAGTGGTCCTAGTGAGTCTCTTAATAATTTTAGCATGTATTTTTACTGATTAATACTTTCATTCCTATCACTGTGCTGTAAAAACCATATCAGCTATGATGTTAAATGGTGCAAAGTTATTCCATCATTGATATGAACCTACAGCACATTTCATGTGTGATGCATTTTCTAGCTTTAGGTGCATCATTTTTAGGTGAGTGGTCACTGGATAATCATCATTTCTCTGATTTTTTTCAAGCAAGAGATGCAAGAGAAGTTTCTAAAGCAGTTTCAGAAGGAAGAAATGAGGTTTGTTGGCAGAGGCAATATCTTTTATTAGACCAGCTGATATAATGGAGAACAATCAAGCAAGCTTTCTAGCACTCAGTCATGTAATCAATCCTTTTTGAAAAACCTATATGAGCACAAAAGGAGAGTGGAATTTGAAATCTTAATTTAACACTTCATGTGTGGAATAGAAGGAATGTAATTTTGAAACAAAACAGCTTTAAATATATATTTTCAATTTGTAGATATAGTATTTATAAATATTTTTTTAATAAGGCATTATTTTCTGTTAGTGTACTTTCAGTAATATCATGGGACATAACCAGTTTTTAGTCCTAAAAAAAAATACTTTTTCTACACATTTCCTCTATCTTATACACCTTATATATAGCACAAGATATTTCACCTTCATGTGGAAACAAAATATAGGGTCATCAAAAGGAGAGAGGAAAAGAAACATAGAGAGGGGAAAAGAAACATATACAGGCATCTGTGTACACACAATGGCTACTTAATAGATTTCTATATATTTTTATATACATAAGTATGGGCATTTTGTTCAGTAATGCTTTTCCCTTCAGAATTAAACCATTCACACTGTACAGAAAAAAACACAAATATTTTTAAAAGGGAAAGAAAACAACTATTACAAGTAGTATGGGGGCCTGCAAGAATTCAAGGGTAATACATAATATTACAATGGATGTAAAAATGAAAGAAACTTGAAATTAAGGTAGGATAAATGTGCTGACATTAGCTTCAACATTAGCAGGTCTTCAAAGAGCTCCTTGCCATAGGATTTTCTGATGATTTAAAATTTACAGAAGTTGAAGAAAGTTGCTACTTTTCTCTGATTAAGTTTGAATGATATATTCCTTTCCTCACCACAAGGAAAAGCCTCAAAGAAGAGCGATGAAGCAGGTGAAGGGACTAGAGAAAAAGTCTTTCTTATGAAGAGCTGTCAAGGGAGCTTCAAGGGATGTTTAAACTAGAGAAAAGAAGGCTCAGGGGAGACCTTATCACTCTCTGCAACTTCCTGAAAGGAGGGTGTAGCCAGCTGGGAATTGGTCTCTTCTCAACAGTAACAAATAAGTTGTGCCAGGGCAGGTTTAGATTAGTTATTAGGAAAAAATGTCTTCACTGAAAGGGTTGTCAAGCATTGGAACAGGCTGCCCAGGGAAGTGCTGGGGTCACCACCCCAGGGGAATTTAAAAGATGTCTAGGTGTGGCACTTGGGGACATGGTTTAGTGGTGAGCTTGGCAGTGCTAATTGCTGGAGTCAGTGATCTTAGAGGTCTTTTCCAACCTAAATGATTCTAGAAGTCTAGGATTCTATGAAATATACCCAAGTTTGNTAGCCAGCTGGGAATTGGTCTCTTCTCAACAGTAACAAATAAGTTGTGCCAGGGCAGGTTTAGATTAGTTATTAGGAAAAAAATGTCTTCACTGGAAGGGTTGTCAAGCATTGGAACAGGCTGCCCAGGGAAGTGCTGGGGTCACCACCCCAGGGGAATTTAAAAGATGTCTAGGTGTGGCACTCGGGGACATGGTTTAGTGGTGAGCTTGGCAGTGCTAATTGCTGGAGTCAATGATCTTAGAGGTCTTTTCCAACCTAAATGATTCTAGAAGTCTAGGATTCTATGAAATATACCCAAGTTTGCTAAACATAGGGAGCTATCTACAGCCTAGTGGGTCCCTGAACTTCCCTTTTCTGGAGGGTGGAAGGAACAAGCACTACCAGCTTCTCTTGCTTATTCTTTCATAAGCATTTGCTATGGTCTGCTTTTAGACACAGGACAAACAGACATTTTCATGTTCTTAGGTGTTGACCTTACAAATTTAAAGTGCTTTAATTTAGTGCTTTGACTGCTCTGTAGAAGTCAACACACACACACACTTACATACATATATATATATATTTATATACACACTGGAGATATTAAAAAGATTAAAACTGAAGATACTAAAAATTCAAATCTATTTCCTATACTTAGGAAACAACACTGGAATGCTAATTAAAAAAATAAAAGCTCACTGTACATCTCACTTTATAGTCAAAATACAAGTAAAATTATGGGCAAATTAGATAAATCTAAATGCAAGTAGAATAAGGGACTGTCTGTCATCAGCACTCTCTGCAGCATGTGGTAAACTGCAAAAAAATAGCACTCTCAGCTGTAAAAACAGCTAAAAGGCTAGTGAGCCAGCAAGGCTTCAGGGGTAAAATCCCCTACCTTCAATCCTGCACGAAAAAAAGTCTGTCCCTTCATGTTCTATTAAAACTTAGGTCATTTTAATTGATCTTCTAGTACAAAAGTTGTCTATAATAAAATGCAGTGAACCACTTCTGAGACTTCTGACTGCAACACAAACATCAGGGAACACAAACTGATCTGTGCTCATTTAAGAAAATATAAGAGTATATTGATGCAACTGGAGATAGTTTAGTGCTGCTAATAATGAAAAGCCAAAATTAAAGCAGTAGACAGAAAATTAAAGGTATGGGGAGTTAAATTTGCAAACGTAATATAAATGGAAGAAAGTTAGCATATAATTAGAGTTTCTAATTTCTCTTTAAATGTCTCTCAGGTTGCATACCAGGCAATTAGATTTCATTGGGCTTCAATTTACTGTTGGGAACAGTTGAAAGTGTAAGACTGTGGAGTAGTAAAGGGAATTATGTTTTTTTAATTAATATGCTGAAAGTTACTGTAATGTGAACACAGATTTCAAGCTACAAAGAAAATTATGTTAGCCCTTTCTAAAAGAAATAATAGTAATAGATATTAGTTCCTTTGAAATATAGTTTTGTAAAACAATATAGCAATATTTTAAAATGCTGAATAGAAGTTCTAGAAATGAAATAAAACAAAACAAAATAATTACAAAACAATAACAAATAAGAAAAAAAAAAAATCCCAAACAGCATAATTTTACAAAATAGCACTGAAAAACCAGGAAATGCAGCATTTTTTCTCCACTACTTCGTGGGAGTCTTCCATAGCCAGATTGGTATGACAGTCCTCAGACACTTATGTTCTAAAGAGTAGCTGTAACTACTAAATTATAAATGCCTATCACCAGTAAAAGTAAGTTCATATGAAAAATGGTCATCAATTGCATAGTGCCCAGGAACAACTGAAGTAACCATTCAAGAGTTTGGCTTCTTCTGTCCTTAAGGCTCATTGCAGAATTTAGAATCTATGAAATTATCCTTGCTTTCAAGAAAAGAATGAAATGTGCAGGGAGAGCTTAGGGGTTTCATCCATGCCAAATATTTTAAAGTGTTTGTTATTATTTATGTTAGAGTTATTAACTGGGGAACAAAATCACTTACACGTATTTCTTGGGAACAGGTGTCCTGGAGATACAAAGGGAATTAGTGCCAGCTCTGAACAATCCACATTCCAAAGTTCAGTTCCCAGCACTTACACTGTTAATACTAGTGCTCAACAACTAAGATTTTCATTGCTAGCAAAAATAAATTGTCATTAAATTGTTCTGCTTTTCCTTTTTTTTTTTTTTTTTT
>VZSE01008525.1:118782-264969 GCA_013398275.1 Promerops cafer | reverse complement strand
TTTTTTTTTTTTTTTTTTCTGAAAAGAAGAAACAAATCCTTAACCTTTTTATCTAAAAATTAAATTTCATAGCTTACTTGAGACACTGTGGCTTCCCTACAAATCATCAGATAAGGTATTAGAGAGCTGGTCTGAGAAATAGGGATTTTAGCCCAGTGAATATGGTTCAAATATCAAAATTGTATAGGAATAGCACATCCATTTACTTAGCAATTTTCTCATCTGAAATGTAATGACTTGAGAAACAATGTATCTTTCTGTATCATTTTGGTATAAAAATTCAGTATTACAGCTTTGAGAAATGCTACAAGAATTCTGTAGCACCATTTTTGAAAATGGAATCCTAAATGGGGTATAGGAAAGGAAAAGCTGGTGAAGATTTTTTTATCTATTTAATCTCTTCCATAATACTGTTATACTGTATACCTTCCTGTAAAGGAGGGATTTGGCAACTGTAAATACATGGGCTCAGTGGGTAATTTTGAACTTCTAAATCCATTAAAAATAAAAGACTGTATATTTTTTAGGTGTCCTAATCAGCCTGCAACTTCTTTTACAGCCCTCAAATTGTACACTTTCTTAAATATATGCAAATTGAGCATTTGTAAATTGTAAACAAATATGTCATACTCTCACAGCTCATTTACTGAACAGAACTACTGTAAATCAGTAAAAAAAAAAAAAAAAAAAAAAAAAAAAAAAAAAAGACATTTCAGATTATTCCATCCCTGAATTCTTACAAATTAAGCTAAGGATCACTTACGCACTCTAAGGAGGTCAGTATGATAGATACTGTCAACGAATGCCCATCAGGATCAACTCCAGGCAAAATAAAGTTAAAACTGCCATTTCCTTCTAAAATCAATGCTGACTAGACAGACAAACCTCATGGCTACTGCCTGTATGTTTGAGTTCCAGCATTCATCTTATTTCTAAGATGAGCACCCTTACTGAAGGCTATGGGCTGATTACTAAGAGAGAAGGAATGAGCTGATTCCCTCCAAGTTATTCTACTGTGCAAAAATTAATTCAAGCTTCAGTGGGTGAAAGTGAGAGCAAAACCAAAACTGGTCATAGAATTTCTCTAATGGGGTGGGAGGAAAAATTGTCTTTAGGTCCCTGAAACAATGAAGATTTTGTATTTTACCCAGTGACTTAGAGTGTTTACAGCAGAAATAGTACAATGATGATGATTTTATCTAGATTTCCATTATATTAAAATGCGAACATATTGTAAAAAATAGAATTTCTCTGACCTTTTTACACAGAAATTAGAAATGAGCTAAACCTATTCCTTAAATCTATCATTTGTTGTCTCCTTCACCTGCAAATGTATACAGCCAATATTTTAGTTCTAACCCAATCCCGAACAGTTAATAATTGGTAATAGGTGTTGTAATAAAACTTAGAACACATAAAGAGGAAATATCTTAGAGGAGAAATGTGGTAATTTAACTGTGTGAGGCAGCTTCAACTGTCAAACATCTTCCATTTACAGCTCTGTAGCTTTTGGCGGAAACATTTATCTCATACATCATTTTGTTTACTGCATTTATTGCATGTTATTTTCTAGGTGCATTTTCTCACAGAGAGCAGTAAGCATTCCCTAGAAAAGGATTTCTTGCATCATACCATCAACAAGAAATTGAGGCAATCTTCACTGCATACTGGAGGACAAAATCCCAGTGTCTGAGTACATTCAACACAAACACTGGGAGAAGCATCATGGCTAGAGCATGCCTTGTGTATCTTTCAAACTATGGGGCAGGCCTGGAAAAGACCCCAAAACATTTGTATCTTTCAAATAGTAACCTCAGTACTGAGTGCTAGTGGTTGCCTGTCTAATTGTGGCGTGGAGTTAAGATGTAGGTAGGATCATAGAATCATTTAGCTTAGAATAGATCTTTAAGATCACTGAGTCCACAACTAAACTGTGTCCCTAAGTGCCACATCTGCACATAAAAGACTACAAAACACATGGACCCAGATCTGGGAACCTACCACAATACTCCCAAATCCTGAATTTCGATAGGTGCCAAATAAACTCCAAGTGAACTCTGCTGATGGTTCCACTCCGGTTAGTAATACCATAATCTTATTGCTATAGCTTACTTCCAAATGTATTCCATTTCTTCTAAGACTATGAATGGTGCCAGGCTCAATTCAGCAGATTATATGAACCTCAAAATAAGGATGTGTAATATCTCAAATAAGGTCAAAATGTTTGAAAAGGAAAAACATTTCAACTGCAATTCTCACACAGAAATTCTCAGCAGTAGTTTTCTCTTTTATTGCCAGTTTATGTCAAAGACATAGGGTTTAGAATAGTCTCCCTTAGGAATATTTTTGCTTTCAATAAGAATTAGCACACCATTTTTCTCCAAACTCTTTCAAGGCTTTGATGTCTTAGCTGAGACACAGTATCCTTTAATGTTGATATTCAGTAAAGGAAAGAATGTTTTTATTTATTTTGTGATTTAAATATATTTATAGATAGGTTAGATTAATGTAATTAGTTGTCATTTCTGCCTTGACATACATAATTCAAAGGCCATATTCTTCCAGCTGTAATGACACGTATATTTTTTAATTCAAAATAAAAGTAACCAAAAAAGCCTCCTCTCTTTTGAGATTATCATTTGCAGATATATTCTGAATTTTGGAATTCATAAATGATGCAAAAGTAAGCTTAGTTCCTCCAGCAGGTTCAGTGAGCATTACCATCTGAAAAGCTGTATTTTTCATCGTTTGAATTTCTGTCATGAAGCCCCAGTAGAGTTGCAATGAGGAGGTTTATAACTCACCATAGCTAATGGATGTAGATCTGTCTTAGAACTTTACATCACTCTGTGTGTATTTCAACACTTTCAACATCATCAGCCTCTGTTCCTGATGTGGACTCTGCAGCAAGGTAGGAAGTAGAGCCCTACGGGATGTCTGATTCCACTGTTGTGTCCCACTCCAGATCATTGGTGGGTTCCCAGAGCAGTGGAAACTGCAGCAAACGTCCAGAATACATACAGGAGTTTATAGCAGCTGGTTCTTTACCTTTTTTTTTTTTTTTCCTAAAAAGTTAGCCTACCTAATTATGAAACAAAAGGCTTTCCTGAGTTGATCAACTTTAGTATAATATACACTTGCATAGGAATGTTTTCTTGATACTATAGTTAATCAGAATATAATAATTTCTTTTTGACAAGGAAATTCAGTATATTGAAACATTGTTTTTCAGTGTTTAACAGTTTTAAAGAACTGTGAAAATTACCATAAAAATGTTCATGATAAACTTTTGAAATTAATTTTAGAAGCATATATATGTGGCATGGTTATGAGAAAAGAAAACACGATACTCAGTATTTTAGTCAAATTAGTTGTTGGGATATCTCAATGTGGACAAATAATGATTGTCTTCAAATTTAAAGATATTTTATAATTATAAATGTTGCATTTGCCACTAAAAGTATTTTCTTCTCTTGTGCATTTTGCACAAAAATGAAATCCTTTTCCACCATTTCAGTTTCTTATAATTTAAAGATCTAAAGTTTTTAAAATTAAAGAACTTATATTTCAAATATTTTATGTATATTCCTGAGGATTCCTTGTAAAAGAAGTTAAAATGAAGAGCTAAAATTTTTCTTGCCAAGTTTGAGAAGTAATTTAACAAACACATTTGAAGTTTCAGCTTGTATCTTGTTCACATAATTTTCTCCTAATATAGATTCATTCCTCCTTTTAACACAAATTCAATATTCTTATGAGCAGAGCCCTGTTAAGGACTCCTTTCACTGCAGTTTAATTTTCAGTAACTCAAGAAATATTCACAAGTATTGTCACTGCAAAGCACCAAATCCAGCTGAAAATGAGTGAATGAGCACCATCCATAGAGAATCCCAGTGTCCTACCTTACATAGAGGTTTATCAATTTAGTCCATATTTTATCATCTTCCATTTCCCAGTATAGCATTCCATCTGTGTTTAATCAAAAAATTAAATTACCATTTTAATAGATTGAGATATTATATCTGAGAGTGTGCAAAGATAAAAGCAATGAAGAGCTCTTTTAGATCCATTTTAGATCTATGCAACTAATTTTGGATCATTAAAAATGAAGGAACCAATTACAGCCAGGAGAATCAGTACATAGCAGTTTATGAAAATGCAATGAAACATTGAAGGTAAATAGAAAGCTGAGTAAATAATTGATCACACACCATAAACTATTAGTCGGAACCTTGCAGATCTACTTTCATAAATCAAATACTTTGGGAAAATGAGATTATTATTTCATTACAGATCACTCATAACAAAAGAAAAAAGATCTCAAATTAAGGTCAAACTACTGTTACCTCATGAAATTTAATAACTTTCCTTTTATAACCATCACTTGTAACTATATACAATAGACATAGTCATTTAAAAGACACATTATCATAAAAAATGCCTTAAAAAGTTCTAATCAGAAAAGCAGAGAAAAATTAGAAATCCTCTATCAAGACATCTTACCTTCCTCCATCATAACAATAGATCAGTTGCATGCACAGATGAAGAACCAGAAAATATAATACACCAGACTGGGACAGGCCTGGAAATTAGGAGAAAAGACAAAACCCTACATTTACCACACAGCCACTTGCATGAGTCTAAGATAACATCTTGCGTTTTCTGGCCTACTGTACCTCTTTCAGTCTTAACAATATCAGTTTTGTTACCAAAAACATTTATTTTTGTTATTTGGAATTTTACATTTAAATTAAATGGTGGAAACTGTTCATAGGAATCAAAAGGTCAGCCCTTGGGAGAGCTTGTCCATGATCTCAGTGAAAAATTGGTAGTTCCTCAGAGGCAACACTGTTACAGGAAGTAGGATGAAGTCCTCACATTCTAATTCCCTTCTCCTGTGAAACACCTCTGTCTTGACAGAAAATCCAAAAGTACCTTCCTCAATTCCTTCTCATTTCTTCTCTTCCACCATTGATGTCTGACTGTGGTGATGGATGTTTATACGACAAAGAGAATCTGACCACAGGTATTCCTTCACATGGATTTTTGATCATTAAGCCATATTTTACCAACAATTTCTATGCTTCTCCCTGTGATTCAATTCACTTTCAGGACATGCAGAGTGCCCTAGGTCCTCTGCCCTGTGTATTCCTGATCTGTCAGCACTAGATAACAAACGCATTCATGTGAGTGGCACTGATACCCGTTGGCATATTTCCAAATAATTTTAGGTTCTCAAATTCTCATCACACTGACTGATCTTTGGACATTCAGTTTTTGCATGAGTGGCTATTTTCAGCACCACTTCAAGAAGACTGACAGCCTTACTCCTTGTCATCGTGCACTACAGTAGCTGACTGCCCCTGGATAAGGTGACCTGAGGCTTCCCAGTTTGACTTAGCTAGTGTCTGGTCCTGTTTGCTTTTTCAGGATTTTCCTACTGCCATGATAGGGTTTACTGGGATACAAAAATGTCCTTGGTTTTATTCTCCCTCAGACAGTGTGTGTCAAGCTGCTTTATAGACTTAAATCTTGTTGTATCTGTACAAGCTTCTCTCCATACATTTGTAGCTCTGATCTTAGTAGCTAAACTCATCTCCAGATTTTTCCTGTAAACTCAAATTATTTTATGTTACTAATTCCAATCTACAACAGTGCAAGGAAACCAGAATTAGACTTTATGTTGTAATGAACTGCAGAATTAGAAAAAAAAAACAAAAACACATCAAAAGTGATGTGGATAAGAAAAGGAAAATAATAAACAAAATGGTTTTATGCCTTTTATTTGTAATGATCACCTCTTCTGAAGCTGCATAGCTGAAGCTGAACAATATTGTGTACGTGGATTTCAGGATCACATATATTGATGCAGTAGAAAATAGAAAGTTCAACATGACAGATTAACTGCAAAACCCACAGCTTGTATATCACCTGCTCTGTCCTCCCAGTTCTCTTCCTGTTTCTAAACCATGCAGCTGGAGGATGAAATTATACCTTTAGCCTGTAAATACTCATCTTTTCTCCTTTATTTCCCCTTGAGACTGAGTCAGTGCATGTTTAAATCTCTAAGGACCTCCTCATAGCAAAGAAAGAAGGTAGAAAACCCAGTTACTGTTCTTGCAATTGTGTTATTTTTATTTGTTTTCATAGGACCTACTTTGAAATGCCTTTTTCTTTATTGTCAATTTCTATTTTTTTCATTTTTAAATTTAAGCAAGTATTTTACATCTCTAATCTTTCAAAATGACAAGACACTGACAGTAATTGCTAAGACTATATGATTCACCATATTTAACTTTTTTCCCAAGTACTCAAAATAGGATTTTGCATAAGATATTTTCAACCTTGAGTGGTCAGTGAAGAGACAGTGTAATCAAGATTTTTTAGAATATGCAGCCTACACAGACAGATTTTCTGATACGTTTTTCATTGTACAGGATGCTGCCTAAATAAAGTACACTTTTGCAGCATTCCTGAGGCAATGTTGTTTCAAAGTAGCCTGAAGATCTTAACATGTACATTAACCTGAATCCATCAGAACTATAACCAGAAAAGTAACCAAGTTTACCCTTTTTATCACCTTTCCCCAACTTCTTTGGCAAGAAGAATAGTACACAGCATATTAATCCATGCATTCTTTCTGTGCCATTCCTACATTGGAAACATTTCTGCTGAAATGTTTACACAGCTTTTCGAGCAAAGGCCATTTGTGATTTAATGCCATAGAAACTTGCTTTAGTTTCACTTAATCCCGGCTGTGTTATACAAAAAATGAAATGTTTATAGTATACAAGCCTGATAAAACTAGGATAGGAATCCATGTTGCCAAAATAATTGTTAAAAAACCCCAAAAAGTCTTTTCTATTACCTGCTTTGGGTACAAGTGATTGTAGAACGTTAATCCCATGAAAGACAAATCTGCTGCAGCTGGCAACTGGCCTGGCAAGTTGGAATGGCTGTTTGTGACCTTGCTGTCAGCTGGCTACCTCTGTGACATTAAAATGCAACTCTCTGTAAGAAGCTGTATCCTTCAGTTTTCTACTGGAAAAAGAGATATCATAGTATATTTTTCTGAAGCATCCAGCGACACCTTGGAAAATGCTTTTTTTAAAAAAACATCATGGATTTAGAATCTGTCTACTTGTGGACACACACTGAAAATTGGAATGAATTAAAATTTAAGAGTGCTAAGAGGGTTGGCCAGAATATTGTGCATGAAAATTTGAACTATGTGTTTTGTACTTCTATCCAGATATAAAGATAAATGTGGGATGGGATTACTTAGGTAGATGTTTAATTGATTATTTATCCACTTTCCCAGTTCTAGACTGTCATGTAACGGGGCACAGCATCTTGCATAAGAAGAGGTGACTTAAAATTTGATTTTGCATTAGCTGCAAGCAGGCTGTTCTTTGGGCTGTTCTGTGAGCTGCTCTATGCTCTTTACATCGAATAATTTTTTCTCTAACAAAAATTCTGATATTTCTTTCCTCCATTATCTTAATTTTTAAAAAGCAGGTAGAATAATTACTGTTGGTTTATTTTAGCAGATCTCACATCGAAAGAGAGCTGTAAGCCTCATAAAATAATACAAATTAAAATACACATTAAATCTGGGCGGTTTATTCAGCAAAATATTTGGAGGGGAAACTCACAAAAATGTGTACAGTCTTTCAGCCTGTGAAGTTCTTTTCTTTTTTGGAAACCTCAAAACCAGTTTACAATAATTTTTCTACCTCCTTGCATGTCTATTCGTCTCATGGCATCTGGCACAACTGGGATGGTAGGTATGACATAGTACTGAGAGTAGAATAAATATCTCAGAACCAAACACAGACATGTATTGCAGATTATGCAGGACTCTGTCTTACTTACTGTGACACAAAATTCCTCACCTCCGAGGGCCAAAAGGCCACAAGCTGCACAATCTTAAAATTACAGCCTGTGTAAGATTATTGTCAATTCTGAATGTCAAATCGGGATTAGTCTGCTGTTTGGGACCTAGAACCTTCATTTAGTTTTTTTTCCCCCTCCATTTATTTCTTTCTTAAAATTATAGTTCCTTAGAAGAATTGGAATGAGGCAAGCCATCACACAGAACATGGATAATTGAGATTCATGCAGATGAAACAGTCAAATATGTAAATTAAAAGTAATGCAGCAAATGGATGTCATAGTGAGTATGTACAGTCTGAAAGAGGAAGGCAGAAAAATGCATAGAAGATTTCTCCTTCTACACTGCTTTTAGAATACAAGTCCCTTGTGGCAGAAGTATTGCACAATTTTAGTCCTCAATAAATATTTATGGGAAACATTCCTTAGTTCATGCAGTTTTGTAAGGAACAGCATTTATTTTGTACCACTGGCATCCCTTTTCCACTCTGTTATCTTCTCTCTCCTACGTCTAATTCCCATATTTTGTATGTATGTCAGTTTTAAGCAGCTGCTCCAAGAGCAGATTTCAATGGACAGCCGTAAATACAAATGCTAGAAAGTAATTCTAGTGTGCCCGTTAAAGAATTTAAATGCATAGAAACAATAATAAATTACTTTATTAATAATCACGTTTATCAGAACAGATTTGGGATAAAAGTTGAAGAAGAATAGTAGGGACTGTGTGAGAAAATGTTGAGATGGGCATCGCTGTGGTAAAAAGGATGAGTCAGAGCCCAAGGAAACTGAACTTACCTGAAATTTCTGATTTTTCTATACCACATCCTGCACATAGCAAAGCACAATGCTGGGTGTGTAGAGCAAGCCTGGCAATGCCACTTGGACTGCTTGTTACCAGCTGACTTCCTTTCTATAGGCACAGAAGCCATTTCCTCTGAATGGCTTGATAAAGTGAAGACAGAACTGCTTTCCGAATCCCAAAATAAAAGAACTGTTGGCAGGAGATCAGTGCAAAACAGATCAAAAGATGAACCTCCTTTCAGGATAAGTAGTTGCATGACTTGTATATCCTTTCTCAATAGCATAAGTGTCATTTCCTTATTCTGTCAAAGGCAGAAAATCAGGTCGGACCACTGGCAAACCATTAGTCAGACTCTGTAGAGCACCTCTTGTGATTACAACCTCTGCTGTTTTGGCTGATTTTGTGATGGGAAGCAGTTAGGTGGGGATGGTAGAAAGCTGTACATCAAAACGAGCACTTCCAGTAGACTGTGAGACCTCAGATATGTTGGCTATGTGAAGTGTCTACACGAGTAAATTTCTGCTTGCCCCAAGGCTGTCTGAAAACAATGGTTTTATCTATTTTTCTGTCATCTGTAGCTTTGTAACCCATCTTGTCATCTTTATCTAGATTTTATACCTGTTCTTCCAGCTAGTTCACTTATAAGGTGGTTTGCTGTGGAATATTTCTACTGTTGATTGTCACTATAGTTATGTTCACAGCTTTCCTTGACCATTCTCTTCCCAATAATTATTAAGAGTCGTGGCTTCATGGAAATTATTAGCAGCTTATAGATTACAGAAACCTTCCTGTATCTGAGTAATTATGTACAGCTCTTGTCACATTTGGTGTAAATAACACTATCTAATGAGAAGTCTGGTGGTATTTGTACCTTCCACTGTAGTTTCTCCAAAATATAAGATATATAATGAAAGTTATCCTTTTCCTTTTTTAAAATAAGTAGTTCAGTCTCTTTACCTGCATAAGCAGCATTTTCCAATTTTTCTTCTTCTCTTTAACAGAAACATCTTCAGTTTGAGTTTCTGTTTTCCTGAAGTTGAGATTCAGCTGGATAGTTTCCATTACACACTCCTTGCTTGCAAAAAAGCAATCACACAGTTGTGGTCACAGTTGTCTTGGTTATATTACAGGTATATTCTGCAGCAAGCTAATGCTACCTCCTCTCTCAGACAAATATTTTCAAAAAGGTATCTCTTCTCTACTGCCAGTATTAAATCAGGTCTCCCCCCTAGCCCTGCAGACATGACACAACAAAGAGGTTACCTGGATTGTATCTGTTCTGCACATCAGCAGTAAAAGTGTTTTCCTACACCTGGATAGGGGATGGGTCAGTCCCAGAATGACCAGGAGCAATATGTGTAGAACTCAGCTGCCTCCATGAAAACCCTCCACTCAGGTCTCTCCCCCTCCTTTGCAAGCAAACTGGAATTTACTCCCTGTGCAATGTGGGGATAAGGCAGTAGGAATCCAAGAACTAAAATGTTTGCTTTGCATGAAACAGAGAGGAAGAGGGGAAGAGGCAGGCTGAACTAGGAATTAAAAAGGATATGAACTTAAAAATCATTTCCAAATGCAGATAATGTGGTGGAAGAGAGATGCATTGAAGTTTAGATGGAGTGTACATAAATCACCTTGCATTATGCAAGATGAGAGTTGGGTACATTTCAGATCTACCCTCTATTTTTTTTCCCTCGGATAATTTTTCCTTCATCCCTCCCTATATTCAGCATTTTCAATGCATCATGTTCTGAAAAAGGAGCTGGTATTTATTAAATTAATCTTGAACATGCTGAGTCCCCAGCCTGCTTGTGGGTATATGAAAAACTTCACACAAGTGTCTCACACTTATCCTTTCCCATCTATTCCAATTTATTCTTAAAGGAGCATTTTCCCTGACAGTTTGCAACTCACCAGCAATTCTCAAATAACAGTATCTTAAATATCTTTTTCCCTCTTACTTAATGCAAATATAAGTTCCTGAATGTCACAGTTTTGTCTTATCTAGTAATTTTATGGTTAATAACTGTTGCTACAGAATTTATGGACAAGTCCAGTACCATTTTCATATGCTCTAATTAACCTTGGTGTGACCCAGATTTAGGTTCTGGTTTACTCTAGCTTCCTGAATGCTTTTGGGCAAAATAAGTGGCAAAGAGATCACAACATTAATGTACATAATAGTCTTTAAATTGAATTAATATTATGGCTATAATTCTTATGTTTCTTACTTCAGTTTTAAACTGACACATGCCCTTTATAAGCACGATTGTTTTAACACAGGACAAATTTATCTAGAAAGAAGTCTGCAGTGCTGAGCTAAAACAATTCCATACTTGCAGCATAGAGACTTTGCATTTTCTTTGAGAGATAGGTGGGTTATTTCCAATACCTGCCGATCTCTACTTTTAATCAGATTGCATTTTTGTACAATTATCATTTCAGGCTTCTGTTGATTGCTTTCGCTAGGCATAATGAGTAGAAAGAAACACTATCTCATTGTGCAGAATATTGGATTGGTTGGCGTAATAGACTCGGTTCTATTTTTTGCCTAGCTCTTTGAAAAGTTAATTTTCTCTTTCATCAAATAACTAGCAGACTACTAATAGCATATAAGGTTTTAGAGGGATTTGCATTAAAGAATGCAGCTGAGTGCCTTATCTACTTTTGAAACCAGAGTGACATATGGACGCTCCTTTAGTATTGACTACCTAAGATAAAGCTTAATGCTTGCTGCAAGCCCCCTTAGTTTTAAATTCATGGAATGAGAATGTGGATTATCTCTCCCTGAAGCACACTCGTAGCTTGGGGAGGAGGTAAGGGTGCTAGTACAGGCTTTGCACGCATAAAGTTGCAGGTTCAAAGCCTCATCAAAGGAACGGAACCCTTCATTCCAGTCTGAAGCTCAGAGAAATCCTCTTAAGTCATATGCCATTGTATTGGGTCCTCTTTCACAGTCAGGGATAAGTGCCCTGAGGAGAACTGAAAGCATCTGACAGACAGGATGCATTTCTCTGGTGGGTGGTGCCTGGGCCTCTGCTTGCCATAGGACATGGAGGTATAACAGTACAGAAACCCTGTGACTAAGATTTTCTGCAGTCAGTGTGGCAAGTGCAGGACTGCTAGCTCGACCCTGCCATGTGCCCTGTTGATTCAAAGGTCAAGGCTGTGCCTGGCACACAGGCTGTCTGCTCCACTCAAAGCATAATCCGTGCAGTACAGCTCCCAACATTTCTGAACACTCCACGTGGTTTGGATGTGGTGGGGAACCCTCCAAAAAGACAGATATTTCAAGGAGTAGACCTAAAATCTGCCCTAGACTGAGAAGCTACCTATCTAGTTTCTCCCCTAGAAAACTAGCGGCTACCATAATTTGGGGTTCATAATGCCAGTTGGTTGTTCCCATTTGACAAAGAAATTCCTTCAAATAGCATTTGGAATTCACACACTGACTAATCTGATGGTTTCTGAGCTGTTACACCTACTCACACTCCATTTATTCTAACAAACTTGAACACTTTTAACTTCAAAGTGAAATTGAATACAAAGGTAAAAGCCTTATCTCCCTGAGAAATGTAAAGAATACTGCACTAAATGTATTTAGGAGTACATTTCCTTACATCAGTGTCCATGCCATGCCACAGTGTCTGGTTTAGACATTCTATTGCTATCTCTAGGTGAGGTCTAAGACAAGGTTTAATCATGCCTGGATAGGGTTCCCATTTCAGTCTACTTACCCCTAACCATAATCATAACAGTGACCCTAGACTTTGCCTTGGTTCAGTGGAACCTGAAAGAATGAACTACCAGACTTTTCACAGATTAATCTAATAGCTATTGTGTTAAAACTACTTTGCAGACTCACAGAAATTGTCTGTCTTGAATTTTACTGAAATGTACTCTATGTTCTTGTTACCAAAATCATGGCTTTGTATCCTTGTCTTACTGAATATAGCACTTACATCATCCCTAACTCCCACCTATGGTGAGAGCCAAGGGCCTTTCAATGGCTCCTAGGGAAATGACATTTCTTATTTTTTCACAGTGCAATATAATGGCAGCTGTCCTAAACTAATTCAAGGCTCTCTCCTTTGAGCATTTCCATTCAAATTACATATATGTTACTTACTAAGCCCTATTTATTACACAAATGGTAGCATTTATCTGAGACCAAATTCAATGATTCCAGAAAGCATGATGCAATATTTATGTAACACAAGTAACTCCTAATCTTAAAAAGAATTAGCAGAAAATCTAATGACATGTATAATCCTGTCCACAACAACTAGATCTTTTCATCACTCCTGCTCTTGTACATATGTCAACTGTTGGACTGCAAGTGACATGGAAGCAGCAACTACCCCAGGAGTGGGCAGAAAGGCTGCAGAAAGAACTGCAGTCAACACTTGCTTGTAAGGAAAAAAACACCAAACAGCTTTGGTAAAACGTTTGTAGTGTTACTCTAAACGTTTTCACACCACGCTAGCTGGCAATCCACACACTAAACAAAACAGCAGACTAAGCCAAGACTGAAAAATAGCACAAGGTAAGATGAAGGGACACTTCTGATTAATTCAGCAAGGAAATTAGTGGATTCTCTTCCAAATGTAAGAGATGAGCTCCTCTTTCATAGCACTCTTACTTACCATACAGGTCACTTCTGTAAGCCTTTACATTAAGGCTATTCCTAAACCCAGTTTAGGCTGAGATGACTTCGATGGTGCTTAAAAAGTAGAAATGATAAAAACTTTGTTGATTCCTCCATGTCTCCATTACAGTGGCAAAGGGGAAGCTGTCTAAATTCAATGCTTATTATTTTGGTTCACTGTCTGTTGCAGGCATTGTGCGAATAAAACACAAGCCATGTACTCTAGCAATTTAATTAATATCTACAGGTGAGTGTTTATTAAGTTATTTCAGCTGTAAGAGCCTCACAACGGAAATTATAAAGCAGTATTTTGTATTCAAAAGGCCAGCAAGTATGGGACTGACATTTGCTGTCAAAAATAATGCAAAACAAATGAACATAGCTATAATCTTTCAGAGTGTCAGTGTTTGAAATTTAATGCCTAGCTTTGGAAAGAAATTAATGAAACTTTACAATTCTCTTGGAATTTTCTCTCTTGCCCTCCTGAGTTTACTCACATATGAGCATTATGTTAATTTGACTCAAAGAATATGTATTATGATTATTATTATTAATAACAATAATAAAAACAACTCAATATAAATTAAAGCTAATTATAATTAACTTTGATGCTTGTGTGCACAGAGAGAGCTGGAGCATTGATTTCTGCTTCCTAGCTTTTAATTTTCCTTTTTAAACTTACAGGCAACTTTCTTTTTTTGCTTTATTGGTTTGTTTTGTAATTCTGTTCTCAGATCTTACATGGTTGGACACTATTGTCTCAAAAACTTATTTAAAATAATGGAATAATAATAAATGGATGACTTGTGCTTGCATAATAGGATTTCTAGACACTTGTGTTTGTTTCATTTCATAGATTTTTAGAGTATTAAGTAATCTTAGATTCACTCTCTCCCATTCTTTCCTTATTTGCCTTACTTCATGTAATATATAAATCATGTTATGATAAAATATCAGAAAATATTATGAAAAAAAAGTTTCCAGAAAGTAATTATGGTATTATGGTAATTGTGACATAGTCTTACATTATTTATTTCTATTTTCTACTTCCAAAACATATCTGACAAAGTTTCCAGTAGACTTAATCCATCTGTTAGACTTGTGTCATTCTCTGTATTTACTAGAATATAAAACTAAAATTCATGGTTTTATGTAAGAATAAGGAAGGCAGAGACAAAGCTGATCTATATCAATCTTTTCATTCTAAGCAATATATAATTTAATAACTTTAATACCAAGAATTTTGTATTTTTGAAAATAATTCATTAGTTCAAGCATATGTAGAATCTGTATTTGCCACTTTGTTCTGTTGGTCTGGCATATGAAAGTATAGTCTTGTCTAAAATTAACAAATTGTTAAGTTTATACAAAGTCAAAAGCATTTTAGGACCTAGAGTGTTTTACTTTTTTTGTTTTTATTTCATTTAGAAGATTTACTATACCTATTAACTTTTTCTTAGTAAATGTTCCTTGTAAGATTGAACACATTTCATACCTAAATTTTCATACTGAAACATTTTTCATACCATAATTTTCCCTAAACACATTTTCAGTGCTCCTGTGTGATGTTAATAAAAGCTGAAACACTAGTTTTCAGAAATCTTATGGCTGGCACAACCTATAAAGATGTCGATTCCAAGTGACAGTCAACACATTGCAGGATATAACCATATGTTTATAGAAAAAACAGAGAAGAATTTATGACAACAAAGCCTTTGTAGGAAGTGTGTGCATTTGACTAAAAGCTATTGCCCATCTTTAACTAGATTCAGTCAAGTCAGATAGACTAAGATATTAAATCACAATTTTAGTAGCAGGAAACCAGATACAATCTTAGGATAGAACCAGTTGCCACCCATACCAGCTACAGTGAAGATGATGTTTTCCAAATATAAGTGCAATAATGACTTTGTTTCTCTTAAAATAAAGTCTGAAGAGAAGCCATGAAAAGACCAGAAAAACACCTTACAATACATTTGACAGGAAACATTTAAATTACCACTGTCACAATTAACTGATTTATTTAATAGGATTTTTTTTTAACAGGAAATGGCATTTGTTGAAATGTTACTATTTTTACTTTTCTGAGCAAAATAATTAGAAAGATAATAGCCACAGTTTTGAACTCAATGCTTTAGTATTTTTGTATACTGTACCTCTACAGAACTTATCCTAGGCTCCACATGGAATTTGATCTCCAGGCAGGCAGAGCAGTAAGATTCATCCCTTTCAACTCTGAGGAAAAATGCTGATATGAAAGTAAGATAAAGACCACAGATTCAAATTCAACCTCTTTCCCAGGCTCCTAAGAAAAATCACATTATATTTTTATAGGTAACCCAAGCAACATTCCTCTGAGTTTAAAGAAATGTGTGGTACAGTTTTTAAAGGGATATATCACAAGATTGGTGAACACTGGACCTGTGCTGGTGATGTCACCAACAATTGCTTTGTTAGAGCATCTTTCAACAGCAGGGTTTTAACAATGAATTATTTTGGCTATATATTATTTCTAAATATATATAAATATATAGAAACTATCCAGCTTTTGTTTCTAAAAAAAAAAAAAAAAGATATAGGAATAACTGGTATTTGATTTTTTTTTAGTTAACAGTCAAGTGAGACAGACACTAAATGTATACTTTATCCACTTTAGTAACTGTTACACACAAAGAACTAATGACCTCCTCCATTTGCTTGAATAAAAGGGGTGTAGAGTATGGATCTATATATCCTGAACTGGAACCACACCAATTCACCATCACAGTAGTGATTTTGGACCTGAAATGCTTCTGTATGCCTTTATTCTGCTAAATTTGTGTCATGCCCACAATAAATAAATAAGGCAGAGCGCTGTACAACAGCACTTCCCATTTTTAAGGTTTTTTTTGGTTACATGCAATTTTTCAAAGTTTAGCTGTTTGGATAAGCCCTTTCTAGGTACCTTCATTTTCTATATAGATTGATTCTTTGTTTCTGGTGGAAGAGACAGGGAAGTCAGTGTACTATAAGCTTCCTGAGAAGTGGTTTGCTATATGTTTGCCTGAAATGTGTCAAAAAGGAGCTTGTGTTGATCTCCTGAAAAGTCATCCAAAGTTTGACAAAACACTAAAACTTAAGATCAGTGTTTGTGAGAGAGCTGGGTGAAAGTATTATCTTGTACACTGTCAGAGATAGTAACAGATACTAACTCCTTTCTCAGTTCAGTTATGCCTTCAGTGCCTATCAATATGATATATGCCTTAGACCCAAATTAATTTGACTTTTTTAAAAAACTGTTCAACTGTTAACTTCAAACACGGGTCTCTTCATATGCACAGATTTAAATATCTAGATTTTAGACCATCCAACTGCTGCCTGTGTTTTCACGGAAATGAAATTCGCTCTTCACCAAAGGTAACTCTGAGGTAAATATTCAAGGCTATCATTATGTTGTTATTTAGAATAAGGATTTAATCCTATCAGGAGTAAAACTTCCAGACAACTGAGTGAATTAAAATACAGCCAGTAAGCTTCTGAAATTACAGGATATCTAGTGCCTGCTCATCCCTTCCTGACTGTCATTTCTTAGTAAAAGCTGTACTGAGAGATATTTGTGCAGTCTGCATGAGACCATGAAATCAAAGCTTAGTGCCTCGTACATTAGGTGTGATGCTTTCAGATAAATGCATTCCTTCCACTGAAGCACATCTCCATAGCTCCTTCAACCATGGAGTAGCTTCCAGATGGAGTGTTGGTTTCCAAGATAATGCAGTAACTTTTCTTGTTAATAATAAAGTAAAGTGTAGATGAAAGCTCATTTTTTCCCAAGCCTACTATATATGATTCATTGCTCTTTTGCAAGAGAAGCTATCATTTTTATGACCCAAAACCAAGAGTGATATTTCATAAATGTGTGAAGCTCATGACATTGACAATCTTTACTTTTTCTGTCCTTGAATACTGTTATTTTTCCTGCATTTGTGTAACAGCTACTTTAATTTTTAAATAATGTGATGATGTATTATGAAGACAAATATTTGTTTACTTTTACAGTCTACATTTATTTTATTTTATTTTTTGATATATTTCTTCTTGAGCAGTCAAATAAAAATTTGAGAAATTTCTATGAACAGATTGTAATATACCCATTTTCTAGTAAAATAGGCAAAAGAGATTTCTTTATGTCTGTTTTTTTCCCTGGATTTTCTTATCTTTTTTAAGTGTCATTATAAAACAAAGTAAATTAAAATAACAAGGGAAAAAATCAATTTTTTTTCTGCAATAGCTTGTATGAATTTATTCTGTCATATTATGTAGTTTATAGTCCTGGTTTTACTTTCTGTTATCATTTTTCTCTCTGTTGCTATTTTAGAGGTAGAAGAAACTCAACTAAATTCACACAAAAGATTCAAACTTCTAAAGTAGGACTTTATTTTTGAATCTAAATCTGGATTATAACACTGGCAATCCTGTAGGTTGTACCTAGCACAGGTGGTACATTTCACAGTACCTGAGAACTTATTTAGGTCTCTTCAATGCCTATGGTTTTACCTATGCAAATATTCAGTCCTGACTCTATTTTTTCAACATTGTCTCAACTCCTATGTTGTGTTTTTCTGCGGCAAAGATCAAGAGCTAAGGATATCTCTGTTATGCCCCATGAAGTTTTGAGTAGTCATTCTCAAAATATAACTGATAACACTGATTAAATCAAATCTGATTTTTTTTTTGGTTCGGTTTCAGATACTGAGAGGAAAACTGTTTGGGTGGCCTCAGAGCTACAGCTATGATATACAATGCCTATTGTCTCTGAATTTGATTGTTCCTTTTAATTAATAGATACACCTTTTAAGTTTACGTAGTGGGAGTTGAAGCACTTAGGAATGTTAAGGTTTTTTGTGGTTTTGCTTTCATTGCTTGAGAATGGGGTTTTCCTGAAAATTAGTGTATCAACTATTATATTTTTAAACTGACTGACAAATTTTAATACAGACTGATTTTAAACTTTATAGAAACTTTGAAAATATATTAAAACAATGAAAATTCAGTTTGGTTGTCAGTTGTATGTTTAAAATTAGTAATGTAGGTATGTAGTTTAAATGACATGTTGGCTTAAAAGAGGCAATACCATGTATCTTGCAACTATTACAGCTAAGGGCAAAATCTACTTTCAGATCCATGGAACAATTTTTATTTGAATGTATTCACCTTGAAAGGCTGAGGAAGCAGGTGAGAATATGTTACTGTTCACATAGTCTTTAAAGTTGCGGAATATCCAGAAATATCTAGTGGTTTTCATAGAAAGAGAGTGTAATTGTTTGTTTATAAAGCTCTAATCATTTCCTAAATAAAGTCAATACACCTTTGAATTGCTTTGATAAACTAAAAATGAGACCTCTCGACACAGGTATGAATTGGGACTAAATTATTATTTTGTGGTGGGTCATTACGTTGTGTAGGGTTCATGTGAACCAATATCTACAGGCAAGACAAATCATCTCACCTGTGGCCTGAACCAGTGACTTCAAAGCTCAGTCATTGATCCAGTATTCCAATTAGCTCTCTAGGTGAGATAATCCTTTAATTCCAATTAGCTCTCAAGGTGGACAATCCTTCAACATCAGGACAAGCTTGGACTGTCTCAGCTTGATGCCCATTTTCATCACTGTCAACAGCTGCAGCCAAGCTCCTGTTCCTGCAGCAAACAGCTCCAGAAGCTGTTAGTGTTTTTACAGATCTCAACAGACAGCATTGCTGCACATTTGCAAACAACTGTTACATGTGATTAGTGTCAAACCAACCTACTAAACCAAAATATTCTGAAAGGAAGATTTAAGACATGAGAATAATAGTGCTGTTGCAAAATACTTACAGACCTCTAAAGGGAATGCTGACTTTTACAAAACAACATTTTGATTTTTATCTTACTGTAAAGTGGAAGTGGGTTTGGAAGGAGAAATTTTAAATGCCACACACAGCCATTCAATACGTCTGAACAAAGAGCTAAACGTAAGGAGATCTATAAAATCAAAGAATGCTAGCAAACTAAATGCTGCAATGCTCACTTTTCTACACTGATTCACATTTATCTTAAAAGATATAATGAAGGAAAATAAACCCCAGTATGCATAATTTGAGAACATTATGTTATAATCTTGATGTTTTCTAAATTTTTTTGAATGCATCACACAGCTCTAAGTTGATATATTCAAAAAAACCTTTTTCATGACGTTCAAAATACTACCATGTAGAGCAGAGGCCCTAAAAAGCTGATGTGAAGGAAAATTCCCTAATGTGTTAGCTACTTTAGGCTTAATATTAACATATTACAAAGTGAAAAGAGGGCACCTGCAGGCATTTTATTTTGAGGGCATCATTTAAGCTTGCATTCAAAAGCTGTGCTTTAAATCTGAACTTTCACCCGTAAAGTGATTTTTGAATTTGGTATAAACTATCAGGGCAGTAGGCCTGAATCTTCAGTATTACAGCTCCAGCACCTGGGGCTAGATTAGAACCATAATTAGGATGCCTTAGGCAAAGGAGAAATTGAAAGTCATAGCAAACCTCATCAAAGAACACGTTTGCACTCCCCCACAGTTATTCTGAACTGCTGTTTTACTCTCATCCTCACCCCTTTTCTTCCCCCTGGAAGAATTCCTCTTTTGTTGCCTCACACAGAAATGAGGACTGGCGTGTCGCCTTTCATCATCTGGCTGGCTCTGTCCTCTTCCCATCTACATATGGAAAGAGGTGGAATAAGCCCTTGTGCTGCTTTTCTTTCTCCATGCACTCTGAACCAGCCTGAGCCTCCAAATAAGATGATCTTTGACTGTTTGAGCATCGGCGAGGGAGAGACGGGGACGACTGAGCTGGATCAGAAGCCGGTTTTATTGAGAATACGGAGGGTTTATACAGGGTTTACTTGTATGACACTTAAATATAGGATTCTATTTTTGGTAACAATTTCTCATTGGTCACACATTCTTCATGACATCAGTTACCTGGTAATCATTACAAAGTTTCACAACATGTCTCTTGGTCACTTCTACCCCAGGGAGTAGTTATCTGTGTCTGCCTCTCCCATGGTTTCTGCTTGATTAGGCTTAAGATATCAGGCTCCTGTATCAGTTCCATTGTACTCTCTGTCTTTTTTCTCCATGTTTGAGAAGTGGCATTACTGAGCTCAGTGACTGGTTAATGCTTGTCTTCAGTATTTTTGGTCTCTGCCTGATTATATGAGTGCCTATATCCTACTATCAGTCAGGATATTTTTCCTTAAACATTAAATATTTTTTAGCTAAATGTTGCTTACCTCCTCAATGGCAAAATATCATTTTCATTTACTACGATATCAACTTTCTAGTTGTCCTAAGGTATTGCATTTAAGAAAAATAAACATTGCAGTTATTAAACTATGGGGTTTACATCATAATAATTCAGAAAAAAAAGAACTGAATTCAACTAACGGAGTGGCTGTGCCGCAAGGGAGAAACAATCTGTAGCAAGACATCAAATTGGTTTCAGGAAAACAGCTGAAGAGCCCATGCCAAAGAATGCTGCTGCTGCATTGTGTTTGCATTTCTGTGATGGGATTTACATAACTCTACATGACATTATATTGGCTAAGACACAAATCTAGTTTTTAATCCAACAAGACGCACAGAGCTTGCTGCGTTGTGTCACCACGATCCCCTCTGCCAGGCTTCTGTCTCTTGCCCAGCCAAACACAGTCTTTACACATATTTATCCATTTAATACCTGCTGCATGTTACCCGCTGCTTGTGTGCCCACCAAGTTACAGTATTCACATATAAAGTGCTCTCCTTGCAGACCGGTTATTTGCCAGTGATATCTAAGTGCCCAAAGGGCAATTGAAATTTTGTTTACACAGTGAATGAAAACACCTCCTTTCCTCTATTGGATCATAATCGCCCCTTTAATCTTTCTGCTTTCTCTCATTCCACTCATATTTACTGGCCCTTAATGAGTTTTTAGCATGGACACAGTTAGAATTGCAATCTGTCCATTAAGATACCTCCAAAGAGCTTCTTTTGCAAACTGCTGATCAAAAATGCAATTGTAAGTCTGCACTGTAGACAGGGTGCCAGTTCTGGAGGCTGTGGAATAATTTTGAAAGAACATACTAACTTGATACTTATTTAAACTGCTCAGGTTTTGCCTAAATCTTCACTAAACACTTTCTGTTGCAGTCCTTCCTTGGTTCTTTGCCAAAAAATCAAAGCTTCAGTCTCCCTAAGGAAAAGTAGACACAGGGAAAAGTTTGAGTGCTATCAATAGCAATATCAATAGTACCATCAGGCTGGTCAGTGTGAGCTTACAACCAGCATAAGAGCAAAATACGATTTTAGTAGTTTAGTGTTTAATCCTAAGCCTGTGTTTACATTCAAGTTTTGACTTTTATAGACACAATTATCATGTAAAGTTGAAATATTTTAGAGATATTTCTTATGACTCTGAGTACCTGAAATAATTTTCAACTGTCCGTAAAGACAACATGCTACCTTGACTTGTAATGTTTAAAGGCAGTTAATTCTCAGTTCTCGCATTGATTCAAAAATTATCCTCAATTTATTCTATCACCTCTCATCACTCCACTCCATACTCATATTTTTGTGAATTTTGTTAGGTTTTTTGTTCTTTATAAGGCTATACTTTATATTATAAAAAATGAGTTTCTTTCCATGCTGTTACTTTACTCATAAATTCAAATGTGTTTGCTATTTTCAGTCTCACAAAATTACCTGATCTTCCTCTTCAATCCATCAAATCCTATGATGCCTATATAGACCATCTTAAATCTGTTTCCCATTTGCAGTCCACGAAGATTCTGAGACAGTTCTTTGTTTTTCCTTTCCTTAGAAACCCATCTTCAATTTCTCAGGGCAAATCTCACAGTCAGAAAATCCTTTCCCCCTTCAGACACTTATACCTTTCTCTTTAAAGTGGGGGCTCTTTCAGCTGCTATCTACAATTCCCAGAGCTTAACTGAATTGAAAACTGCAGACAATACAGTGCTTGAGATGTAATCCACTTACTTGCCTGAAGAATTCTCTCAAGAGAGTCTCAGTTGGCAATGCCATTTTGGCATCTAGATCAGAGTGATCTAGCAATCCTAGGTTAGAGTAGAAAATACAAAACTGCAAAAAAAAAAGAAATTCAAAAATCACCACTCTGATCCATTCTTACAACTAGATGGCTTTAATTTTTTTGCAACTTTTCTGCAGAGAGTTCCCAGCTTAGTCTATTTTGAGGCAACAGCTGGCTGTTGACTAGGCATAATTGGATTCAGGCAAAAATAAGCTGCAAGAAATGCATCATTTTCCTGTGCACTTATGGGTTCAGTTCCACTTGGTTGTGAAAATCCCTTAAAAGCTTCCCTCTGCTATCAGAAAAAGGCTGAGGTCAGCTGGAGCACACCAGTGAACACCGCCTGGATTTAAATTGCTTTGGTTAACAGGTTCATTCTCAGTAAAGATTTGTCAGTTAAGGATCCTCTTTCCCATATGCTCTGGCAGACTTCAAGTCTGTTGAGCATGGTACAGATTTCCATCCTGTCACACTTTTCTCTTCATTGGAATCCTTCTGACTGTTGCCTTTGAACACATTTTTTTCTAGGAGAATAAAAAAAGAAACATATATTATTAGATTTTATTTCTGTATTCAAATGCTTGTTAGAAAAGGCAAATTTAAATAATAGGGTAGTTGAAAACATTGGAACATCCAAGAGTCTTTATGAAGCAAAAACTCAACACACAAATTGGAGTGACAGGAAAATAGGATTATTTTTCCTCAAACTGCATAAAATATACTATAAAGCTACAACAAAGAAAATATAAAAAAGACAAAACTCATAAGCTCTTACTAACATCTGTCACCACACAGTATCGCAGTAACTACACCTTTATAGTAGTTTAGTACATCTTCACTCTAAACCACCATCTGTTCTAATCTGTAAAATTGCATTTGTAGCATGGGAGAAAAGGGTGGTTTTTTAAAGCCAGAAAATTAATTTGTGTATATGAGTTGCGATCATAAAAAAAAAAAAAAAAGTGTTTTTAAAGTATTTTAATATTTTACAAGGAAAATAATCCTATTAGCTGAAAAGAGTCTAAAATTATTTTTGATTGTTGCAGTACTTCCTGGTTCAAGAGTTTCTCAGCAATAAGCTGATGACAACTCACAGGCACTTCCATAGCATTCACAAATGCAAATATGTTTGGTTCAGCAGACCCAGTTTCCAAATGCATTGCAAGAAATTTCATTCTTTGACAAACCCATAGCCAGAGATTTTTTAAAACACAGCTTTCAAAAACATAAGTTCATTCTGCAACCAGTTCTGCCTAATACCTCTGCTTTCCTATAGGCTTCCCATGAAATTACTGATGAAAACAAACAAAACCAAGAATACAGGAAGGCAATTTATCTGCCAGCAGAACATCTCTTTCTCTTTGTTGTCTGTGATTATTACATTGGTCATGTCACACTCAAAAGTCAAGTTTCTTTGTGGTTTTCAATTCACCACAAAGAACTCTTTAATTAGTAGGAAACTCTATGATAATATAGAGACTTTGCTAGGGTTTAACATTTTCTTCTATTTCAGTAGACCCACGTGTGCTACATCGTAAGAGCTGCTTTGATTGGTAGGCTTGGGAAAAAAATTAGTTTATACACTTGTGCACTAAAAAGATAAGGAAGCCAAGGGGAGCTATTAACATTTGGAATTTAAGAGAAATTAGAACTGTCATATGGAGTGTGCCTTTAAAAATGAAATCTCTGGTCAATGGAAACTTTTTTTCCATCTGAGTAAACAGTATTTCAGCCTTTGGACTCGCTAGAGCACCGCCAGGAGAAAAAACTCAAACGTTCAGCAAGCAAAGCTTCCCACAAGCATACAGCTGCAACATCAGCATGGCAAGTGGGCATTTAGGAGTCAGTATCTGCCACTATTACTCACCCTGGACAATAATACTGGGGATTTAACTGAAATTCCTCCCACATAAGTAATATCTTGGCCACACTGTCTTCAAAGCCATTGAACCTGGCACAAGTGACTAAACTCTGAGGTGTTGCTCGTCACTTCAAAGCAACATTCCCAGCACTATCAACAGTTACAGCAGCTTCCAAGACTTTTTTGTGCCTGCCACATGACCCTTACCCTTTATAGAACACAGAACAACCTGTGTAAGTGTGACTCTGTCCTGGACATAACCTCGTACTATGTAGATAATTATAAGAAAATATTTACTTTTCAAGTAAGTACTGAATGAAATACACAAATCAAAATATGTATATACATGTGTATGTGCATATATATATATATATGCACACGTACATTTACACACAGATGTATATGCATATAATTATGAACATAGATAAAAATACTTGCAGGACTTGTTTGAATTATAGTTATTAGAGTTTGGCAAAGAACTTGATATTACTATGAGTGCCTTTAACTAGAAAATATCCAGCAACAACTGCAAGAAATCAAGATGCTTTGAGTCTTTTCATCAGTGAGATCCAATACTGAGATAACTTTTCTATGGTTAATAGTCACAACAAACCAAACATGTGAGCAGCTGGTGGAGAAAATAGCTTATTGATGTTGTGCTGGGAAAGAACATGAGTCTTGCAATCTGTGCAGCAACCAAATACAATAAGAACTGTAGATTTGATTTTGGATGAAATACTCATTTAAAATGTTTACAATTGTATTACAGTCTTTATTCAATATTTTTTTCATTGCTCTAACTTTGTAGAAACAACTCTTGAGCAGTGGGTAAGCTTCCAAAGTAAAAAAAATTATAGAGTAAGACAAAAAATTATAAAGCATAATAGATGGAAGAACAGGTGCATCAGAAAGTTTTGTATTTTGGACAGATTTTAAAACAGATATTTGGACATGAGTGGGTTATAAATTCTGTAAGCAGAGGTAATGCAAGGAAACAGACATAAAGCAAACTGTTCTAGATTTGATAAGTATTAACGTTCTGACTTGAAATATTAGACATTATTTGGATGAGAGAGTGGACATGTCTGAAAATAAATATAGGGAAACTACCCTCATTTACTATTTTTACTCCTCCTTCTCTACTTGTTTTCGTTAATATTACCAGTTTTATTATCCTATGTTATGAAAATTCATACCTACAGATACACTTTTACTAAAAAAAAAAGGCTTCCTTGGATTTAAATCAAAATACCTGACTGAAAAAGATGCCATTTCATTTATCCCAGCCAAAATCTAAGCCCTGGCAACAGCTTGATAATAAATACAAAGTTGTTGCAAATCGCTAATAACACTTGAAATCAATTCAGGTACCCTCCAGTCCTTATCTTCTGCAACACCCCTATTTCTCCTTTACGTTTTCAAAACCCCTTAAAACATCCATCTAAGTCCTAGTGCCCAATTTATGCTTCCCAGCAGATTTAGTGTCCTAGCAGGGTAACTCAGGAGATTCGCAGCAATGCAGGAGTGGCTGTCACAAAGTCAGGACTGTCAGCTCGATGGGGCAGGGAGCTTCGAGTCAGATGTCCAGCTCTAGCAGAGTAACTTTCAGAAAGAATAAAAAATCTTCATCTGTGTACCTCAAGACGTCTCTAAAGTTCTGTCTTTCCAAGAGAGTTTTTGTAAAGCCTAGGTATACTGTGGCAGTACCTGGAAACTACCAGAGCACTCCCTACCTATTTCTTGCTTTGCAAACGTAACTACAGGATGTGTTCCTTTGGACCGATTGTGGTTCCTTAGACTGCTACAAGTTTCTCCTTTTGAAAATGCTTTGTGCTCGGCAAAAGAAGCAATATTTTTAATTGGCTTAATCCCATGAAGGGACTGAAATTTCTAAACATCTTTTAGCCTTATTAGCTTGGTAAGAGTAGAAAGTACTAGGAAAGTTACAGGAACTACTTAGAATCTGGAAGTACCTCTAAAAATGATCATGCCTAAAACAATATGCTCAAAGTAGGCAGGGATGTTGAAAGACTTTATTGCAAAAACTGACATTAGTATCCCCTCAAACATATTTTCTTCAGCTCAAAATCCATAGTATTTCGGTGTGCATGGCACTAATGCTCGTGCCTTCCTCACTAACATCCCTCATCTCACCAGTTTAATGAGTTTTGATTACCCACCAGTGCTGCTACTTCTCTCTGAACTGCCTGCTTAAATTCTTGTCAATATTGTGGAAGATTGTCCTACCTCTACAGGTTGTAGGTGTTTACACATAAAACAGACCTTTCATTATTTTCTTGACATTTCAAGTCAAATTAATTTGAAGGCTTTATGAAGTCTTAGATGCTTAGATCTCTAAAGTCACAGTTACAATGTTTAAATGCCATATTTGCATTAGCACAGTATGTGTTTTCATTACTGTGTGCTACATATGAGTCTAATCTGAGACCTGTGTAATATCCTTGCAGCCAGGATTTACTAATTAGAATAGTGGAGGAAATTTACTTGACTCATTCTTAAATCAAGAGGAATATTCCTGATAATGTGAGTTTTGTATAGTAAAGACTAGCTAGGGACTTGAGGATCTGGCCTGAAATAAATAGGAAAAAAACACAATCAAAGACAACAAATAAATTTTTTTTTTTTCCCTTTCCACTGGGTGAGAACCAGGTCTGGCTTCAAATGCACAGCTTTACACTGAACACCTATCCAAGAACTATACCATACATACTTAATTTAACTGCACATAAATATATGCTGTACCATAAGCTTTTTATGAATATATTTTATTTTTCAGTATATTTTAATTCATTTTATTAATGATTAACATGGCTCCACATGCTGTGAACTTTTAGTTTATTTTCAATTTTCCTCATATGTTATCACAAGGTCTTAATTTTTTGGAAGATATTTAAATGTTTTTGACATTTTAAAAGCATGGCACTTTTAGGTATGTACTAAGAACGTAAGATCAGCACTTAAGAACTAATGCCCAATAAAAGTGTAAGTCAAATATTACAGAGCTGGTTTAAGCATTAGGAAAGGATGAAGTAAAAGTTCTTTGAATTAAATAGTGGCTTGAACTAATTTTCTAGATTATAGAGATTGTGACAGAGCCCCTTGTACTGTATTCTCAGGGTTAAATTTTACAAAAAAATAGAAGCTAGAATATTCACAATTAACAGACTACAAAATTGAGTTACCCCTAATAAAAAATCTTGATTTAAAGAAAATTACTAATTTGATATACTTTTACAGTATGAAGATAAGTAATTAAATTACAATTTTTTTCTTGTAAAAGAATGTATTATTAAAAGTCATGAAAGAGGGAAAAGCAAATGGAATGCATTTTAAACAGTGTATGTATTTATTCATACATGAGCTTTAAGTTTGTATGTTTTGTAAGACTCATTAGACATTACTCACCACTTTGAATTCCTAGATTAGAAATCCTGAGGAAAACTTACCACAGAAAAAGCAAAGATAAAAACTTGCAATTTACCTATTTTACTGAATTAAATTGTGTCCAGCAATACTCCTAACCAACTCGAATGTAAGATCTTTTCCAGGATTCTTATGACCCTTCATAATTAGTGGTTTCCCAATGAATTCACATCTTATTTTATGTTCCAGGCACACTTAACAGTCAGTTTGGATGCAGCCACCCCTCTTTGGTGGCTACGAGACTTCACATAACTCCTGTGAGAGTCTGTCATGTCAGGTGGCCTCTGCTCCCCAAGAGCTCTTCAAGACATGTCTAATTTACCAGTAGAAACATACCTGAACATTGAGGAACAAAAAAGAGAATCAGGTTTTAAATACTTCTGTGCATCTTAAAAAGCAAATGGGTCAAAACTCAGAGACCTAAAAGTGATCCATTGCAAGTGGAGTATTTGTCCTCTGAACCATTATTATGTTACATGGTACACAGTGTGTTTAAATGCTGTTCTTTCTATTTCACTGAAATCTAGCCTGAAGTATTGAGTCCTTCACTCCTAATACCTCTTTTACAGTAATTATAAAGGAGTTATTTATCACTTCTTCATTGAAATAAATCCTACAAATTGAAAACTTTGATTTGAAATATGATTAATTTCATTGGTAAAGCAAAATGGGAGATGTTTAACATTTATGTTTTAGATTTTTACTTTCTATTTAATTACAATATAGTGCTGCCCTGTGATCACTACTCTAGTGAATTTTAATTAGAGTTTGATGGATTTCTACTTACAAATACTGTCTGATGAATTTGATCCAACTTTCTGCCCAGGACCAGATGTGAACACATTCTGGATTTTAATATTTGCTTAAATCATGTAGACAAACAAATTTCAGTCAGTGAGTTCCTGATGAATTGTTCTCTTTCCTATTTACTCTTCAGTACTGCTGTCTGTGCTATGAGATTGGATATCTAAATTAAAATATTTTTGAAGCAGAGAAAGAAGCAGAGATTATTTTAAGGGAAAGATTAAAAAATAATTAACATCGATCATTCATTCATTCACATAAAGATATTACTTTCCCAACATAAAAGTGATTATTGTTAATTGCCTCTTATATTTTACAGGAATATTTACACAAAAGAATCTGAAATATTATATGCATTTTTCAGTAACACCGGTCATTTGAACAACTGTTGTAAATGCTTGTCTACTCTTGCGGAATATGATTATCAGGTTTATATGATTCTGTAGGTATTTCTCAAGTGTTCAGAATGTTGGTAATTCATTCTCTACCTTTAGAAATAGTGTATAAAATACCTTCAGTGTTATAATTTTCTACAGACCCTGAGACTCGAAAAAGTTTGATATGCTGGCATGGTATCTAAAACTGCTACATCTGAGTGATTTGTTCTTTGTTTACTATGTGATGGCTTCTGTTTGGCTTTGTTTTCTTTCAGAAATTATTCCTGTCCTAGATTCATAACAAATCTACAGAATGGACTCTGCCACAGCTCATTTGTCCACAAAGTACTGTAGCCTCTCTGTAATTTAAAATCGTCATCTTTTTTCCTCACACTTACTGAACTTGCTAAACAGTGCCAGTCCAAACAGAATTGTAGATTCCTAAATCTGTTGTTCACAATTCAATGCAAAAGAGTAAGAACTGCAGGTGCCCTAATTTTAGGTACCTTAATAGTCAATTGTCTTACTCCCATGTCCTTTAGCTCCTCTATCCCAAGCAAAACTCAAGATAATTGGAACATAGAAGTTTAAGAAAGGGGTAATTAGCATAAAATGAAGAAGTATTTCTGTAAAGAACACATTAAAAGTGAAGTTTTCAAGGATCACATTACTTTTTTCTGACAAGCTTCTAAAACCATCCGAAGCAGACCTCTGCTCCAGAAAAATCACAATGTTAGAAGTCCTTTAATTTCTGAATTCCTGTCTGAAAAAGCACTTTTCTAACTTTGATTACCATGGCAACTCCTATTAGATACTTTATAATCTAAGTTACAGCCAGGGAACAGATTACCCTATTTTGTATAATCATGTCTTGGGTAAGTAAGTTTGAATAATCAATGCAGTGCAATTTTTAACGAATTTAATTAAAAGCTTTCATGGCATTTTTTTGGTCTGAAAACTATAAATGGACTTTTCAGTAATATTAAGGGCAAGAAAAAGTCACCATGTTATTTTTCTAGTATTACGAAACTAATTATTTTGTAATGGTTCTAAATGAGTGGAATAACCCCCAAAATATTATAATCCTTCCCCTTTTGACAAGATACTGTAACTGTTGCCAAACATTGCATTCACAAAAACAATAAAATTTATTTTCACTAAGCAGAAGTTAAGTTAAGCAACAGATGCACGTTTCACCTGCTTTGATTATTATCACTTTGATATTGTGAGGTCTTTGAATTTCCTCCTCCAAATTAATTAATCACCAATAATCTTGCACATTACAGCTTTTCAGTTTTCACAGTGAAACAAAAGGACTGAGCAGAAAAATTATAAGGAGAGTAAGAATATATGACAGAAATACTGTATTTACATGCCATTTGATGGGAATGATTATCCATTAGAATCCCATTTGTCCTTGAATCTTGACTGCTGGATATCCTAAAGATCAGGGAGAGAATTTGAGTGATGTGTTTCTGCAAGTACATTAGTCTCAGAAGTAGAAAGAAATAACTATACGTACTTAGACTGTTACTCATTTTGATCCTACCACTGCCACACATATTTAAAAACTTCCCAAGTAAGCACCTTTGATAGTATTTAGATTTAAATTTTTATTCAGCAAATACATAACAAAGAACATTTATATTTTATTTTAAAGATGGAAGATCTATTAAAGGGCTCATTTTAATTACTTCAAAAAGCAGTATATCTATCTGGTTTTAGAAACAATCCTCTTTTCTGATTCAATTTTGAATTTTAAACTAGAAAGAGTTTTCAGAACCACAGAAATAAAATGAATGTGTGTATCAAATGAAGTGATGTAGCAACCAAAATTCCTCTTTTAATATGAAACTACACTCAAAAATTTTGGAACTACTGTCAAAAAGACAGTTAAAAATACAGAAAATAAACTTCTAAGAAGAATAATGTTTATTCAGATGTTATTTACAGTTACATAAGTGATTTCTATGAGAAGTATGGAAAAGCCTTCTAAATGTTATTCATATTATCTGCCCAGGCCATGTAGGGAATTGCAAGAAAACAATGAGGAACCATGTAATGAAAGATGATTTTAAAATATTTTGCCTATAATAAATCTCCAAGTTCTCTCCAACCTTAAGTAACTCAACTTGCCTGGTTTTTCCAAGTATTTATTGTGAAATTTGCTATTTTCATGTATAAAAAATATGAGAGGAAAAGCATATATGGATATAACTGGTAGAAAGAGTAAGAGGCAGCACTAAAGCACACGACCTGTATTTGATGAAGCATAGAGACCAAGACTAGCAAGATTAATCTCTCCAGGAACAAATAAGCCTGAACTGCTCCAAATCCCATTTTATTAGACTGGGGAATATAAAGTGTCCCTCTTTCTGCAGGTATCAGTGATACGCCTAAATATTCAGAGCAAGATGAATTTATATGTTCTACTGCAAGCTTGGGAGAAAAATACAGAGTGCCAATACTCCATAGGCATTTGAAAGAGATCAATTTCTTTCCCTTAAAAAAGACAGATAAACAGCGTAGAACAGCCAGAAGTTAGGAAGTGCTGTGTGAAGGCACCTCCATTCTTCTCCACTATTAATTTTAAAACATTACTTTTAATTAAGGCAGGTCATAAACACGTCTAAAGTGTGAACATCTAATCTGATTGCGTTGTAACACCTACAAACTTCACTGTAATTACAGCTGGAGATTATATAGGTTACTTTTCCTCTGAATCAGGAAACTGTGATCACTTTAGGTGCCCCCTATATTGGACCCCCGTATATATGGTCCCTACATTCCCAGTGCAACACTTTTTGATAAACTAGCTTATGATCAAACCAACTGCTTTAAAACCAAGATACACAGAAAAGTGGAATAAATACTTCCAGAGAAGAGTTAAAATACAGAGTACTGAGCTGATTCCAGAGCCAAGTGTGTAGTGGAAGGTAGCAACAGACATTTTACTAACTGAGCAGCCATGTGAATTTAAAACCACAAAATTTAACCTACAGTAACAATTTTGTTAGCTGGTAGATAATTTTATTTGTCTCTCTCCGTTCATTTTATTTGTTCTTTTTGTTTTCAGAGCTTTCCCGATAAATGTAAATGGTTTCAATTTTGACCAGTTATCTTGATTTAAGATTACTTAGAACCAGATCTAGATCTTGCAACATGGAATTTTTCATCCTCTTAGATCACATTGTTATAACCATTTGTACAAAAGAATGTTTGAAAATAAGTCCCTTAAAATCACATGATTCACTCATCAAAAAGGAGGAAAAACACAGGGTTTTTCTCAGTGTTTCATGACTCTGAATTATTAATACATCTGAGTTCTCTGGGAAAAGTAAATAATAACATGCCTTAAGTAACATGGATCAAATAATAGGGAAGTATCTTGTAGAAGGTAGGATTACAATACTGCAAGAATTTCATTTGACTGCAATTTTACATTTATTTCAAAAAATGTTACAGGAAAAATGAGTCTTGTCATGAGGTAATTTATTACTATTTTTGGATATTTAAATAAATTAATTGAAATAGACATTATTGCATTAGAAAACTTCCCAGTGCCAACTTGAACACAAAGTTGTGGCAGCTTTTCATGGTACAGTATTATGTACTTTATTTTTTAATAATGGAGTGGGGAAAAGCTTCCAGAAACAGAGATGTATCTGAGCAGAAATATATATCTAGGCTGATGGAAGTCAGAATCTCAGGAAAGAGTTTGTGGTCCAAAGTATCCCCAAATCAGATCTTGGCATCCAACGATCTTTATACTGAAACAGAAAGTACAACCAAGTGCAAGTACATGAATCATCATAACTTGTTCATCAGTTTCTTAGAGTAATTTTTGTTACCGGTTATAGAAGTATTTCTAATGCAATACCACAAAAAAACCACCCCAAAATACCCAAACATAAATCCTACAATGTATTTTTATGTCCTGAAAGATTTTAAAGTGGCTCTTTGGCATAAGGACTTCTCTCTCTTTTTTTTATTAATTTTTATAAAGTATATGATGAGTATATGAGCAAACACATGACATTAAGAACAAAATATTTGTGAGAAACAGCAGGATAAAAAATGTGATAGATTTCAGCAATAAAAGCTTGGAGTCAGAATATTTTTCGATTGTTAAAAAGAAAATAATGACAGTCTTTTTGTTATCCTTTTCTGTGCAAATATTCATCAATTAAAACTCTGATTGTGTACTAGCAGTTTATTCATTGGTTTAAGAGAATAAGATGGCTGCCCTCCAGGCATTCACTAATGGTGTTATTCTTGATGAATTTCTCTTTCCTTGGGATTTTCTGAGGATATAAAGTACTGTGAGGCTTGATTTATGCCTGACATGAAGCCAAAGTCTAGAATACTTCTCCAGTAGACAAAAAAGATATTTTACTTACTTCATTAGCTTGCACAAAGGAAAGCTGAAGAGAGAAATTTATATTAGTCATTGGGGCCCAGAGATCCTAATTACATTTAGTATTGAGATTCAATGAAGGGAAGAAACCATCAGTCTAGTGAAATTGTTTATTGTTCTTGTTTTTCTTCTAATAATACAATGCCAGATGGAAACCTCTGTCTATATTAGCCACCTAATTTTAATTGTATTACATTGCTTCTTTTAACTGATAGACTCATTTGCAGAAAATAAGTTCTTCTCTTCCCCAAATATTTAACAACTTCTTCTTTACTTGGAAATTCTAAAACATTAAAAAGTCTCTTTGAAGCTCTTTTTTCTTAGTCATAATGCTGCATTAGAGCAAACATCTCCTGTCCCTAAACATCTCAGATGCTTTATATTAACTAGCCCTTTAAAGCATAATTTATAATGAAAGATATCCTACCAATGTATTGGAACAGAGGATGCCATGGACAATTTCAGGATGCTCCATGACTCCATGTGTTAAAAAAGGCAATGAAAAAACTGAGAAGTCAGCTACAGGAAATATATATATATATTTCTTATATTTTTTACATATCCAATCGAGATTTCCTAAACAAAACATTGGCCTTGCAGGAACAGATACAGCCTGACACTGGGGAGAATTAACCCTTACTTGTAGGTATTAGGAAACCTATGAAGAAATAACAAAAATTTCTGTGTAAAAGAGTCCCATTGAGATTAGAATTGACTGTGTGAAAGAGGAAATACCCTCCAGCCTAAAAGTGGAAAACATACAGGAGAAAGCAGCAATGCATACAATGAAATTTAGCTATGTCTGGGTATCCACACTGAGGAGATGCTCAGAGGACAAGTATATCAGAAGCACTGCAGCAATCTGTTTATCTCATCTCAGGGTGGCCCAAAATGGCCCACCTGATTGAATTTGGATAGGGCAGGAGGCACTTTCAAACCAATTCCACAGAGTTATCTTTGGGCCCTTTTTATGTCACAGCTGAGGCAAAGCTATCAGATCTCTCTGTTCTTGCTTCTCTCAGGAATACTACAATCCACACTTATAAAGGTTTCTGTACTACAATGTCCTTCGCCATCTTTCAACTGGTACATATAGTTGATAGAGTGAAAGTACCAGTAGAACATATTCTTTTGTCAGAAATATGACTTATACATACTCAAAAGTTAATCACGCAGGCGTATTATTAACCATTTAAACTTGTCTTATATTTCTCATCTAATATAATTCAATATTCTGGTGATTACATAATTGATGGTCAGAATGTGTAACATTGCTAAAAGTCAAAATTTTCAGTAATTTCAGATATATTGGATGAAGCCAAAATCGAAAAGTGTGCTATAAACCCTGTTCATTAAATATGCATTAATATTTTCATTAAAAGCATTCAATTTAGGCAATACACTTTTGAAAAGTGTATTATTTGACAGAAGTTAAAGTGACAAGGTGTTCATAGAGACTTCTATATTTGAAAAGAAATTATGTGGCTGTCTGGCTACACAAAAAAGACAAAGATAATTTTGGACGCATACATTTTTCTGCTCATGAAAAGATGGATTTAGAGAAATGCTGGAGTTGACCTAACTGGCTTCAAAATCTCTGGTGATTTCAGTAGATCTTGTCAAACAAACTCACACAGACCGAAAAAACAGAGGAGGGACAGGATCAGGCAGTCAAGTAGCTCTGTGTGTCATGGCTTTCAGAGCCAGCCACTCACGTGGATGACAGAAGAGCACTTCAGTATTTACCTTGAGATTTCTTATCCTTAATGACAGATCGAACTTTAACTATCAAATGCTTCTGACCCAAATTCATGTGGTTCTCAATGACTTTTTCTATGAAAGGTGATAGTACGTCTCAGTTTCAAAATCTTGCTGAAGATGTAGATCTACAGATAGATGCTCCCATCAATGCTTTACATCGCTCTTGTGGAGGACTCCAAAGCAGATGGAGGACTCTTGTGCACAGACACAACATCTATAAAGTCATCCTGAATTGGTTCTTGTATTCATGAAACAGGTCACTTTTTTTTCTCCATTTTAAAGCCTGAACAATAGGTGAAATAGCACTGTATTTTTTCTAAATATTGAGATGGATGACATGCTCAAAACCAAAGTGGAGTTGTTACTGTTCAGAAGAAAAGGATGATTCATTCAAAGAAAAAGAGCACCGTTGTCCCCTCTTTTCCAATTTTTTTTCAGGCCAAAAAACTCTCTTTCTAGCAATAAACATCACTTGGCTTTTCAAGAAGAACCTGTCTTAGACACAACAAAAGAATAGTTAAATTCTGTGCATGAAATAAGGCATTTTGAACACTGCTCTTGAAATGGAGATTAGACAGACCCTTTCAAAAAGAAAAATTGACAGCAGATTGACTCAAAGGTCCTCTATTCTTATGAGTATTAGTATTTATTACTTTAATATTCTGATATGCAACACTCTTACGATTGCAATTTATGGTTAATCTTACTTTAAAGAGATAAAATAAGCCCTAAGCTAATAGCAGAGTCACTGGGTCTCATTAAGCACTGCATCATTAGATTAGAAATCTTAGAATGCTATGAAGGAGGAAAAACACATAGCAAATATTGTTAATAGTGTTTTGAAAATAATATTTTAAATAAAAATCAAAGAAACTTTGAGACATGCAAATCAACTTAATTCTCCTGTAAATGAATGACAAAAAATATAAAATGCAGAGAAATTTGTTATCCAATAAGAACAAAACCATCTTTTGTGACATAATTCATTTTCTTACAGATAAAAAGCAATAAAGCTGTAGTGACTTAAATGAACACTCTCTCAAAGGTTAAATAAATTGTAATGCCATAGAACTACTGGTGTTTAGAACATTTAAAGGTCAGATCCGTGGGATTTTTTTCATAAAGTTTGAGTTTATTTTATTATTTACAAAATTGCATTTCCCTCAGCTGAGAAAGTTTTGGAACGTCCATCATAATGTGGAAGGGTTTTGCTGGACAGAACAATGAGGTTGGCACAGAGACGTTGTCTCTTCTGCCTCAATCTATAGCATCAGCACATTTGACATATAGCATACGCACATGGAGAGAGCATGGCATGCCAGCAAGAGCTAAAGTCTCAATCTCTGTGAAGGTGTGCCAAAAAACATTATGCCAGAGCTAATGTGTGTCTAACTCAGGTGTTTTCCACCTACATTATATAGGAATAATCTCAGTTAAATGCTTTGAGGTCAGAAAAACTTGATATTTTGAGTACTTTTATCCCCTTTTATCCACAAAGTATCCATATACAATGAGATTTTGGAAGATTATGGGAATTAGAATTAAGCATTTTTGATTGATGGTGTGAATCTACAAAAGCTAACTTAAAAATTTGTGGTAACCTGAGAAATTCCTCCTGTGACTATGATGCAGGCTCCTATAGAAAGGGATTTCAGAGGCAAGTGAACAAGCATCTTCAGATAAAAAGTAAATGCTTTGGGCATCTACATTTTTGAAAATCACTGCCCTAATTTCTAATTAATTACTTAAAATCTTACTCTTCCTTAAAGGAAGAGAAAAGGGGGGAAAAACACACCAGTAAAGACACTTGTGTCTGACCAAAATAACAATTTTATCTCATCTGAAATCACTCACCTAGAAGTGAAAAGTCACAATTTTATGAAAGAAGTCTTACAAATAAACCATCAACCTAACCTGTGTTATTAAAATTAGTAGTATCAACACAGAAGTGGTGCTCAGCTCAGAGCTATAGATTAATTAACTGGTCAATAACCACCCTCTGCTGATGCTTAACCCAATGGCCAATTTCTGTCTTCCTTTCTCACAATTAAAAGAAAATTATAGCCATTTTGGGGCAGGGGGGAGGTAAACTTCCACAGCCCCTAGATTCCCATTTGTCCTTTGCCTACCCACTTTGTAGTCTCACTCCTCTAATACTTCCTTGACCAATTTCACTTCCCCTGTAATTTTATAGAGCTGAAGCATTTGCAGGATATGACCCTTTGTGAGTCACAGAATCACGGAATATTCTGAGTTGGAAGGGACCCACAGGGATCACCAAGTCCAACCCTTCAATGAATGGCCCATAGAGGGACTGAACCTGTGACCTTGGCATTATTAACACCAACTGATCCCAAGTCATTTCCATCTACTTCATAACTCCTTATGCTTTGAAAAGGCATCATCAATTTCTTTGCATGTTAATATTGACCCTTCAGCTGAATGGGAATGGGTTCTTCCCAACACTGCCACAGTTGCATATTTTTAATTTTAAGCAGGCAGGCTTTCTCTTCTGAGCTACCATATTGACCAATGGTTTTTCATTCTTTTTATATTGGTTTTTTATACAGGTTCTATATTACTGTTTCTATTCCAAGTCTTATTCCCAAGTACAGTATGAAAATATCTCTGAGAACAAACTGATGATTTGAATAGACATTTCAGTAATATATTCAAGTAGGCATTTCAGTAATAAGTTCAAATTTGTTTAATACCTTCAGCCTTCTTTCTCATCCTTAAGTTTAATTAAAGCCATCACTTTCCATTTACAGTCCTATTCTTGTAAATTCTTCATATTTTATTCCTCTGGAACAAAGATAATGAATCTCAGACTGTAAATCTTCACAGGTTTTGGATATATACAAAGCTTGATAGGTGGCTTTGTAAACATATTAACATTGAGAATGCAAAGAGTTGATACAATGAGATTAATTTAAGTATAAATATAAGCAAGCTCGGATCTACTACAAATGATTTACTACTACATTTACACCTTTAAGATGAAACTGAATGGGAGAGAACAAAAACTGAGGAAATAGGAGAGAGCACCAAATCACAGGTTCCTTTTATATTAGATTTCTTAGCTGACCTTTCCTCTCTCAGCTTTCATTAGAGATCCTTATGACTGATCAATTTGCAGGCATTTTTTCCCTTCAGTCTTCAAACCCCTGCATTTCCATGTGCACTTACCACGTTTCTTCTAGAACATTCCAGTTCATTTTTTTTCAGTAGATTCAAACTACAGCAGATGTTGTAGTTTAGGAATGGTATTCCCCAATTTAATCTTCCCACTGAAACACCCCAGAAGGTGCACTGCTTGCTCGGCCCACTTCTCCCTCCACCACTCTGTGGTGAGATGGACAGGAAAATTAACCCTGTCCTGGCCAGAACCATGACAGTAGTGAAGTCGGGTCTTTTACGTCCTGCTAAAAACTACAGTGTAAACAGCAAAAGTGGAACAAAAATCTTGCTCCATAGGGTTCCTTGGTGAGCCTTGCAAACTTACTTATTCCAGCACGTGATGAAAACCAGGAACTTACACACAGTGTTCTGGAGATTACTAAGACAAACTTAAAAAAAAAAACTGACAATCAACAGAGACCTTGGACTGACATCCTGTCAACATGTATAGGACAGAAGGACATTGAACAAATGCATTTTGCAATGGAGGTCATTAGTGCACACTCCTGATGTGCATGGTTGTTCCATGTCTTCCAACTGCCCACATTTTCTTTTCTCAGTAATGTTGCCAGAGATTAGACATTCACATAGTGGAGTCCAGCAGACTATATTTCAGGACTTTAAGGTCTGTGACGAAGTTTGCAGGAAACAAATCTCTAAACTGTCTCATCATCACTGTGATTCATGTCAACTGTCAAGTGTCTTTGCTACTTGTTTTGGAGCCTGAGCTTAAACTAACCTCTTTCTCTTGGAATTTGAACAAATTGGAGGTATTCATATAATGAAGTATTGGCCTGGGCTGAGAAGTGACAAGAGCAATACCGCCAAGCAGAATCTGACATTTGCCTCCTCTCACCTAAGACCTGTTTGAGGACTCTTCACTACTACCCCACTGACAGTCAAAGAGTGCAACAGGGAAAAACTTTTCACACAGGCAGGTGCCAGGTTCGTTTGGGACCACGTGCTCTCAGGTAAGACTTTGACTGGCAGTGTGAAGAGTTTCTCCTTGCTCTTCATTAAAATATAACAGCCTCTCTTGAAAGTGAATTGATTACTTGCTACTGAGCCTGTAGCTTGCCTTTGATTTAAGCAAAAAAAAGATACAACTAGGAGCCAGAGCTGGACTTGCATTCAGCATCACATATAAGTTGTAGTCTCTTTTTGATTAGGATAACCCAGGCCCAGATGTACACAGAAGGACTCAAAGCTTAGAGAAGCTAGTCATGTAACTTGAATGACCCCTAGTTAGTAGCTACTCAATATTTTAAAATCTCACTGTTGAACTAAAATGGCCTGAAGAACACATAGAAGGCCTAGGTTCTCCAGACTGAGATCTGGAAAAGAGATTCTCTTTCCTGGTAGAGTAGGCTACATCCAGAACACTCTGGACACACAAACTGGAAAAGTTTCCTCACAAAATGGAACTCGAGATGCTTTGTTTTGCAATGAATCCCACAGTTCAGGAGGATTTGTACAGGATCTTAATCTTAAACAACCATATATTGGTTGTCTAACCATATTTCAATGGTTAGAAGTCCAGGAATATCTCATGCCTCTCAGTATTTCCTCTCAGCATTGAGCCATGGGCTCTACTTAGCAGGCTCATGGAATTTTACATAGAAGGAAAGAAGGTTTCCACAGAAGTATAGAAGCATTCTTCACCCTCTTCCTGAAGTTGTGCCAAAATGGAAAAAAGAAGGAGAAAATGATTGGGCTGGAAAGAGAGGGCATGAACAATGGGCATGACTCTGTAGGAGGGTGATTAGAGCCCTAACACGGAGCTGGAGAGCTCTGAGTTATGGTTCCTTCTTCCAGGATTATTTATTCACTTATTTTACCCAGCATATGAAAAGAGAAAATAGATGGAGGAGCAAACATGGAAGCTGACTCTGTTTATATCATCAGGCAATTTTTCTTAAACTGCATGTTATTGTACTTCATTTTTATTTTCCCATTCTTTTATAATATAGAGATGATTTTGAGTAATTTCAGAATAACTGCTTGGAATAACATTATTTTTAACATAGAATAACTACTGTCTGTTTCATTAGCAAACTATTGCTTTTTTTATGGACTACTAAAGGCTTTTATACCAGATAACAAAACAAAGACAGAGAACACCTTTTCATAAAGAAAAATATTGAATTCTCATTTCAGGTTTTTTTAATATATGGACTTTTAATCTACATGAAAGCAGGTGAGATCTGAGATGTTAGACTTCTCAGCCAGGCATTGCTAATGACTCAAGTCTTTCACCTGTTCTATTCCCTCAGATTACTGGTCCAAGAGATGGGTGCTATGTGTTTCCACACACTGCTATTAAGTATAAGAATGCTTTTCTTTCCATGATCCAAACCCCCTTTGCAATTTGATTTTTTGACACCTAATGACCTTCCACAGATAACAATGAACATTGTTTCTTTGTTAGATAATTTGTGATGTTGACCTTTTAGCTGGTAAGATATTAAATCATTAAAACACTGAAATCTCTAAAATCCTTCTCTTGAGACAGCCTATGGTCTTAAATATTATATTCAACTAATTATTACAATATCCTTGAAAATAAAATACTATATTTTATATACTTTTTCGGCAGCAGCCACTCAAAATTCCTAAGTTTTTACTTTGATTTATTTTTTTTAACAAGATCAACTCTTCTCAAATGTTATCTGTGGAAAATTAATGAAGAAACGTTTCTCACACTAAGATGGTGTTCCACAGACTAGGTCTGTAAGTGTAAGTTAGTTAAATCTACACAAGGATGAGAATAGCTAGAGATTGTGCCTGTATGTATGCTGGGAAAATAACTTTTCTCATTCATACTATCTCCAACTTGGAGCTATGTCATTAAAACCTCATTAATAACAATAAATTATAAATACCTGAGAAAACAATGATGGAATAGTATTGTCCATGTGATAAATGCTAAATAACTGGCTTCCACAGGAGGAAGGGGATAATTTTCTGTTTGTTTTTTTTTAATTTAGTTCTATTGTTGCAGCAGAAGAAGACCTGCAGGAGAAGTAAGTCTGTCTCTCTTTGCATAGTCAAACACCTGCCACCTGCCAAGAACCTGAGTGTGAGGAGTTCTTTCCAGAAGCAGTGTGTGTACAGGAACAGAAAACAGCAGGGTTGGACCTCTCTGACAACAGCAGAGTTTGAATAACCCTTCAGTAAAAGGAGCAAAGGCCAGACAGGAACTGGGGAATTCAGCAATGCATTATTAGGAGCACCAATTTATGGGTGAACAGAGCTGCTTTTAATATGAACAGCAGGTTTAAATCTAGTCTTTTCAGTTCAGAATTATATTTGGATGACACAAATAAATGTAACCTGTATCTGGCTGTCAGCACTAGCTTGTGTCACCATGTTCTCATTTCTTTCAAAAGAAATCCTTGCTGGTCCATGACTTCTTTGTAGGTGCATTTTATCAGTAGAGTATCTGATATTTATTTTACTTGTTCAATAATGATTACTTTTAGAATAAGTGTAAACATAATCCTAAAACATTGTTTGAGATTATTTCAGTCATTTTGAGCTTTCTTGTATTGCAGGTGTTGAAGAGTGCACTTCCTTACAGAGAGCTGCACCAAGAATCCTCAGCCAAGCTTTGAACCTTCATGAGTGAGAAGCCAGGTAATTCTTATTTACTAGGTGATTTCTCTACAATTCTAACAGCACTGTTTGTTCTTATTAACCCATGATAATGGAAAGCTGAGCTCCTACCAGATCATCTCATACAGACTCTTCCTCCTTCCAATTGTGAAGGATCCTCAAATGTGGAAGAAGAAACATAACAAACCAAAGCTCAAACCTTCTCTTTCCTTCTTTCCTGCATGTTCTGTTAGTCACTTTACAAGTTAATTTCTTATACATCTCTCCCAAGGCTGTCCCATTCCTTTTCTTCTTAGGAAAGAAATAAGAGATTTTTTTCCCTGTTAGTATGTGCTAAGGTAGATACAGACTGATATTTTTTTATCCATGATATAGGATTTTTTGCTGTTAGAGGTCATGAATTACATATTGAGTTTATGCTCACTCAATAAAGGTTATTTTCTCACTCTTCCTTCACCTCTCTAAAAAGCACCTTTGATCATTAAATTCTCTTTGATCAACTAGAGCAAAATCTTCAGAGCTGTGCTAAATCATTCACGTTGCGTAAAATCCTTACTTTACAGAAAGAGTCTCTTTTCTGCTCCTTAATAGTATTATTATCAGTGAACTCTCTTGTTGATTCATTATTTATTAGCAGAACAGTCACCTTAATCATTATTATTTCCTCTACTGTAGAATGTAGTTCTCTCTGCTATCCCTTATTCCTTATGTGCTATTGAGGATTCTGTGCTGCATTTTCATTGAAAACTTTAGTCTCCCATGACTGGCTTCAACTATCTCACACTATGTGTTCTTAGACATTATTCGAAGTAACTAGTTTAGATTCTAACAGCTTCATGCACAAAGAACAAACAGAGATTTGATCTGAATAACCTTTTTGCACCCAAATGACACCAAAGGAAGAAAAAAGCCCAGAAAGCAAACCTGTGTTTCTTCACAGTAGCAGCATGTATAGAGTCTAACAAAAGTGATAAGTAACTGCTTGGCTAAACCAGCAACAGCAATGCTGAGAGTGATACTTTGCTTAAATTACTGAACTGGGCCTTCTAGTTTGTCAAGTAGAGAGGGCACAAGCATAATACTCACTTACTAGCAGGTTACATAGCCCCACATTGTTCAGATCAATCAAACCTTAATTTATGGGATGATCACAGTGAACATCTGAAAAGGCCGAGCTGTAGAGCTCCTCAGCTCACTACACAGTGCCTACAGTTTGCATTAAATTGACAGGGTTTTCTATCAGCTTCACGTTCTTTTGGGCTGGTTTTCAGGGAGTCATACAAATTTCTTTGTAAGATGTGTTTTTCCATTTACTGTGCAAACAAAGAAAAAAATGTGTCCAAAATTTTTACTCAGATTTGTAAAAGGAGTTGGATGGAATTAATTACAGTGTATTAATTACAGCTATTTCATTTGTCATTAGCTTTTCCAGTTCTGTTAGAGATAGCATTCTTCCTGAGGACTTGCTGATTCATAACACACAGAAACACAAATATTATTAGATTTTGCATTTATTAAGTGTCCTTCCCCTACAAAGTCCAGTACACTTTAATTGAATAACACATATTCACACTTAAATGCAATGAACGTTCTCCTAGGGAAAATTAAGTCATCAGTCTAATTATCAAAAACATAGAAGTTCTGGTGCTCTTTTCCCTCCCCTATCCCTGGCCTTTTTCAGGCCAAAGAACCATATATGCTGTAAAAAGACCATTATAAAAAGTAAGTTAAAGTGTAATGAATCATGCACTAAAAATTTCTATCACTTAGGTCAACAGCTGGAAATATATATAACTTTTCCAGTAAATGGTGAAAAGCTGAATTGTGCGGTGATGCCTGGACCTGTGAGTTAAGTTTTTATGAATCTCTTCCCCATGGTATGGCTCTCTGCCTTCTAAGAGTTGTCTTAAATGATGACATCCTTAGGCAAGTAAGAATCTTTCCGAAGCTCAGAAATCCTAAGCATCAGCTGCTTGATGTGAAAGTTAATGATTTATAATCTAGTTTTAAACTCACTGCAATTGCTGAGTTCAAAGAAATAAACACAGTATGTGGGTATCTAACTCAAAAAGTACTTCAGAGAATAATGTATTTTCTGAAAATGTATAAAATATGGTTTTTTTCTTTATAGTGGAAGTTCATAAATCCACATCTTACATTTTAAAATCATGCAGTAGCCAGTGGCAAACTGAGGAACAGAAATAGAATCTCACCAAATGCCTCCTGGGACTGCTTTAGGAAGCTTCCATCTAAAATCAAAGACTATTTTATATAATCCAATATATGTAATATTAATACCACAAATTACTAAATAAAACTGATTATGAGTACACTCATTACCCTTTTTTGTTATTTCTACTCTCTGCATGGACTATTGCTATTTTTTGTAGTTCCAGTCTTTCTGCAGTAAGGTGTAAACTGGTGCATACTTACTTTATCTTTGCATGGAGAGAGAGGAAGTCTTTCCTCTGACAGGATGATAGAGCTTACACTGAAGTGGAAAATGTGCCACTGATCACAAAGATATGGCAAATAGTCTCAGCACACACATGAAGCATTTGGGGTTGTATTTCGAGATCAGTTTGAGAAAAAAAAGCTAAAAAATAAGCAGAGGGTGAAGAACTTTGTAGTAACTGTAGAAATATAATTTCCTTCAGTTTTATCAACCCATAGTAGCCATCATTTATTTTATATTGATGCATCACAATTTATACTACTAAGCACTTAGTCTAGCTGGGGCTGGAATACTGCTTGTGCAATATACTAATGGTAAGAGAACTTAAGAGACTTACTAGGGATGAAATTGGTAGTCAAAGCTACATATTTTTGCAAAAAACATGCAAAGTTTCTACCACAATAACAAAATACAGGATTTCAAACCTCTGCATGAAATTGTAAGTATCAAGAAATTGTTGCATAACATGGTCGCATCTACATGGAGGACATCTATGCAGACGAAATTCCAACTCTGCCAAAGAAAATAAAGGATTCTTTCTTCTATCTTTTCTAAGCATACAAGAATTTTAAAATCAGAAACTATAAAGTATCTAAGAAGATTTATTTTTTACTGATTTTTTTTAGAAAATTGAACTATGTATAAATATTTCTAGTTTAATTTTCCCCTGATTATGAATGTTCTTTTCCCTGATTTTTTCTTCTTTGGTTTTGTGCTACAACACTTTAAATTCTGTAATCACTTGTTTGGTTTAGCTGCCTTCACGTTATTTAAAATAAAATTTATTATCCCTTCCTTTAAGCAAACTCATTAAGTCTTTATTTTTCATAGATCTTTCTTTTCAATCACTACTCTTTTCAAGCAACAAAGACATCAGTCTTACCCTTAAAATGTTTATGTAGCAACATTGTAATATAAAACCAGGAAATCAGATTTTCTTATTAGAAACAGCTTCTTAGTGAGGTTTCCTCATTAGCAGTTAGCTTCTTCAGCTGCTAAAAGAGACCACAGTGCATGAGTCTCCAAACATTCTTGTGGAGGTGGAAACAGGAAGAACAATGTTATGTCCTGAAAAAATAAAACTGCAGAAAACAGGTGTTAATAGAAAGCTGCACCAGAGAAATCATGGCATGTCCTTGTCTTCAGAATTAGAGTTAGAAAAGCTTGCACATCCCCTACAGAGCTGTTCTCTTCCATGCAAGCAATGCTGATTTAGTTAGTCTGGACCAGATCAGTGGCAGCACCATTCTGAACCATCAGAGAACTCAGAATGGTTCTCCACTGCCTTTAAAGTGACCACCCTGATTTCTCCTCCCAGCCTGCACCATCTTTGGAACACAACCTGCAAATTCCACCACAGTTGTGCAGTTGCTCAGAGGGATCAATGTTACAGGATGTTTTGTTATACACTTACCAAATCTCCTGGGCTACTTAGTAAATTAATTACTCTTATCTGTACAAACAATTTTTCTCCTGAAAGATATTTCATAAATACCTTTCATGTCCCTGCAGACCTTTTGTTTTATTTCATCTCTAATTAAAGCTTGTAATGCAATGTTTATTTTATCCTTTTTCCTTTTAAATTTTTGACTAGAGATTTTAAGCCTTCAAAAGGCAACTTCAATTCCTACAGGTATACTGTGGATGAAAATAACTTCCCCTACATCGTCTCCCCATGTCATCAGACCTGTTTAACAATGTGAACATCTCCTTATATAGTATATTCAATGCTTACTCCAAGTGCACTAGTCAAAACAGAATTTTTTTCATTTTTTTTCTATGAAGATAACTTGTATTTACTTATTTTAAAAGTAAATACGTAGTCCTGGAAAGATTGTTGGGGGTTTTTTGCTTTTTGGTTTTGTTTTTTTGGTTTGGTTTGGTTTGGTTTTTTGTTTTTTTTTTTTTTTTTTTCTATGCAGCTTATAAACACTCCTACAGAGAGAAAAAGTAATAAAAATTTGCTTTAAAATAATCTTTAAAAGTTAGGTGTGATAAATGAGTAATGCGATGGTTGGCTCTCACAATTCAGAGATGAATATTATGTGTATGTTAAGAGAAGTTGTATAGATGTATAGTTATGTTGTTTTCATATGTTCTCCCCATGGTCCTCTTTCCCTTCACCCCCTTGTATTGTTGTCACTAGTCGAGGCATTTAGGGGAGGAAGAGCTTGTTACTAGGAGGTGAGCCATAGCAACACCTGACCTCCAATCAAGTGGATGGCAGAGAAAGAATTGACTAACAAGACTTTGCGGGGGGCCAAGAGTATAAAAAGCAGAGCATCCATTTTGTAGACAAGCACATGGCTGCTGGTCACAGAGACTCCCAGCACTGTAATTTTTCCTTATTCAGTCCTTTGTTGTATTTTTGTTAAGGTTTAATAAATCTTTGAAATTTTAAAGGTGAGCATCGTTTCTCACATTAGGTTTTTCTTGTGTTTTGTTTAGTTCCACTCCTAGACCCCACCTCCTGTAGAATAGTAAAACATCTCTTGTAAAAAACATATCAAAGGCTAATATGGAATATCACCCTTACATGCATCTTAGAGTTTACTTGATTGCCTTAGTCACCATGAAAGTCCCTTTATAATAGGAAAAGTTAATTCAGATAATATTTAGATTTAGGTAATATTTGAATTGACACATTGTGGCAAACTGGATTAAACACAGAAGACCAAAGGAAGCTAAGCCTCTGTGAATAAAACAGATCAAACCCAGAAAGACTCAAAATAAACATGATTAAAACCAAACAAGGTTAGATGTTGGTGCCAAAAAACCTTGGTCCAGTTTTTGCTATAATAGGCAAAGTCCTTCATGCAGATGTTTAAGCCATAAACTATAGCAGTCAGTATCCCACAGACATTTACAGCCGTGGGGTTCATTTCATGTAATTTGTACAGAGAAGTGCAAATGCAACTCAACTCCAAATCACTCTCAAGACACAAAAGACAAATCAGTCTCTTCTTTCTTAGGAGTTCCACTGGTCAGGGTCAGATTTAATTTTCAATGGAGCCTCAACAGTAGCCCTTGAGGCAAAGACTGTCAAAAGGTATGCACTGACTGAGTACAAGTTTAAACTACTCTTGCTTTCTGGACAGTCTTGCCTTTTCCAATTTTTCTCTAGGTAGAGAAGTGTGTTCCCTTTGACTGCTTCAGTCTTCCCCAGAGGACTCTCTGCAGGACCTTCCTGTAATCAGATTTATGTCAGTTACAGAAAGAATGTGAAATATGAAACAACTTACAGCAAGAGATGCTCCCAAATTAACAATAAATATTTCAATTAAAGATTAGGCATGTCATGAAACTACTCAGCCAGCACCTTAATAGGAAAGTACATGGCCTAAATAGAAATGGGGATGGTTTATAGTTATTATCTGTGACCTATTTTGAAACTGCTAAGGAAAAGTTAGTGCTTGTCTACCAATCCATACTGAAACATTCTAAAATGCTGAGTGCATATTCTGCATACTCTTCAGAAGCATTGACATCTCTTAGAAATTTGATATAAATCTAGGTCAAGGAGCTAAAACACGTACCAGAAATCAATGAGAAATTATTATTTACTGTTGAATTTGAGGTTTTAAGTGTTCCCATTACAACGGTATCAAACCACTTCAAGTGCAAATCACAGAGTGGCGAGATGCTTAAAAGTACTGAGACTGAAAGGACAAGCTTGGCAACCCTGGATTTCAGCTCCCGTGCCAACTGCAGCATCACTACCTTGCCAGCCCACCTCACTGTCTGGCTGTCCTGCTCTCAGCAGAGCACATACACACACACATATATCTGAATCCATTCCTTTACAGGGTTTAACTCATCACCGGGCAGCAGTTCTTCTGGAGTAACATCAGAGCTGGGAGAAGTGCACAAAGAAGCGACAGATGTCAGGATAAGCTATGGTTTAACACCAGGATATGAATCAGGTAGAGAAGAAAAAACAACCCTTTTGTGTCCTACACAGCTGATTTATTTCCAGTTACTGAACTATTAGATTTGTTACGGGCCTGTACTGCTACAGCTAAAAAACTTAGATCGTAAATAGTGTGCTTACAGGAAATTGTTCTGTCCTAGGAAACAGATACTTTCCAGGAAGACAAGAAATGTCATTGATTAGCAGATTTGTTCCGTGAGAAGAATGTTCTGCTTGTTTTGAGCTTTTCCAAGTTTTTATGTAATATAATCAGAATATTCAGATTAAATCATCTTCTCTGAAACTACCTTATACACGAGCTTCTCAGGTGTGTCTACAACTGAAATTCAGCTTTACAGAATGACATAGACAGTAAAATCATTTCTTTTGGGATTGAGAATCTTGGGGAGATACCTTCAAAAGCTTTGCAACAGCACTGGTGAGGTCCCTTAACAGCATCAGAAAAACTCTGTAAAAAGAACAAGACTTAAAAATTCTTCCCGATCCCTAATCTTTTCAGTACAACTAAAATGATATACCACAGCGATATCGAGAAACTCTAACCATAGAACTGACACAAATGTCAAACTTCACCAAAAACATATTTTCATCTTTTTCTTGAGATATTAATATTTTTTAACAAGGTAAATTATGCAAATTTATATCTGGTTTTTTATATAATGGTGTGAAAATAGCTGAGGACATATTTGAGATTCTGTCTATATACTATAAGATTAATTAATTCATTGAAGCATACTTTATTATCTATGAAAAAAATTAATGTAGCTATAGAAAAGAAGCCGTACATAATAAAAGGCTAACAACCTTCAGGGTCTCCATTCACCATAAAACTAATTTCACACCTAGTCTATTATGTAATGTGCTATGAAAATACTCTTTGCCTCAAGATATGTTTATATTAGTTTGGACCCTATAAAAGTTGTGTTCAATGCTATGCAAATCATCCATAGAATAATTTTATAAACAGTGAAACATTGATGTATATCTTTTCTTTTACAAACTGGAAGCTTACATGGTCAGTATAAAGGAAAAAAAGATCATAATAACTTTTTTCTCTAATATCCAAACAGTTACCGTAACTGCCAATAGGCATTGAAAATATTTGGACTCTTTTATGGTTTGTATGGTTTTGTTTCTAAGACTGATGTAACTTAATGAATGATTATTTAATGTTCTATTATTAAAGGTAATCAAAAGAAAAGACCAGAAGGAAAGATTATTCAATGAAGCTGACTGAAAAAAAATAGATTGTATGAAGTATCTTTTTCTTTTAAAATTCTGTTTTGTCTCAGCTGGAAAACAAACAAAAAAAAAAAGTCAAATAGGTAATAACAGCAAACAACAGAATCTAGTGGCTACTGAGTCGAATAGAAATACTTCTGAACCACACTCTAAAATCCAGACCATACCTGTGAATTGGAAAGGCTGAGGACAGACTGGGATTCTTTCTCTGTCTTCTGAAAGACATTGAAATACAAACACAAAATCTGACACAATCCAATACTCATCTAAATCAATAAAAAACTTTTGGTTTGTTTGGTAGGGAAACCAATAATTTCTTCAACAATATTCAGTGAAGTCCAAACAGGAGTAAACTGATGTTGAATATGTACAACCAATTGCAGTCATTCAATATTTTTTAATTTTAAATGTTTGTTATTCTTACTGATGGATATTTCAATTCATTTCAAGTAATTCTAAAATTGTGATTCATGCTTTCTCTGCTTCAAATTCTTCATAACCAGTTATGTGGTCATGAAGAAAAGTTTAGGATAAGTTCATCTGTTGCCATGTCTTGTTTATTTTCTCAGTAATTCTATTTGCTTAAGGGGAATACTTTGGAAGAAAGTTTAATTTAGAATATACGATATCCATTTTTAAACTAAAAGCCATTTTTCCATGCCAATAACAATATCTTTTAACACACTATTCAAAGGAGCTAAGCATTTCTTTACAACTAAACCAATAAAAAACCATAGAGATGTAGAATATATTTATAATACATTCAAAATCTATAATGAGTGTCTCAACAAGTACCACTTTTCCTTCTGTCAGCCTAAAATCCTGATGTTACACCAGTTGAATAAGTTTTGTTATTCTTTTTTTCTACTTCAATTGCCCACTATTGAGATTCTTGCGTTGCACACAGAAAAGACATAATTCAACTGCAAACATTTTTTCAACAGCAGCTAGTGGATAACAACAGCATATGTGGATAATGAGTTTTCATTTTTAAGAATTGATCTTTATACATTCATACCATAAAAGAAAAGATCTTGTTATGACTGACGTGCAACTATAATGCCAAATTTAAATTAGATACTTATATATCCAAATATTCTGTTTCTGCAGTATATAAAGACAACAGACGTTATCTTTTCTAAGCACTTCTACTTTAACAAAAAAACCTGCAACAAATAAAAAAATTATGAATTTATATCACATTTTACTATCTTGCAACAAAACCCTACTTCTTTAAGATTAAGAATCCAGTGCCTTATCAGAAATAACTTTTCAAAAGTTCTAGTAATACATATGGGACTCAAGTTATCTGGAATTGGGAACTATCTGTGTTTTCTATGATCTGTGATAAGATAAAATATACTGTAAAAGATGTCTTCTTTCTTTAATATCCAAACCCCTTTTACTTTTCATAAGACTTTATAAATCTAAAAAGTTACTCCGTTTGGGAGAGAATAAAAAAAGAGCACTTTCAGCATTTTTAGCCATCAGCTGTATTTTAACATATTTATAACAGTATACACACAGAAGACACACTGAATATAAATGTTTCTGGTGATTAATGTACTGTAAGTCTAAGTTTTATTATCAGATTTTGCAAAGAAAAATTGTTTGACAACAATCTTTATTCAGCAAGCTTTTAACAACATTGCTGCATATGCTGCCTCAGCTCTGTGTCCTCTTTGAAGGTCATATGAAAATTATAAAGCATAAGCTCAAAGAGAATCAGAATTCTGACATTAAAAAAAAAGTAAACACACGCTATGAGAAGCATCACATGAACAATATTCAACAAAGAAATCTCCGCTTGACTGAGAACTGCAATTTGAAGCAAGGGCAAAGAATAAGGTCTTCTTAGCAAAGTCTATAGAGAATGCAAGATAATCATCCAATATACTTGAGATAGATTTTTATCACTGTAACTGGTCCCACATCAGAGTTTTTCAGAGGAATATAAGGCATATCTTGCAACAGTAACATTTACCAAAATCAATTCTAAAGTTTTCTTGTCACTGCCTGTTGACCTTCAGCATAGCTTTGTACTATTACCAGCAAGAAGAGAACTAGGAATTCACAAGTGCATGATTATGATTAGAGAACAAAGCACAAAGGCTGCCTCCATGTCTGATTTGCCTGTCATATTGGGAGCCCTCCAAGAAAATTAAATTTTCTGTCTTCATGATGAGAAACTTTTTTGGGATGTCACCACAGTGCCATGAAGACCAATCTTGAACTTGTAGTTTGGTCATCTGACTTTCACCTGAACTGGCTTGATATTCTAAAACTCGCACTTATTCAGGTACAGTAACATAAAAACAACCATGAGATGTAACCAAGTGCAACAAAACTTTCACTAGAAAACCTTTATGGACACACTAGTAAATTTTTATATGTTGCACAGCTGACAAAAGTGAATAGCATTTCTAGTGCAATTAAATTAAACATAAACACACAAATCTAAAATATTTTGTACCACCAAGAAGAAAAAAAAAATTGGCATAAATTGCTGACAATTTGTGAATGATACAATAGAGTCTTGTCAATGTTAGTTTTGTCATTCTTGACTGAATCATCAATTATTCTCTGCCTGCTAATAGCCAGCTTCCTAGGAATATTCAGTTAAAATTCTCAGAATCTACATTTTTTCTTCCAAACCTGAATATTTTGATCTTTCAAAGAAAGTTTTCTTATAAGGCTAATCATGAACTCTTCAAGAAAGAAAGAAATCAGACTGTTTTAACGTATTTTTACTGATACCAAAATACAAAAACTTGTTTGTTGTAATGGTAAATGTTGGCCTTTGACTAACAAGTGGTTATAAATATATGCCTTCTTAATTTCACATACTGTCATTTTCGGTTTTGAATATCATACTTAAAAAATTCAAAGAGATGAAATAATTTTATTTCCCATATTTTATCATATATTCTAAATATGTTAAAAACCACTTCATATATTGCTGCATAAGATCTACAAATGTGCCATTCTTCACTGTACATTTTAGCTTTTATGTTTTGCATGGGTTTGCATCTTTAGACTTAAAATTAAATGTATTATCTTTTGCAATATTTAACACAGTTCTTCTGCGAGTCCTTCTTAATTTTACAGTGTTTCTAAAGATGTTTCAGCAATGCAGTTACAATACAGTGGAAACAGGTGGTCTCAGAAGTAATGGCAAGTCTATAGTGGGATTAAAAGGCAGTAGGAGACTGGATTTCTCATCAAAGTTTTATTTTCAGGTGAAGGCAGAAGTTTTGAGAACCACTTTCTTGCAGCCAGAAACCTATTGTCCTTGACAAAATATAGACTCTTGATTAATTCTATCAGCACTAAAGATATTTTTTCCCTCAAACTTTGGGGAAAAAAAACACAAAACACCAAAAACAAACCAAGATTGAGTCTGGGGTATTGATCTATTCCTATAAACCCGTTGAATTATTGATCTGGCACATAAAGAAGTCAGTTGTTCATTCAAGTACCCAATGAGTCACTGGTAGAGACAGGATTACATGCAAAAGTTCTGAAGATTCTAAGATTTCTTTATTTTCTCATTTTTCAGATTTCTTTACTTTCTTCCAGATAATGTTGATATCTTCTTTGAAGTACAGCAAAAATAGATTTCAAAAGTATTACTGCATTAAAAATAGGCAGGGGAAAGAAAATAAACTGCAGCTGGGAATAATTTTTGCTGTATAAAACATGCTAAAGAGATTTAACATCCTAAAGATACATGGAGGAACCATATTTTTACTTCTGTATTCTTCTGTCATTCATTGCTTCTGATGGGAATGAAAACTTATTTTGGAATCTAAGAAATTCTGGTCCTATCTTTGCTGTAGTCAAACTCAATTTCTGTTCCTATCATATAGAAAAAGACAAAAGCTGTCACCAGCCAGAGATGATGAAAACGTGTTCATCAAAATTTATGAAATGCTGCTGGCAAGAAGGTACAAAACACTACAGTCTTACTGATTAAGGAGTGACAGTTCTGCTGTCTCACCAAGATACCACAACTTAGGATACTGTAGCCCTTTCCAACTTTATAATAATTGTCAACCAACATATAATAATTTTTATATTATTTTATGTATAAATATATTGTATTTTTATATTAATGCTTTCTTTGACACAAAACTATTTTAACTGCTATTCTTTCAAAATGAACAAAAAGACAAAAATATCAAAGTACCTTTAAACTTTAGAACTACTTTATGCAGACATTTAGAAAAATCCTCCTACTCTAGTAGAAAAATCCACCTACATTTTCCTCTTCATTTATCAATAGCAGAAAATATCTTATTGTCATTATGCTGAGAAGTAATTGTTAAAAAGAAAATTTAAGCTGTTTATGAAAGAGAAGAACCCTCCCAACTGTCTCTTGTAACTGAGGACAACTTTTAGCTTTTGAATGCAGTGGTTTGGCAGATAGCTGCTAAATGAGCTAGAAACTCACACAAGTTTTGCAACTTCCTAGAAAATAGCAGTTTCTTCACAAGGAAAGTGCTCTTGTCTGAATTGCAGGGCTTTAGTCACATGGTACTGCATAGAAAGAAAGCATCAAAACACTCCTACCCCTTTTTCAAAGAGTCTGATATTGCTTGTAAATACTGGCAGAGATCTGAGCATGCCTCCAGGTTTTGAGGGCTTCAGAAGAGATGCCTCCTTGCTGGTCTCAGGACTGACCTGGAGGCTAAGGAGCCTAGACTAGACACAATAAGACAAAAAGCAAAAACAAAAGGGCAATAAGTTTTCAATTTAGTCATATGTTGCCTAAGAAAAGTTCATTGAAGCAGGTGGAGGTTTTCAAGATATCAGTTTTGGCTTTTAGGTTATATAAGCACTATCACCTGTGCAATCCTCATCTCCTCTGCTAAGTCCTTGGTGCAAGGACAGGCCAGCAGATGCTTAGCAGCTGCTTTTCAAATTCTTTCTAGGACCACAGACATGTGCACATTATCTCCCTGCTGCAGCTTGGTTAATATACAAGAAAATGTCAGGGAACAAAATGCTGTGAAATACTGAGGAACATGACCATTCCTGCTTCTTTTGGACATTTCCCATTCTCAGGGTTTTATGACCATTTGCAACTTTAAGAACACTTTAAAAACCATGAGATTGTCATTATTTTTTTTGTTATCTTGAACAGTTTAGAGAGGTTCCCTAAATCACTATTTTTAAAATTAAAAGCTATATAATTACTAAATTATGTTAGTTTTCTCTCATACAATGCAATATATTCTTTAGAATAGATAATTTTTACTCTATAAAGAAGTCAAGCCATGTGTACTAAGGTACATGACTAGCAGGTGCCTACAAAAATAATATATTCTTCACTGTAATACCAAGAAAGCAGAAATTTCCATAAGTCATGGCAAATCAATCATTTCTATCATAGATTCTACTGTGGGTGCATTTTTAATTGAAATACTTCCTTAGCATTTGACCTTTATTAATGAATTAAATAAAATCCAGTAAAAATAATAATGGCATGATAGACTGGAAAACAAAAATGCTCACAAAAATTTAAAATCAGAAGTGTAAGTGTAATCAAAAATAGATTATAAAAGCCATCTGAAATATTTGAACTGTTTAGTCATCTTAGTGCTGTACATTTAGATGATTTTTTACATAATATTCCTGTTTTTCTATTTATTAAAAATGTATTTGAATTTATTATAAGAAACTTTTTCACACCTACTAACGGTTATTATAGCAGCCAGCTGGAATCAATACAATTTAATTTTCATTTCCTCTTTCTGCATCTTTCTTTTATGCTTTGGTATTTTCCTTTTTTATGCATTTATAATGTTCTATCTTACAATTTAAGAACTTTTTCTTTTCATTTATTTATAGTATTGTCATAGACCAGGCAAAATTTGCACTTAGCTAAATCTGCTGTGTCTGCTTTTCTACATACAAAGAAAATATTATTTTTCAAACAACGATTTCATACATCACTAATGATCTCCAGTGGCCAATTAGTTATGAGGTTGATTCTGCTAACAGTTTTGGTGGAGAATGACTTGAATAGTTATTTTAATTGTAATGATGTCTGCTTAATAAATATTCAGTCATAGCAAACACAGTTCAAGAGCTTGGGGATGAACACGTGGTGGTTATAAGAAATGAGTTTCTCCCACAGCCAGGTCCAAGCAAGACAGTGTGCTAATAGACACATCACTGCCACTCTCCACTGACACCTGGTAACTCACCATAGTCTTTGAAGTAATGGAATAAATGTGCCTAATACATAATGAATAAAATAGCAGCTGACACTTCAGTCTGTGGAGTGTGAAATGGATGATCCAGGGAGAGTGGCAGAACAGCAGCCATCAGGGGTCTTGCAAAGTTGTGCCTCATACATGAGCTCTTGTATGGGTGGGAGAGGAATAATAACACCAGAACAGTCTCTTTGAGGACAATGATGTTATTTTTACAACCACAACTTTCAAAACCAAGGATGATAGAAATAATAGCAATTAAGACTATATGTATATAGATGTTTCAAAAGGCAAAAAATAGGGCTTGAAAAAGATATCTAGAACTGAGGAGATTGTAGTAGGGTTTCTATACATGAAAATGAAATTATACATTCTGAAAGCTTAAGATAAAACTGAAGAACAAAAAAAAAAAAAAAAGAAAAAGAAAGAAGAAACCCAAGTAGCTTCTCTAGAGCTACAGGAAATCAAGACCATTACAGACTATTCATATCTAGGCAGACAGGCTTTCCAGGGTTTCTTTAGGTTGTGAGCATTGCCTTGAAGAACACATTTCTTCAGCATTTCTGATGGCACTAACCCAAATATGCTAGATTTTTTTTTTTTTTTTGTACTTGGGAAGCAGATTGAGTGAGCAAAGTCCAGTTATACAACTAAGAAACAAGATGTTAGTGATATTGGTTTTACTTGTAACCTTTTGTTTTCAATTAATGCCCTAATAATATTCAAATAATGCAAACAATGCAATATGCATGCAATTAGAAGGTGGATCGAGTCAACTTGTTGAACTCAAAGCCATTCAGCTGGCCCTGGACATTGCTGAAAGAGAGCAGTAGCCAAAGCTACTACAGAGCTTTTTCAATTATGTAACTTGATTATTGATTTGAAACCCTACCGTACAAGCTTCTCCTTTTATATAAACTGTGTATTTGCAAACAGATGAGATCAGCAATATGGACACCTTCGCTTTCCATAGAGAGAGAAATATCAAGAAAGATGTGCTGTTGCTCTGAGGGATTTGTCTCATGACCAGAAAACCCTACAAAATGCTTTAAGCCAAACTGCACATGGGCACGATGATGTTAATGCTGCTGATACGATGCTGATGCTGCTATTATGATGTGCAAACAGCACATGTCTGCAAAAGGCTGCAAAGGCAGATCCCCAAAATATAATACACCCCTTGCTCATTTGAGACCCTCAACAATTTTTTAATAACTGAAACTCTATTATTTATTGTGTTGCATTAACCTCTCTTTCAGGAACTTTTTATATATCTCTGTCACTTTGCTCTTTCTTTCTGCAATTACTCTGTATTCTGTGTTCCTTTACATTATCCTCCTTTATCATTAATTAAAGGTGGAAAAAAAAAATCATTAAATAAATCAGGTTGTAAAAGACCTGTAAGATCACTGAATCCAACTATCTCCTGGTATTTTTTTTCAGCTGAGCAAAGCAGATGAATGATGAGTTAACATCTGCTATTCTCTTCATTGGCAGGAAGTCCTGCAAATGGTTTTTCTTCCCATTCTAGGTTGTCCCCTTATGACTCTCTGAGAAATAGGTCATTCAATACATTAAATATTTGGTGGGACCGGCAGAAATGTTACAGGAACAACACAACAGCTGATATCAGTGTTGCAAATGCTCTCCAAAGTGAAGCTCTAGTAAACAGAACTATGAGCTTCATATATTCAGTTCTTAGCTCTCTCAGCTTTTCAATTTTTTCATCAAAATAACAGGATTCTGTTTACTGTTGTTGGAATTCCAGAACAAATTGATTACCCTTAAAAATGTTATGTTAGAATATAAACACAGCACATATGAAAGGGGTTTTCTTTCACTATTCTCAAAAGTAATTATTTGCTATAACATGTACTTAGCAATGAAATAATACTTTTTTTTTTTCTGATCCACCACTTCAAAAACTGAGGTGAGAAGTAGAGCTCCTTGATTTCATTGCAAATTTATGAGGCCTGACAATGCAAAATATATTTGCTTTCAAGGTAGAGATATAAGGATGTGAAAGCATGAATCATATAATCTACTTTCAAATTATATTGCAGGACTGACTACTACTATTATTTCTGAAATATTTTTGTCTATCAATTCTTGAAACTTTCTATTCAACTGAAAAATCCATTTTTTTGTATGTAGAAACAACTACCCTACTATCAACCTAAACACAAATATGTGATAATCAAATTAGCTTGATCATTCTTCTTTTCCTACCTCTGGGGGCAATTGACCACTGAGCTTATAACAACTTTCTGAATATTTGAAGAATTCAGCAGTACTTATTAATTTTGAACTATTTGGTCTTCTGCTTTTGCCATTCACTGAGCAAGTTCTATCATGACTAACAGACATGGCAGTTTCTTATCAACTTTAATTTATTCCCCTCAAGGTATTTACAAACTGAATGTTTTTCAGATTGGTTTGGAACCTTTCTCGTTAGCAAAATGCAGCTTTACAGGCTTGTAATTCCCTATGGCCTCACTTCCTTTCTAAGATAGTAATTTATCTTTTCCCATCTTCAATTTTCTGGGACCCCCCTTTTGTCCTGTAAAACCTCTCAGAGATAATTAGTAATGGCCCAGTCATTATTTCAGTAAGATGTTTATGTACTGTAGGAAGAATGCCAAGAAGCCCTGCCTGTGTAATTAACTTACACAACACTTAACTTGATGGTTCTTTATTTTGCTTGGTTGCCCTTGTAAAAAAACCCTGTGTAAGACAGTAAGAATGCATTTGCATCTCCGATGGAAACGAATGCACTCCAAAACAGTCCATTGGAAATCCAGTAACCTGATTTATACTCTGCCATCTGTGTATACTATTTGATCCTAGGGTTTTTGGATAGCTCTGATAAGGTATTGATTCATGATGATATACTGCTTATTCGCTTAACAGCATGATAACTAATCTTGACACTGCAAGTCCTATCAAAGATGGTTTGGTTTTGGGCTCTGTTTGTGTGTGTCTTTTTTTCAACCCTGCAGTATGTGCTGCAGAAAACATTAGGTATACCAAAGCATAATGTCTTTCCATATTCTGCTTATGTATGGAAGCTGGGGGAAAAAGAAAGATACAGACTTTGGACAGGACAGTCAGAGATTACTTAAAAATATGGAGAATATCTGTCTGCAAGTAATATTACTTTCAATTGTGAGAAACTATCACATAAAAAGAAAGTAAAGCCTTGATGTTTCCCCAGTCACTTATATTTTGAATTATGATGTGTTTGTATAAGGACAGTTAAATGAATATATATTTTTTCACTTTTGTGCCTTCTTGCTTATATGATTCTTATGGCTTCTTAATTTTTACTCATTTGGAATAAACTGTTTAAAATATCACATTTCAGGCTTGCTTTCTGCTTTCTTTTCATTGTTCTTTAATTGCTGCTATAGTATCATCAGGACAGAAAACAAAAAATATGTCTTAGGTTCTTTCAGAGAATCTTTGTACCAGCCTACTGATTTTTCTTTGGTGCTGAATCTGTAAGGGTATGTTTCATCTTCATTGTTTTCCAGTAAATATTTCAAGATTTCCAGTATAGCTATTAGAATGTTTTGTTCACATGAATTGCTAATGTTTATACTGTTGTCTTTCAAGGCTCTTCAAAGCAACCCAAAGTGGCCTTGGGATGTATTACAATGAAATAATGGTAAGGCTGAGAAAGAATTGTATGCAGGGGGAATAATAAAGCAACATCATAACTTTGACCAAATCCCTTTAGGGCAGCATGCCTTAATTCATAAGTATTGAGCAAGCACAGATGCAGCAAAGCAGATTGTTAGAGACAAGAAAATTTGGAAATTGAAGTTCACAAAGCTTTGCATATATGGATGACAGGCTATAAAAGCAAAGCCAATTTAATGTCTCATTGCAAAAGCATCTTTCTACCTTACTGAGAAGCAGAACAGACTGTAATAAAGGAAGAAAGGTCGCAGAGAGAGCAGCCCTGTACTGACTCTAATGTGAAGAACAAAATCTTTGCAAGAATTCAAACCTCTGACTCTCTCTGCTCCTCACACGCTAGATGGTCTGGAAGGAACAGAATAAATAACCAATGAGGAAAGGTTAATAACAGGTTTCAAAACCCCATCAAGTCAAAAAATCAAAAGATGACCAAAGTAGACATGAAAAACAGAGATAAAGCCAAGCATATTTAGAAACTGGCACAATAGTAGTGTATTATTGAAGATGATTCAGACAAGAAAATACTAACTATATTGCTATCTGAAATATGTGTGTTCACTCTAGGGTTATTTTATCATTCAAAGGACTATGTACATACAGAAACAAATCATGTCTGTAGACATTTGCAGTCAAAGAAGAGGATTCCTTGATATTAATGTATTAATCTCTGCTAGGTAACATAATGCTCCATGATCACACAATGAAAGAGTATTCAGAAGAGGCACATGGAAAAGGGCACAATACAATGAGCCTATAGAACCTTAAATGAGGAGAAAATTCTCTGCTGGCAGAAGCTGGCACTATGCCTGGTACATCAAAGAAGCTGAATCAAACTGTAGAGAACCTGATCTTGAGTAACCCAATTTTAATTCCGCTAAAGAGTCTATGTGGTTTAACAGCCTTCTACATATTTTATTATAAATGGAAAATATAAGAAACATGGAATAAACAGAGCAAACTATGTCAGTACAGTCAAAATATTACAGAAATATACAGAAAAGATTTTTAAAAGTACCTCATTATCAATTTTAATACAATCAATATTGTGTTAAACACAAAGATCTACCACTTATCACAGTGCCTTCGTCTTAGATGACATCTGCTGTTCTGAATTTCATGGTAGAGGGTCCTGACACATTTGACACTTACTGAAACATCATATTCAGTTTTGAGAAACTGAATAAAAAGTTCTTCCTGGAAACACATGTATTTTTTTACATCTTTTCCATTATGGCAGAAAAAAAAAAAAGGAGAACATGTTCTGTTGATAAATTCTGAATTGGGAAGGATCACACCTTTTCCTGCCTTGAAACAAAACAAGTCTTCTATGTCTTCTCAGGCCTCTGAGTAGCTCTTAAGCAAATATGGTTAGACTGTCTGCCACCCCAAAGAAGCCCAGGGCACTGAAGACCAACTGGACACTAGTGGATTCCTCTTCTGCTCACAGTTATCTCACTCCCTTCTGTGTACACTTAATGTTATAAAATAAAGTCGGTATGGTTGAACTGGTATTTGCTCTTGTTTGCACCTTAATTTGGGCAGAGGATTTTAACATTGAATCGTAACACAAGGAAAGGAAAGGCTGATAATCCATATCACCTTCTGCAGGAGGAACTCAAACATAATCCCACGAGATCACACGAGAATCAAAATAGGACCTCAAAAAGAACAGAGTTCAATAGTCACCCTTTCAATTATTTTTTCTACTTGGAAGGTAGTTTTCAATATACTAATTTTCATCCACTTATTTCCAATGGTTTGTTTCCTACTTTGCAAGATAAACAAAGTTCCCTGGTGATGCAATCTTTTATTTCATTCAGAATGCAATCTATCTCTCTTTTACCATCCAGTCAACTTTTTTTCAGCTGATTGGAATGTTTGACCAGTCTTCATTTATTTTTCACAGATAAGCAAAAAAATGTATTTCTGCAAGGCACAATTATAATGTTGTATTAGCCTCTACTTGTGCAAATTAATTCACAGGAAAGTATCCAAACTATTACTCCAAGTTGTACCAGCACTATAACTCTATCACCATTTTATGGTTATTTAAAATGAATAAAGAAGGAACACCGACTGAAATATTTTTCCATAACTCTTTTTACCAGGAGCCCCAAATTGCCAATTATTTGTTTATGAGAAAAATTAAATGAGATATCATGTAAGCAGAATAAATTCCAAAAAACTGGACTAGCTGTTTCATTTCAAGAGAGATTTTTTTTTAATCACTTTTTAGAGTCCTTGGAATTAATCACATAAATGTTCAGCATTTGGCAAAGCAGCTAATGACATGTTGTACATCAACATGGTAGATATTGAGAAAACCACAAAATTTTTCATTCTGTTGCCACATAAAAAGACCGAACCCACATATGAACACTGCATGTGGCTCTGGTGTTCCATTTCTGGAAGAGTCTACTGGCACTAGAGAAGGAGATCAAAGGCATGGGGCAGCTGCTGTATAAGACTAATATGGTTCTGCTCCTTTGTTTGAAGAGGAAATGCTGACCAATGTTTATAAAATCATGATGACAAGAGGCATTTTATGCACAGCTGATGCTTGCATACAAGATCTAGTGTGTTCTTGATAAAAGTAGCAGGGGATCAGATGAACAGAGATAAAAGAAAATATTTCTTCACCAGAGCAGGTGGTAGAATTTTTAGGCACAAAGACACATGCACACAGCAGGTTAACGTATGAATTAGATTATTGGACAACAGACATACAAAAAGGATTAGTCCCTCAAATATCCCTAACACAACAGTTGTCAGTGCTGAGAGAGCATGAAGGCAAGAGAATCCCGGTGTTTCTTCTGGACACAGAATACCGTGCTAGATGGATGAGTGGTCTGCCTAAGTGGGGTGTTCTCAATATGCCCATGTTGAACAAAAAACAATTATCAGCAGATTTCTGTTTCTAGTACAGTTTCTTAAAATAAAACAAATGGCTCAGCCCTTTCAGAATATTACATTTTTGGCCATAGAAGAGACCAAGAAATAAACCAGAAATCAAAACTTTTTGTACAAGTTGTAGCTAAGCCATTGAATTAATGAAAAAACTTTAGATTTCCTTCAATGAGCTGCAGACTGAACAATAAATGGGAAGACACAGTCTCAGTCTGATTTTCTAGACCACCTAAGTTTCTTCATGGCCACAGCAATCCACTGTAATCTGGAGAGTTATTTCTGTCTGGAGGAAACACCATTGACAGGAACTTGTCTTAAATTCTAGCCAAAAGTAGGCACTTTGATACCATCTTGAATTCAGTACTCATAGCAATGAACCCTCTACTAAAAATAGGCTTTGAAAGAATAATTCCATGTTGGAAGTGCAGCACTCTAAGAGTATATCTGAAAGCAGAATATTAATTTTCCCTCAGGCTAATGGTTATAGTACTCATCTGGAAAGCTGGAGAAACTTATCCAGATTCTTTTACAGCCTTATGGAAGAGTTTTAGAAGATACTTTATATATGCATACTTTCTTTCTAGGATTTTTTTTAAGATGTTAGCACAGTTTGTAGGTGGCAAGGTGTTTGTAGCAGGGGTGATGCAAGGGTGGCCTCTGTGAGAAACTAAGCCATAATATATTATTGTATTCTTCCTACAGACATGTTTGGAAACACTCCTGAGGACAGCAAGATCATCCAGTTTATCTTGCAAAAGTAGAAGGATGTGATCAGTGTAATGATAGTATGATTTTCTTTTGCACAGGAGGTAGTGGTTGGTTGCTTTAAACGTCAGCTAGGATTTGAACAAAGAGTAAACAGCAGAAGGATTCTGGATGAACATATTCATAAATGCAAAAATAAACCCAACACCTTTCTATCTCCAGGTTATTTAATTGTTTGGAACCAATAAAATTCCATGTGCATGGAATTCCACAGATGTACTAAATTGTGTTTCAGAGCAGACTGGAAAATTGTGTTGAATAAATTATAGTCCCTTGTAGCAAATAATTTCTATTACTTGTATAAAAATTTATACATATGCATACACAAGTTCTCATATTAACACCCTAAAATAGAAAGTTCTTTATGATCTTCTGATATGACTGAAACAAGTGAGTTTAGTCACATTTTTCCTTGGACAAAGGAAATCATGCATAGAACAAAAGTAGATTTCTAAACAAACTGAAGGATTACAGGGAATATGAATGTCATAACCATTTGAAATTTAGACAAGTATTTGTAAGTACCAGCTGATATTATAGGTGAAGAGAATAGTCCTGTGCATCTCTGTAACAACCACGCAGCCAATCTGGTTAATAATCTCTTTGTTCTTTCCTATTGTGATGGCTTTTTAGAAAAGAATTCTATAATCTTTTAAACTTGCTTATAAGATAAGTAAAAAAACTTCACATAGCTTCAATTAGAAAGGAAGCAAAAAAAACCCAGCCGTTGTAATATGTTTGTGCAAAGACTAGTTTGTCTTCATTTAGAGAAAGTCCTTTTATTCACAAAAATATGCTGACACTACACCAAGTCTCGTAATTTCAAAGAAACCATTTGTCAGTATAAGATCATTTATAAATCAATTAACCTAAATTTCAAGATCACTCAGCTGGTTTAGTTGAATCAGGTAAAAAAGTACTGCATTATATTTTTTGTAAATGAGGATGATATATCTCCATAAAATGTAGAGATGATCTTACCTTACTGTAAAACATCTAAAGATCATAAAGCATTGACTACCCTATCAGAGCAGTGATTAATTGCACCTGGATTTTTAAGGGGAATCTACTTTCTATTGAATTAAGTGCTATCAGAACTTATTCAGAATTAGTTTTAGGATATTCACTTACTAATTCTAAAATGCATATGTTCAGAATGCTATGGTTGGGAATTAAACTTCTGGAAATTAAAATTAATTGCAACTATTAAGAAACTTTACTGGAAAAAATATTGAGAGAGAGGTTTTGTACAAATTTTGACTCCACAGACCGGGAAATTTTACCTCGCAGATTTTTATTATTACACATATTTTGCCTTGTGGTATCAGAAAAGATACTATAATGGATTTCTGATATTTCAGCATGTTATACCTCTATTAGTGAGGCAAATATTCCTAATATTCTGGAGCCACTGGTGAGAAATATAAGACAGCCAAATATTTGACAAACTGGAGGTTATGAATCTGTTCTTTATCATTAAATGGTCTTGTCAGAGTATGTATATTGTGCATTTGGTTACTGCAATTGAAGAGAACTTCAACTGAGATTCAAGTTCAACTCTAAATATTTGAATGGAAATATTAATTTGAAATTTCATTAAATAAATCAATAAGAAAGATTAAGGCACTTTGTCTCATTGAATCTGCTTCAGTAAATGGAAACAGTTTCACATTACCCAAAAGTGTCAGAGAAAGTAGTGAAAATGAGCTGATCATGGAGCTGCAAATTCCACTGTTTAAGCAATCTATGAGCTACAAAATAATGCAGCCATTTATCTAACACATTCATATATCCATATCAGAGCACCTGAGCTACTACTGCAACTCTGCTTAAATTTACATTTCAATAAATTATGCTGCCAAGTGGCTCAAGACCACAAAGTGTTTCTGCAACACATTCAAACTTACTACGATTTCTGGTTCACAGGTTTCAGATCATGTGTTTATACTATGTATGTGTGTAGTGGGTCTAATGCTGGCCAAATGCAGTGCACCCACTAGAATTATTTACTCATTTTCTGCTGTGAGAAAAGGATTAGGAGGAGAGCAAAGCAGGCTCAAACTTTAAAGGGTTTAACAGAATTAAAAGAAAAATAATAAAAATCAGAATAAACATTAAGAACATTTCTCCTCCCCCCACACCCTCTTTTTTTTCCCACTGACAATGTAAAGAGACAAAACCTGGGACTTTCAGTCAGTTTACCACCTCTAAAATAGTCTTTCTTCAGTTCTCTTAGGAGTCTCTCTTGCCATGCCATGGAGACTTCTCCACAAGAAACTGTTCTCTTGTGGCTATAATTTTGACAAATAGCAGCCTCTCGGAAATCTGCAGTCATGAAGTCCCTCCCACACTTCAGAATTTTTTTCCCATAATTACCACCATGGGTCATTTCAGCTTATTGGGGTACAATTTTAAGGATGAGCTGTTCTAGTATAGAAACAAAAGTTCTCTTCTTTTATCTCTGGGAACAGAAGTTTTTTTCTTCCATCCCTGGGGCAAGGTTTCTCATCTCTCTCTGTCCAAGCTACTTCAACATCTGCTTGTTTCAACACTGGTGCTTCTGCTCATGGGTGTGGCTAGAACCAATATGCTGTGGCATCCCCTCAATGCATTCCATGAGTTACAAGAAAAAGAGTCTGATGTATCAATTACATCTTAACCATAGCCTTACAAGAGAATTTCAGCCCAGACTAAGGCATCTCCTCATTCTCCTCCCATCTGTGATTTGAGTCCTTCTTCGCTGACCTTGGTGACCTTGGTCTCTATGTTGTTTTCTCTATGTGTCTTCACTCTTTCCTTTTCTCTCACTTGAGAGATGATTGATGTCTGCAAGTTTCATTTGTGCACTAAAAGATTTAATTTCTCACCTGGGCCTGCAGATCGCCGCGTGATCTCTGCCAGGCAGCGGCTGGAGCTGTTTACAGTGGAGGATTTTTCAGCGGCCACGCTGGGGGAGGAGGGGTGGCTAGGATCTCAGCAGCCAGGCTAGGACTCATCAGCAGCATGCCATGGGCCGATGGCCTCCCCTCCCCCTGCCCGGCGGTTGTGGGCGACGCTCAGCAGAGGCAGAATTTCAGTCGAGCCGCGCTGCAACGGAGCAAGCCTGGCCCAGCCAGCGCTGCAGCAAAGCCCGGCCCAGCCTGGCCCCACCAGGCCGCGCGCGCCGCGCAGTGGAGCGGGGCCTGGCCCAGCCAGTATCCAGTTACCTGTTTAAAGGCCGAAAGCAAAAGGGCTTTTCCCAGGATTTGTTCATTTTTAAATGTGCTTTCCACAGAGGCGTGTTCACCTCTTTTAACAGGTTGTCAATATTCAAACTAGCCAACTGAATGGTTTTGTCAGGTCCAAAGGAAGCTGCCAATCACTTCGTAGCTCATGGATCTTTTTCTTAACGAAAAACCAAACTACGTATAACCACGACAATGTACCAAAGCCTTTCAACATTCCTGTGTGCAGATATCAACATTCCTCCCTCCCCCTGCTCCCAAATCAGGACAGAGCGTTGTACAGGTCCAGTGATGGACAACCATGGCAAAAAACACTTCCTAGAAACTGCACTTTGCGTTTGCTAGCTCAACACACAAAGGAGAAGAGATTAGTACACCCTCAGAGCCTACCGAAGGAGTCTGCCTTCATCACTTTACCTGCGCTGATAAACCTTGCAGAGACCTTGCATTATTTCTCATAGCCACCATTTCAACAGTGTCCTTAGAGTGTGTTGCTCCATTAGAAGAAAAGCTGTGCTCTTTTTGGAGAACGTATAATCACCCACGTACACAAGATTTGCAAATTTTTATTTGCAAAAGAATGACTTATGATACCAACGTAGAATATTTTCCCTACCAGATGAGCAAGTTACCTCATTGCAAAATCAAAGAAACAGATATGAAACATGGGCAAAGGGAAGGTCCAAGATCAAAACTGAATCTTAGTGTAACCAAATAGATGTAACTTAAGTCACATAATATTTTTATAATTTTATATGAAATATTATTTTTATAATTATATTAAGATCAATGATAAAAATATAAAATAATTTATTATTCATAAAAAATTCATAAATTTTTTGGAAGCACAGGTCAGCAATTAAGAATTTGGAGATAGGACCAAAGATAAATAAAATATTGCAAGATATTATTCTATTTCCATTCAGTAATGGACAGTATCCTGGAATTTTTCTCCAGGATACTGTTTGATTTAAAATAAATGAAAGAAAACAGAAAAAGAACAGCCTTATAACCATTACACTATATTTGAGTGTGAAATGAAAATAAAATATGTAAGACTAACCAGACTGGGGTTAAAAGGGCTCTCTCTGACTTTTAGCTTTTTTATTCAGGGCTTTCTTCAATACTGGCAATGGATTCCCTTGGAATCCTTCACTTTTTCTATGAAGAAGTCCTTTGAGAAAAATTAAGTTTCCCCTCCTCTCCCTTTATTTCCATTTTAAAAGCTAACATCTTGCCTTATCATTTACTTTTTTATTCCCCCGTATCTATCTGGCCTGTGCTTGTGAGTTCTGATACCCTGGAGCTGGTTTAAGTGTTGCTGAGGGGACTGCCTTCTCTAAGAGGGATTGAGCCTTTCCCTTTGTTCTTGCTTCCTTTCTCCAGCATTCTCACCACAGAAACCACATTCTGTTGAAGGTTGTCAATTGTACCAAGGCCAAGGGCTAAGTTTTGGGTATGATTGTAGGCTGTCTTAGCAGTCCATTTCACCTTTATCCATTTATCTTCTGAATAATTTTTCCAATGCTTGTATTTGTTGTTCCGGAAAGCAAGTAGTAATTTAGATAAATGTATATTACATAATTGGATCTCTGAGCCTCCCACCTGCTTTTCTATCCCATTGGATTGGATAACAGGAACAAGTTCTTCACTGGGAGGATGTTCAAACACTGGAAAAGCTCTCCAAATAGTCGTGGCCCCAGTCCTGGAGTATTTGGACAACACTGGAAACAGGAGTTGGACTCAATGATTCTCCTAGGGCTCTTCCAACTCAGGATATTCTATGATTCTACAACCACAAATAAATACAAGAAAAAGGTAACTCCTCCCTCCTTTCAGGTGACTCAGATACAAAACAGCTATAATGAAATAATTTGCAAGATTTGAGCTACAAGTGCTGATGTTTTCTCTGTCAGCTGATACTGTCAACATCAGAGTATACTGGCTTAAGTCACTTCAAAGGGCTCCATTTCAGCTCTTCACCCCTGCATATTAAATTGGATTCTGATGGATACTCTTGGACAAGCATCTGTATTACAAGGCTGTATGAAGAGCAAAGTCTAAGATGTTCTCACCATGTTCCAGGGAACACTTTGTTTACCCTCTAGCAGCTGAAGCTTCAGGTTAGAAAAAAGAGATGATTACTTGTTTATTAGATCATTAATACCTTATCATCAGCACATCCTTCACAGTACATCCCTCTAAATCCAAAAAAGCCCAGAAACTTGTTTAATTCCAACTATATTTCTTAAACTGCTTCCTCAGCCTCAGTTCATCATTCATGCAAAAGAAATGCACTTTTCTTGTTCTTCTATTTTTTTTTTTTTTTTTTTTTAATATATAATACGAAAATTGTTTCTATTGTTTCACTGGAAGGAAGTTGTCACTGACATTAAGACTTTCTTCTTGCTTGAGTAGAGGGACTCAAATGTGGACTACAGAGGATTCATTGGGATTTTGTATTATTTCTTCCTGGTCTCATATTGGTTTCAGAAAATCTTATCTCTATGATTTAAGTCTGTCAGTTTAAATAGACAGTTTTTGGTCCAGGATTCTCATGTATCATATGTGAAATAAACAGGAACAGATACTGATCCTCTTCCAAGTGTATATATACATTTTTGTCATTGATTTTAACTCTAATCAATGTTCATTTCCTCATAGATGTAAGCACAAATATGTAATTTTCCCAGAAGATACAGGTTTTGTTGTATGACATTGAATCTTATTTTCCCTTAGCAGTTTGGGATGCTAGGAAGGTTGAAAATTATGTTTAATATTATACTTCTTTTTTGTCTTACTTCTGACAATTGTATTCTGTTCAGTTATTATGCCTTCACACTGAACAGAAACTGGTTCAGTTGCATGGCATTAAAATGTCATTATCTTTTTGTTGTGGAAGTTGAACTATTTCATCTATAAATATGCATACACATATATGTGTAACATATAAACACATAATTGTTAAAGCTAATAAGTTCCATGTCATTTCAAAATAAGAAAATTTGATATATCAACAAGAGCACCATAAATTTTAAGTAGAACTACTCTGTTTCACAAATGCTATAGAAATATTAAACTTGAGAGCCTTACCAAAGGAGCTGTCAGAAATCCCTGGTCTCTTAGTTCAGGATTCAGTGAGTCTTCCTTCTCCCTCTAACACTGTTCAATTCATATATCATTTTAAAACAAGAAGCTGGTTACCACAGTTTTTCATATTAATGAGGAATCTGCTTGTAATATGAAAATTAGATGCACAGAAAATACACATATATATATTGGTTAAGCTCACTGAAAAAATATAACCACTATTGTAAAAAACCCTTTACACAAACAACAAAAAGCCAGCCTAATTATGACATTTGGATGCCCAGACTTGGAAAGTAGTGCTATAAGTTTTCTGTAGTCATATCATCCTCAATTTTATTCCTCATAGAGCCGTCAGGAACTATTTTAGAAAAAGGACCTGGTTTAGAAGGGAATGTTCAAATATGTTATACAACATCTCTCTAAAAGCTGGTAGGGCTTAAAGTCATATGCACCTCTCAGTTACTGCTGAGTTTTCCTTCTGTTTCTAGTTGAGGGAGGTGAAGGAAGCCTCTTACTCCTTATCCAAGTAATCGTCAGTGACACAGACAATCAAAACAATGGAGAACTGCAGCAGAAAAACTCAGGTGATTCATTCGGAAGTGTTCCTCAACAGTCTGTGTGCTAATGAGGAATATTTCATATGACCTAGGAGACAGCTAAAATGTTCACCACAGTGCTTGCTGAAAGAATAGCTCTGGAGGAGTACTCAGCACATTTTGCTCATCCCTTTATTGAGATAGATCTCACTATCCACTGTACAACTCAATGACCCCAGTTCCTTACACTTGTATTACTCCACCTCTTATTAACCTTTATATATTCCTAAAATCTCCAATCACATTAAGTGTATCAGTTCCTGAACAACATAAGTTGCCCTTCAAAAGAGTTACAGCTTCAGTTTTGGATAGTAGATAAGATTACATGAAGATCTTCAAAACTGCTCCCTGTATTTGCTAACAAAAATTTGAATTCAGAACCTACTAAACTTTCAAGTATGTTTTAAAAGAAGGCATGAATCAAGCACAACCAGTTTGTCTTGTGAGCAAAAGAAAACCAGATGTGAGAAAGTTACGCAAAAACTGTGCCTGGTCCTATTGAAAACTGAAGCGAGTTGGTGACAACTCAAATGATCAATATTAACATTCCCATCACAATATGAGTGAAGGATAAAACAAAAGCCCCCTGTCGATGGAGCAAATGGTATTGTGAAGACTGTAGAGACATACCAGTACTGAGAGGATCCAGGAAGAAACAGATGAACTAATCATCTCTGGAACCCAGACACAGAGACTGTGCCCAGGCGATTCCAATAATGTTGCACAATTTGCAGTTACAAATTTACATAGTCTAGTAAAAAAATAACAACAAAATCAAACACGACCCGGCAGGAACTTCAGACCAGTGCTACTACCATTATGTGGCAAGTCCAACAGTGCTGTCACTGGAACTTGAAAAAAAAAAAAAAAGCCCCAAGTTCTGTAAGCGAAATAAAAAGTTCAACAGCCTTCGCTACAACACTGGCATAGATCCTGTGGCAGGCAAACTGCTCATCACAGATGACTTCAATGTGCTGCTTTGGCAGCTGACATCTGGTATACAGCAATTGATCACAACAAAGCTGGCAAGATAAACAACAGTGAACTTATGTTGTTCAATAATGTGCTGGATTATAAGAAAGGGCTTGTACTCATCACCAATCTGACAAGTCATGTTGGGAACATCAATATTTATAAGCAGGTGGATTTCACTGTGAGTGACTTTGTGTCTCAGATCAAGACATGGCACCATATAGTAAAATCTACAGTATAATTACCTCAAATTCTAGCCTTGACATGACTGTCAACATGCATTGTTGCTGTCACAGAAATCTTGCCAAATTTAATTTACATAACAATGGAGAAAGCTCACCAACGGGAAAACATTTTTACATGGGGAACCCATGTTGGATTTTTATTTTCTTTTGTTTCTGTTTTGTTGATTTTTTTTTACTAGCACACATCTCCACAGAGCAGAACATGTTGTTTATAAAGATGCATGACATACTTTCCCAGAGAGATCAAACTGACTGGAAAAAAGGAAGTGTAATGGATTTACAATGATGAATTCTGAAGCTGCACAGTGTTGACTTCAAGAGCAGCTGTTTTCAAGAAAACATGCAAAATTGATATAAAATATAACAATGTCAATGTAATAATCACACGCCCCCTGTAGAAAAAGAAACAATGTCATCAATAATGCTATCACTAATGACATGTCATAAACCTAGTAGCTGCAGAAGCATGTGATGGAAATCATAGCTGATCCATATNTGTGTGTGTGTGTGCACATATATAATGTTGCTTTATATACTGTTACATGATTTGCTGTGTCTGAAATCTTCAGTGACTGGGTCAGCTCATTCTCAGTCATCCAACCAGTTTGTTCATCAAGGCTAATGTGGTCATGCTATAAAAATGTCATCTATAACGATTCTGGTTTACTATGTGAAAGAAGAATGCTTGAAAATAAAAGATTTTCCTGGCAGGTTTAGTTTAGATCAGTTGTTTTCTCGGTTTCAGCACAGTCAGCTCAGTTTTCTAAATTCATGTTAATATTATCATCACAGATTTACCCATAAAGAAAGTGTTAAAAAATCTGCTTCTATTAAGTAAACAAATAATATGCATGCAAAGTCATTTAAGCTATCTCAAAATCTAAATTTAAATTCTTTTTACTATGCATCTATTCAATATATNTTTTTTTACCCAAGGTAATCTGTGTTCTGGAGAGTAATCTCTCTCCCTCACCTGTCAAGCTTACTGCCTTATAAACCATTTTATTCATATGGGTCAATAATATTTATATATATATATATATATATANAATTTAAATTCTTTTCACTATGCATCTATTCAATATATCTGAAAGAGCTGAAGAAGTAAAAAATCTTCAGGTAAAATTTATTTATCAGTCATTACCTGAAACCAATATTAGGGTTGTCATCTCCTGTTTTACAATAGCATTTTCATAATTTTGGAGAAAATGCCATATCGTATCAGTTATAAGGTGATAAATTAGAATCTTTCAAACATTTTATTATGTTTTAGCCTTTTATACTATACCCAGAACATATTTTTGAAAGAAAAGTATTCCTAAGGATTTAAGGATGAAATGACAGTATGTTAAGTAACAGATTTAAACATAGACAAGTAGTCTCAATTTCCTGTTTAAAAGTGAATGCCATGGACACCTGGTTAGAAAAGCCTAAACTTTCATGGTCTGTTAGACCAGCCTTTATTCAGATTCATAACCCTTATGAAAGAAACCCCTTGTATAGAGAGTCAGCAATAAGATCTTTTGCAAGCCCATAGTTAACATTAAAACACCATTTTCTTGATATTCATTACTCTTGTGCACCAGCACTTTTCATCAGAAAAAAGGTCCCAAGAATTAATACAGAGCTATCATATAAGCAAAAAAATTGGGTCTGTAAAAGTTTTGAAAATACAGTATCATTCAGAAGTAAGTGGTACTTGCTTAAAAATTAAGTTTTTTAAAAAAATTAATTTTCTCTGTGTGTAAGGTAAGACAAGAACCTAAACTAGTGCATCATCTACAGAAAAGAGGGAAAAATCTGAAGAGAAGTTTGAAATTACATCAAGATAGGATTTTTCACTTGAAACACTTAAAGAAAGTGAAGAAAAAGCAGGGAACCCCAGTTTGTTCACCCGGTGACATCGATTGCAAATTTTTTTTCCAGTTTCTGAAATCTGTAAGTCAAAGTCTTTAGTCCAGTCATATTCTTGTTTTAATTAACTGATGGAATATGAAACAACTCCTCAGCTTCCAAAAGGTGGGTCATACCTACAGATATTTTCCAGTCAGCTCACTGCAGGACATTCAAAATCTACTTCAAGTGGTCAGGAATGATAGATTATTTTTTACAAGACTTCAGTATAGTCTTTAATTATCCTTTTAGTCTAGGGAAGAAACTGAGTGTTTAATAGTCCTTTAGAGACACTGCTTCCAGTAGACTCCTTATTGCTAAAGTGTCTTGAGTGATATACTCACAGTAAAACAGTAATCAAATCACATAACTCTTGGGACAATAAATTATTGTCAGAAGAGTTGGTAACACTGTATGTCACAATCCTCCTGTATGACTCTTCAGTACATGTTATCTGCAAATGCAAGGAAGTTGAGACAAATGATTTTTAAACTATCAGTCAAAGCGAGGATTGGAAAACAGCTTAATAAAAAACCTGTATCAGTCTCCTAGGTTTATTATCCTGATACTCTCACTGTTGAATAAAAAATGAATATGATTTATTTTGCCAATCTTACAAAAAATAATTCTGTTTGAAAACCATATGAGATTTATTGAGCTTGCAAAAAACTGATATTCTCTAAATGTAAAGAGGAATTCAGTAACAATGTCCTAATTGTCGCCAGGCTGACAAAGTAACAACAGATGCAAAAAATGAACAAGGTTTCATACAATTTATGACAGAGTCTGAATTCTGCCCTACTGATCTCTATTAGACTACTAGTTTAAATGAATAGAGTTGGGTGAATCAATCAGCTAATCATAAAGTGGGCCATACATTTCTGGTTTCTTTCCTCTCACGTGAGGAGATAGAGTCACAAGTCAGACTTGCTTAGGTCTCTTTCAAGCACTACAAATTATTCACTCAATTTTCATTAAAGAGACCTCTTATGGGCTCTCTTATGTTAAACTTGTGTATAGGATACTGGAGTTTTCTCTACAGTATTTGTTGCTCTGAGCATTCATGTAGTCATTCAATTATTGGGAAAATGTGATGAAAGACTTGTATTAAGTCTTGCTTTCCAACACAGCCAGCATTAGCTGATTAAAAGTGGAGTGTTCACACATTTTCAGGATGAACTACAAGAAATTGTAGAGGAGATGTGAACCAGTATGTCAGCCTTTAAAAATCTGTGATTCCTTCTGCACCTGCAGATTGTCTGTGCTCAGAAGTCCACCACAACTCTGACTGAGGTGCATGTATGCAGCAACAGATAAGTCCCATTGAGAGCTAGATGTTTTCCAGACCTTCGCCTGAATCCCTGAGATTATTTTCATTGCCTTTTGTCTTCTAAATGGACGCAAAAAAAGTTGCTGTCATTTTGTCTCATTCAATTATCTCAGAAGTAAACTGACTCGTTTGGAAAATAGAGCACATGCTATATCTCAGTCAGTGAGTATTTAAAGTCTTGGAATATACCTTGCCAGGGAATTTACCAACTGGCAAGTCAGAGGTTAGAACCAGTGTACAGTCTTTATGTCCAGCCTATCTCATTGTATCACAAAGGACGTAAAATTCCTGCTGTTAGAAAAAGAGTATGGAACACATAGCAGGGGAAAACAAAGGGGTCTTAAATTCAAGATTTTTATCTAGAGGCAGTTTAATGTGAACCACCCACAAGCTGGGCAATGCTCTAGCCTCTAGATTTATAAACAGTCAAGTAGTGCACATCATCTTCTTCTCCTAAGCAGGAATTTTATAGTGTGTATCACATCTGACAAAGGTTATTACTGACATGAACGCTTAGGCATAGACTGGACATAGATTCAGACCTAAGACAGCTAAACCTCCAAATATGGTAGAAATGCTGACATGCCTCTGTTGAGAAATTGTGTGCAAACCTTTGCCAGTTCATGGCATTTCCTTCCTTGCACAACTATGTATCTCCACGCATAAATTAAGAAAACAGGACTGTTGAGTTTTAGGACCTTTCCCAGGAACTAGGCATCAAAATGTCAACAACAATCTAACTTATATGTGTTAAGCCTCTCTGGAGTACACAGTTAATAATCAGCTCTCATTGGGTTTATTTAAAGAGTCCAAGCTTTCCCATTGGCAGAAGAAAAAAGCCCAAAAACATAGACTATAGAAATACTTTTCAGATTTTTTCAGATGTGTTTATCACATATCAAAAAATCAGGGACTTTTATACTAAGAATTAGATGTGAAATTATTTTTTTTATCTTACTAATCTCAATAACTTTGTTGTTTGGAGTGCTACAAAAGAACACAGAATCTGATTTATCTCAGGTTTTATACTCCACACCACAACATACAGATGACTTTTGATGTGAGTTTACCTCACAGCCTGTCAAATGCAGGTGACGACATACATCAAGGATAATTGTTCAAAGGGAAAAGAATAACAAAGGAAACCAAGAGCACGAAGGGCAGAAGAAAAGTAGCTTCTTTAAAACAATGTGTTTACCTTTCCTGTAGGAACAAACTTCTTTGAAAATGTGCCTCCCTTTCTAACATTTCTGGATCAAAAGCATGAAGAACATGGCAGAATGCCAGGAATGTCAGAGCACTGAAAATAACATGCCAATGATATCAAAGAAGGATGAATAATAATGCAAGAAAAGTGAAAGGTCATATACTTTGTCATAAGGATAAGTGAAGAACTTTAATACTTTTTATATCAAGACAAGCAGGGGTATCCAATCAAAATCAAATTAGAATGAAAAAGAGCACAGTCCATTTGTGTTGCTAAAATTTAGCAGAAAACTTGAAAGAATGTTGTGAGATTTTATGTCAGAGAAAATTTGGGCATATTCATGTATGGTGAAAACCCATCATTCGGAATTTTAGAATTAGAAAACTCACTCCAAAAAAAGCACTAGAAAATATATTTCTCCTAAAAATTCCCTTGAAGTTAGAGACAAAGCTCAAGTTTTTGAATCTGTTATAAGGGAAGGAACAGTACTGACTTCAGTGTACTGAACTTAGCTATACTTCAGGGAAATAGATTTCTTAATCATACTTGAGAAAAAATCAAGAATTTGAAAACGTCAAACTAATTTTCACTAAATTAAAAAGTGGCAAGTTAGGCAATAAATGTATATATTCCGATTGCCTTATCTTTTAAAACAAGCGAAAAAAGGCTCAGGAGCTAAATGCCTTTCATTTTTTCAGTGCCACCCCAGCAAAATACATCAGTTTGTAAGCTCTTTTAGCATATAACTAATTTAGTGCAGTAGCTAATTTAGCTGGGAAAGGGAAAATTAAAATATCACCACATCTCTCTATTTTTGTGTAACCAAAATTCAAAAGTACGCAAAACATAAGTAAAATAAACCAAAACCAAATTATTAAGGTTTCCTTTTTTCTGGTATTATCTGGTTAAACAATCTTGAGTGTAGATACAATTTCAATTCAAAGCAGTGTCAAAAGTGTATATATACACACCTGTCCGTCTAATACAAACTTAGGAAGTCTGTTATCTCAAGAGCAATTTTTAAACTTGACAGAGTCAGAGAATCAGACATGTTTTCATGCTGCATTCACCAGAAGAACAGAAAGGGGGCTGCTTTTCTGGAAGCTCACCATGTAAAACCATGGTCTGAAAAGTCTGTATCTGTAACACCAGCTTAGAAGCTAATTTAATAAATAACTAAGAAATCTTCCCTAAAATGATGGAATTCAAAATTTAAAGTCAAAATAAAGTTTTAAATACAAAGTTGAAAAGCCACTTGAACATTCAAAGACAGATTTATTGGAATTAATAGGAAAAAAGAAGAAAATCTATTTGCCTACTAACAACATAAAGTATTCATTTGTGTCATAAGAGACATGAATTTCAAAATTAATTCACTTGTTTCTACAAAAGATAATGAAGAATTTAATGGAAAATGCCCTTTCAGTTCTAATAATTTTCAATTTTAGAATACTAAAGATATCAGAGAAAGCACTGTTATTCTATTAATATTGCACTATTAGCTGTAACATACAGAAAGACTAAAATTAATTGACTAAGAATATGGTACAGCAAAAGAAACAGCTGAAAAATACTCCCAGCCTCTTTTGCCAAAATGCATTTCCAGCTTTTCAGCAAATAAAGAATAACAGCTAATTATAATGAAGACAGCTAAGTGTAGCACTTCTCAAGCTGCAGTGTTTCTAGCTGCTGCCTAAAAGCAAGTGTGAAACACAGTATTTCTTTTCCTTCTTGTTTCTTGTCTCCATATATGAAAGGGCCGAAGGTCACTGCAGTTTCTGGTCACAGCCAAGGCCTGTAGCCCAATCCCTTGAGTGTTTTCTGAAGTCCTTGTAATTTTTACAGTGTAGGCGATGGGCTGAGATTTCAGTGATGGTGTCTATACACATGTGCACACTGCCAACATGAACCAGGCATTTTCCTCCAAGGTGAGGGCTACTCAGGGCTCCAACCTTTTGACTTGCCCTGATTCATGCAGGATAATGGGACACCTTGAAGGGACTGCAAAACTCATGCAAGAAAAACTCCGGTACAAAAGATATTTTGCCCCACTCATCTCACTCTCAGGGGCTCACCCAGGGGCAGAGCAGCTTTCTCTTTAGCCACTTCTTCAGGCAGGAAGTAGTTCTGAGGCTGTTGTCAGAACTATTCTGTAAGTCTGTGATCTCAGCCTCAGCTCCCTGCACCAAAACTGTGGGGTTCCCTGAGGTGCTGAGGCAGCTCTGCACGGCCTCCACAGTGTGGAGGATCCAGGCCCCTGGATCCAGGCAGACCCATGAAGGAGGTGGCTGAGCCCCCAGCTTCTGGGCCGAGGGAAACAGGGTGGGGAGCAGCAGCAGAAGTCACTGACCAGGCCTTGGGGCTGTGTCCATCTTCCAGCAATAACACCTGGAGGAGCAAAGTCTGCCTGTCTCACAGGTCTCTCCACAAAGGCACAGTGAGGTGGAAAGAAGAAGGTGATGCTTTTGACCTTTCTCAGCTGGCACCCCATAGACCCCACCTCTCTCAGGCACATATGTATGAACACATTGGCAAGGAACCACCCCAGGCACTGCCACCTCTCCTTCCCCTCCACAGGGTTGGAAGCTCCTGCCTGGGGCTACCCCATCCTCAGCACACCAGCCATAAGGCAGTGCCTGTGTCCTCATCTAAACTAGGAACAGCCTGTCCTTGTCACACCTCTGGAGGCCCACTTCAAGACACAGTATCATGAATTCTCCCTGTTTCACACTATTGATCCCAGCCTGCTTTATATGTGCTGCTCTAACTCAAGACAGTGCTGTTGATTATCAAGATGTTATGTGAAATAAGCATCGTGGCAAACCTGACTGTGTGAGAGCAGCTAAGCCTGTTGTTTAAAGCCATGATCATGGAAGGAGGTCCACAGCATTAGTGGTGCTATTATCCCTTGCTTACTTGCACAGGTCCTTCACCTGTAGCCATTGAACAGTCAGACACTGAGGCCCCTCACAGAGAAAGATGAACTGTGAGCAGTATCCATTCCCTGAGAGCTGGATGGTCTAGACAAAGGGCATGTTCAGCCCTACCAGCCACACCTGCCTTAGAAAACCTGGATCCTGAAGTCACTAAGGCAGCCCTCCAACAGTGAGCACATTATTCATGACGAAAAAATGTATTTGACAATATGAAACAGGGCCACCCAGGGAACATTCTCAAAACCATCTTGAGTACACCTCCATTTTAATAATCTTTCCTGTTTCTCCTTCCTTTCAGCTATTATCCTCAAGAATTTGAAGTGCCCTTGCTAAGAAAAGAAAGGAATATATTTCAGAGGCAGAACTTTTACTCCAGTTGCTACATTGTAGTCCAGTCTTCTTATAAGATGGACTATGCATAAAGGGGGAAAGAATAAAAAAGTGGAAGATATAAAGAAATGTGGTTTTCTCAGTTACAGTCCTTTTCCTGGAAAGTCACAGTTGCAGCTGACAGCACATACTATTAGCTATACTAGGAGCTTTTCCTCCTACTCATGGTAAAATATTTTGTTCTCCTCCCAGTTTTAGCCTTTGAAACAAAATTCTACCTTACTAATACCAATATATCAGTATGTGTTGACTTTGCTTTTCTACATACAGTTGTTACACTAAATTCTTGTAAACAGCAAATATTTGTGTGTCTCAGGAGAAAGGAAATAAAGTATATCATGATGGAAGCAGCCTACCCACAGAAAGACAGGTATTTTGCATAAATGTAACAAGACTTCTTTTACTCCCTTCTTCCTCCCTTTCAGTTTTCATTTCCTTCTTTTCTCTTTGTCTTTCTAGGGCACAAAGGGTATAAGAATAAAGAGACAAAAGAGGTATTAAAAACTCTTTGAGGATCTGATAAAAAAGGTTGAGCATACCTAATAAGGAACTATTCAATAGAGTTATTTTGTTCTTAATTCTACTGCAATTATCACTTTTGTAATCAAAGACTTAGATGTTTTAATTAACCTTGATTTCATCCTTTAGTGTATTCAGTGTTTATCCTATATTTAGGTTAAGCTAAAAAAATTAATACTTCTCTGGAAGGAAAATCCTAATGAAGTAAAGCACGCATCAAATTCTATGGGCCTTTATATCCCAAGATTATTTTGAATCTTTCAATGTTAGGCTGTCTTTTCATCTATATGAAAAGATTTCTCTTGATTTCTCCTTCCCCACAAACCCAAAAATGCAAGGGTCTCCACTCTTCCCCCTACCCCATTCTAGCCTCTCACCAGGAGAGACACATGGCTCACTGTAGTGTTCCCTATAATAAGATTTATGCAGAGAAGGACAGCCTAAAATTTCTAACGAACCCAGAGTGTTAATCAGAACTACATGGTTTCCCATTGTTTTCTACTTGCTTTTAGGGAAACATCTATAGAGACTGAAATCATTCTTATTCAATGAGGTTTGGTATGTTAGAAGACTGAAGTAATGCACATGTTTATGCAGAAACAAATGCATAATACTTCCTTTGTTTGAGGTACTGCTCTCAAGAGCTTGGCTCTTGTTATGGCACCCTTGCTCACAGCAGACGTAAAATTAATTAGGGAAAACTTGGGACGTTAGTTATTTTCAGGCCTTTTCTGGGTAGAAAATGTGTAAAGAGAAAAATCTCTTGTTTAATTTAAAGGAAAAGAAACAGTTTCAGAGTGCCTTCCCAAACCTAAGTAATGTAAATCTGATGTATGATCAAAAACATCTTCTTTTGGAAAACATGACTTTACTACAACTCTGATGAAACAAGATACATGCCTGTGGGAAATTATTCCATTGAGGGGCTATGTTCAGTGGTAGTGTTGCAGGTGACCTCTGGCAATGTTAGAAAAAAGCATACAGGAAAATTTGTCTTTTATTTTTTGAGGTATAAAATAGATGGAGAATGCTAAGATCATAAAAAAGAGAAGAATTTTTTGTATATGCCCTTTATCCAACTTGGGACACTTGAAAGTCAGTCACTATAAAGTGTTTATGAAACTCTTCAACTAGTTTAAATGTAAGAAATGGTTTTTCAATGTACTCTTGCCCTTTGTTGCCTTAATCTTTCTTCTAATACAAAATTTATCAGATTTGGGATTTTGTTGATCTCTGCAAAATTTTATCTGTATCATCTATATTTCTCTAGTAAGCTCACGGCTTTATTCTGGGTGTTTATTTTCATATCTATAGTGAGCTTTAGAAGGTATATATCTTTTTCATTGTTCCTGCTCACTTTAAAGACCCTACCCCTTTTTTTTTAATGCAGTAGTTTTATAAATATCTGATGTGTTGTAATAAGGTAATTTCCCACAAAAATAGAAGCTATCTTTCATAGCTTTCTTAATATAACTTAGCTATCCAATAACTGACTGCTTTGAGATAGAGGGAAGGGAGGGAGAGAGTAAACATATAAAGTAAATATTGCATATATGGTCCAAATCTCAAAAGGTATTGGTTTCTTTCTAAAAGCTCTAGTTTTATTTAAAAGTCAGAGGCAGTAAATACATGTAGTATTAAGGTGATTGTGTTTTCAAATAAACAACACCAGTGCTAAGATAGTTTGTGCTGACATTTTTAGGGTCATAAAGTAGTCACACTGAATTCTAAAAAAGCATATTTTAAGGACTTGCTGCTCCTGGCTTGTGACTCAGCAGTAGGGGAACCTTTGGAATTAAATGGCTGATCTCATTCTGTACTCCCTATAGGAGAAGGAATATTGCAGCAATGAACAGCACTGATGCATTCATATTAGTGGATCTCTCTGTTATCAAATTATGGCAGAGATGTAAAAAAGAGCTAAGCAATGTAATCACAGCAAACTCTAGTGTTCAGAAGTCCTCTCTCTCTGATTCAATCTGTGAATCAGCAGATTGACCATGAAAAAAGAGAGGTAAATATAGTTTTAATATTCACCTGATTTAATGCTCATATGGAAGATTACTCAGCGTTCATTCCAACAGTTGACTTATTCCTTGATAAAAAAGAAGTCTAGCTAAACTAGAGGTTTAGAACCAACATACTGGGAACACATACAGAAAACCCCAGAGGAAACCCTCTGTTTATCCCAAAGGATATCCCAAAGGATATCCCAAAAGATATCCAGCCCATTAAAGTTTACAACTTTGATATAGCTCTTATGTTCTCAGTATTTGAGCATCAATGTACAATGCTATGGATCCTCCCAATCTCCCTATCTTACTCCCAATCTAGAGTAAGATAGGGTTTTGTAGGTACTAAGTAACAGAAATGTCAGAAAGCTATTCATAAAAGATATCTTACTTTCTATTGGCAGTTGGTACTAGCATGCCATATCCCCACAAATGCAACTTCTTACCAACACCAGATAGTATATGACCAAAGGAATGCACAATAAATGCATAAGTGATCCTCAAATTCTCTCCTAGGCATTGCACACATAAACTTGACTCAGAAATTTATGGGTTTTATCCCAATAGCTGCCAAATGTGACAATAAAAATTTACTCAAGAATTGGTCTCTGAGAAAATAACTTTATGTTTTGGGAAGGTTTGCCTACTTTCCTAACAGCTTCCATGTCAGTGTGCACTTTGCTTTTCCCAGTTCATAGCCAGCCAGCATGGCATCTTGCCATGAAATTGGGACATACCAGCCTCCAACAAACCAATTCACCACAAACTTTGGCACTGCTGCCTCAGAGCTTCTCAACTGCCTAACAACTAGGAAAACATCTTATAGCTGTCACAAAGTCACTGGTCTCAAGTTCCCTGGAACCAAGCAGTTTTAATTTGGATTTAAGTGGGAACTAAGTACTACTGAAGTTAATTATCTCAGCAATTAAAGTAAATGCAAATGCTCTGTGTCTGGGCTTTTGGAATTCTTAGTTCTTCTAAAAGTACAAACTCTATTGTATGAATGAAATTAATTTCTCCTTTAATGAGAATTATGATATCCAGGCATTGAAAGAGCTAAGAAAAGTTATTTTCAGCTCTGAATTAGGAGACAAAAATCTCTTTTAAAAGTTTATAAACAAGCTATTTAAAAGTTTTACCTAAAATGTATCACTCAAAAACTCTCATGATTTATGATATAGGTGTTATGCACCTTGAGGCAAAGAGCAGTGGGATGCACACACAGGAGTCTAGAGAAGGGCTTAAAAGAATACTAACGGCATCAAGCAAAAAGTCTGAAGCACAAGGACAGGTTGAGAATCACATTACTGACATTTCCTCTGTATTTAAGAGTTACTTTTATTCTAATTTTTATTACTCTTAGTTAGCCTTCAGAGTGGCAGTATTCAACACATTTAGTCATGCTGAATTTATAGGAAAAATGAGAATTTCATCATAACTGTGAGAGACTTCAAGGTCATTTGCACTGCAGTAACTGCAAGTATTTTGCCCAAGTGAAACAAGAAAAAAATTCTAATTGTTCTATTTTTTGATTTGTCAGCTGCATTTACCAATTTGAGTGCATACTGGTAGCATTGATAATTTAAACAAGGAATGACATTAAATAAGGGATAAATAATCAAAATATAATGATGAAATCATCTTTTCCATTATCAATTTATGAGATGTGCTTTTTGAGATCTATCAAGTTATTTCAATTTCATATTTTCTTTATTGGAGCAACAGATTGCCATTACATCTTGATAAGCTGAGCTGAAAACACCTCACCCTGTATATTAAGATACATCAATGTGCATTATTTTTTCTTGTTCTTTGGTAAGCATCCCAAAGTGTCAGCAATAATTTAATCAAGTATCTGCTACTATACAAAAAAAACCCACCAAAAATATTTGGTAGGAATCCATCTGAGCTATCTCAAGTGAATAAGGCATCTCAGTGATAAACCATCTAGTGAATGAAACACATTAGCAGATAATTTTGAAATTAAAGAAAAACCCCAAGCTGGATGAAAAGCCATCTGTATTTCCTCCAGCTCTCTCTGTCTGGAGTACTGCTTACTGCTTACTGGTGCCCAGGCCTAACTGCACTGGGACAGGAACTACAATGCCTAAACAGTACAGATGAATCCTACTCAAACATAGAACATGCCGAAGTGTCATAATAAAATTCTTACTGGTCTCGTGAGGTTCTCAACCAAGGCCTGCAGAAAAGGAATAAGAAAAATTGTGAAATGTTCATATTTTAAGACAATGAAAACCAGTGAAGTCGCTACCAAGCAGGCACTAAATCATCTCTCACCCATTTTTATGCCACAGTTCTGCTGCTCTGAAACCTATTTCAGCCAAGATTCAGGGTAACTTTCTCATGCATATATGTAAGGCATATAACTCCACCTGTTCCTGAGGGCAAAACCCACAAATTTGCTAAGTAGTTAGAAGACTAAATTAGCTAGTAGACATTGCCACAAATAAATGGGAGGTAAATTTTACCAAACTCTTTTAAGCATTGGGCTTCTTTACTATTCTCACAGGGGCTTCAAAATTAACAACCTCAGTTCCTAGTATTAGAAGCCAAAAACTGCCTGAGGTATGTTTCAGAAAACAAACAAACAAACAGTAAACAGTTTCATAGAATATCCCCCTCCCTTCCCCCACACAGTCAACATCTCCTCAACAGCAACAGCTGGGTTGCCTATTTATATCCAGCAATCATGAAGGTGTGCGCTACTCCAAGAGCATCCCAGGAAAGAAACTGTTCCTCTGAGATTTACCCTGGGCAAGGTACAATCACAGGCTCCCTAACAAACATGTCAGAACTCATTAAGAAGGAAGCTCATAAATACCAACAGATTATTCCAGCCATAAAGTTACAATACTAAAAGCAAATTATTTCTATGGGCTTTGAATCAGGTATTAATGGTGTGTATCCAGATCCCTAGGAGGTGTAAACCAGTGTAGCTCCATTGACTTCAACACAGAAAGACACTGATCTGCTTGAAAGAATCTCCCTTTGGGGAGTCGTTTTTGAGTGGTGAGATTTGTATCCAGCTCTTTGTTTTTATTATTTTCCATTCCTCTGTACATTCATCAATTTTTACACAGATCCAAATTAAACCCTTTGAGGATGAGTTCCATGCAGAAATAATTTAAAAGCCCAGAAATGTCAATTAAAATAAGGTAAAGCAATCATAAATTGAAAACAAAACTACCATTATAGGCCAATAAATTAGACTATGTAGAATTAAACCACCAAGGATTTGAGATTAAAAAAAAAACAAAAAAGCAAACAAGTAGTTCAATGAAACTGTAGAACTGAAACTAATGAAGCCTGTCCTCTGATTTGTGCCCTGTGGTAAGATGTTTTCTGAGTCAAGAAGTGTGTGAGCTGAAACTGAAACTTTTCTTGAAGTAGACTAACATATAAGATCTATCTTCCCTGAGGATTTGCTGAAATATCTAATAACAGGTGATTGTTGGCTTTTTGTTCATCTGAGACAATTGTATCATCTATATTCCAAGTACATGTTTTCATTAATGTGTAGGTCTTAGTTTTCCCTGGAAACTCTCTACTTCTATCAATCAAGAGGGCTCCTCAGACATGAATAAAAACAGGATAGTTCTCGGTGTTTTTTCACAGGAAATTATCCACTTGATTCCAAATATATGTGAATTTGAATTAGCGAAAAGACGGAGAACTAGTATCTTTATACTCTTAGAGAGGTTATATCTTATTTACTTTTATCTTTGCATATCTGATTATCAAAATGGATGTTATTCAAATCTGGATCATAGAATGATTTCATGGCATGGACCTCTTCCACTAGATCAGTTTGCACAAAGCTCTATCTAACCTGGCCTTGAACAATTCCGGGGATGGGGCATCCACCACTTCTCTGGGCAACTTGTGCCAATGTCTCACCACTCCCACAGGAAACATTTTCTTCCATATATATAACCTAAATTTCCCCTGTTTCTGTTTGAACCCATTACTCCTTGTCCTATCACTACAGTTCCTGATGAATAATATTTTACTAGTCATAGGCAAAGCCCCCACAGCTCCCTAGAGCTTGAAGTCTGATGTAGACAGCAGGATTTTGATCAAAAAATATAAAAATAGCATTCAACTATTATGTACTCATATCACTTTGGCTGTTAAATTTCTAAAATTCTCATGCATTTATAGTACATGACAGCTGGATGAACTTGTAAGTATATGAAACCCATTAATTATTCATTTCTAATTAATTATGCTGAATATTTTGCTTCTTGCACTGTTGCTCATTATATAAACTAACTATCATCCTGCAGTTACTCAAGTGATGCAAAATCCCAAATGAAGATGGTTAATGCATGTCACTAATAAGAGAGTTGCACCCCAGCTGAAAGGAAGAGCACTTTGATAGGTGTGCTGTGTTGGCTGGTAGTAAGTCTCTGATGAATCTGCACTATTACCTGCTTTTGGGAAAGTACCTACGTGATATTTAAATGCTTAAATGGTATTCATGATCCTCATTGAGAAATAAATATAGCAATTTCAAAAATAGCTTCCCACTTCTTTAGCAAAGTGAGTACAAGGAAGTATTACACTAGCTTGGTAGTTTCTGTGAACATTATATTTATTCATATAGTCCAGCAACTCTTTAAATCTATTACTAAGCTAGAAATCATTGACAATGCTACCATGAACATTATTAACAAATACTAATTACTCATATGGGTAAGGATTATATTCAAAAGCAGTTCTATCATAAAATAAAATAATATATTCCTAAGTTAATATGATTCTTCTCCAAAGTGAGAAAATGGACATAATGGGCAGAATGTGGACATGTTACATAATTTAAACTACTAAACTCCTCTGTAGATCTACTGAAAGATTTAAGCACGCTTCAAGCTACCCCCAAGACATAATTCAAGATTCTAACTGCAAGTAAAAAGAGGATTATCTCAGTGCAGAACAGTGGAGATTTGCCAGTGTAGCAGTGCACCAGTCCTTCAGTAAAGAGCACTTGAGAAATGGAAAAAAGCCCTGCGATCCATGAAAATAATACCATTGTCAAAGAAATTGTTCTTACATTTCTTTTACACATTTATTAAGCAAAAGGACATCTGTCTGACACAAGTTTTCACAATAGAAAGGAAAAGCGAACAGGTTGTGGTTGATTGCTCTCTTCATCTTATGAAATGTCCTTAGAAGGTTGTTCTGGAGTCCCTGAGAGCCCTACCAAGCAGACACCACAGACTCCAGTGCTGTGAAGTGTCTAGATGCAAAGGAGTTGGGACTCTTAGGATATTCAGACCTATAAAAAGCAGAGCTTTTTTTTCACCATTTGTTTGTTTGGGGTTTTTTTTTTCCATTTACCCCTCCACATCAGTTCCCAACAATACAGTATGAACAGAAAGCCAGGAAGATAAATGCAAACCAAGAGTGGCAGAATTTAAGTAAGAATAAAATAAGCCTCTGTCTAGCCTCCTCTTCAATTCCCCTGAAAATAAAATAAACCAAGAAAAAAACTCTTTGATTTCGATAGTGTTTGAAAGGATTTTGTATGCTTTTTACAACTCAATGAATTTTGGCTTCTCGAGTGCTTTATCATCTCAGTAAATCATGAATTTACTTAGCATGGTTTTGCTAACTCATGCCTGGATATTGTCTTTTTCTCTGTATCTCTTCTGACACTTATTTTGCAATCAACACTTCCAAATAAACAATGATTGTAGAGCATTGTTCTTCTATCATATGACCCTTTACCTCCAAGAAAAACAACTTCTTGTTCTCTCCCAAAAATGTAGAATTTTTTTAGATGCTCATTTATTTCATAGGGATCTAAATACCCTGTTTTATTAACTTCTCTGGATATTGTCATATTCTCAAGCTCATTTTGTGTTGACCTTCTCAAAACTGAACATCAAAAAGGGGTTAGAAAAACACTATGTTGCAATTCAGAGTGGCATTCCCCACCTAACTCCTCTGAATATTCCCTTGGGGTCTCCAAGACACATTTCATTAGGGATACACATCTCAAATACCTCTACAATACCCCAGCCAAATTTCCCTGGCCTCCAATCATCTAACTAAACATTTTTCTTCAAGATACAAATCCATTAAAAAAAAAAAAATACTTCACCTTTCCTTTTGATAACTAAGACAATGATTATGGTTTTTTTTTAAGAGATTAAATCAAGTATGACATTTTGGTTTGTATTTCTGAGCAAAGATTTCAATTTTGTCAATTACAAAGGCAAGAACTAATATCTATCAATAATTTGTACTTTGTTAAAAGAAGTAATTTAATCTTGCGGTCTTTAGTGCTGTCAGGGAAAGCTGTATCTCAGGTCTAAATCAGTACAGGGACTGTTAACATGGTTAGTTTACATAATGAGCTACTATAGAGGATGCAAAAATCATCAGCATAATTACTTACAAATGAATAATTAATAGCTTGTATGAAAGTTAAGAGGTTCATCAGAGTGACACAAATTCATGAACATTTATGAGCAATTAATAACCAGAAAGCCATTGATAGATGAACCACGTAGTGTATACAGTGTCTTCAAATGGGAAAAAATCACTTTTCCAAGCCATGAGGTTGCCAACTGTCTGAATCCAAGTGGTAGAAGGCTAAGCTTCAGGGACAAAGTGCCTGCTGTGTGGGAATGGAGGATCCTGGTGCTTGCACATTAACAGTTCCTTTGTAAGGATTCAGCAGTGATATAAACCTTCAAAGAGAATAATTGGTGTTAATGATTGACATACTTTAGAGAATGAAGCAAAAATGGAGGAGAGGAAAGAAGCAGGCAGAAAGAGAACACAAAAACATGGCTTTCTTAGAATCCTTACTTGTTCAGAACTAAGTTCTAAACCACAGCACAGTAAATATCCTTCCCTAATGGATACAAGTAATAAAGGATTTTTTGGGGTTTTCTTTTCTACCCAAAGGTGACTCATCACAGCAAGAGCAAAGCAGAACTCCTGCAGTGCTGTGTAAGGTTTGCTGCAAATATTCTGGTTTCCTACATCTTCTTAATGTCCTACTGAATGAAGTCCTGCTGACTGTAATAAAAGTCTGTAAAATTATTAGATACTTAATAACAATATATTATATAAGGCAATGTCAGCAGATTGGCATTAACAATAATGTAGATCATACCTACAAAACTCTAGTATAGCAGCTTTTGGATAATATTCATGCTAAGTTGAATCTAATATTATTAGACTTAGTCATGAGGTGAGCCTTTATTGTGTTTTAAGTACAACTTTCTAGGGATTCAAAATTCACATTATTTTTTTAATCATTTTTAATAACAAAACCACCAACCAGTCACTGGGTAGGAAAGCTGTTTTAACAAAATTTTAATGACTTGTATTTTCTCAGGGTTGCTGAATCATAAAAGTATAACACAAACTGCTGGAGTGGGTGTGTGTCTGTGCATAATGGCTGTAAAGCAACAAGGAACCAACTGCTTCTGGAAAAGAGGAGACTAAGGAATGCCCTGATTTGTCTTTTACTGTGGCAAAAGTTAACCATGAGCAGTAAAGGAGGATAGAGATGGAATAGTCCCAAGTTTAAAGGATAAAACACCTTTGTTTAAGCATCATGTTCATGGCTGAATGCTTTCTAAGTTGCTTGAGTTTCATCTCACATACTGAAAAATAATAGTTATCAATTAAAACAGGCATTAGTCCTTTCATGGAAGTAGATAGTTTCTCTCTTAAATCTCTCTTCTTCAACTATTCTCCTCATGAACACCTTCCTGTTTTTCTTTTTTTGAAATCCCACCAGGTATTTCCCATTGAAATGCCTCAGAAGGGATTTTCTAACTTTGTGAGTGCTAGCAAAAGAGGAGAGTTTTTAGAAAAAAGGTGAGGGAAAGATTAGAAGCCAATGAAGAAATTCTCACGTCTGTGACCATCACATGAGGACACACACTTAAATTATCAGACATAGGTTCCTCTTTGGCCTGAGGAAAATTAATCAGGATGAAAAAAATCATCCTCTATGTCAGAGTCTGAGTGCCAGATGAATCACCTAAACAATTTTTTATTTATCTCTGAACAGAGAAGCAACTGGTTATTTTTGTTCACCAGATACGGGAATACTGCTATTAGATTTTTCCTGTCTTTACTCTTTGGGCTACTTTAATATGCATTGGGTAGCTTTAAATTAAGCAAATAAAGGGTTCATAAATATTACCATGTAAAATAACTATAATTTTAAAAAAATCAATTAACTAGATATGTACGAACATTTTTCTCTCCCTCCTTTTCTTTTCACATCCTCCTCCCTTCAAAAAAGAAATCAATCCAACAAGCCTTTATCATAAAAACCAAATAAGTAATCTGGAAATATTAATTGTTTTGTTTTGCTATAGATGGGTAATAATTTATAACTAAATAAAAAACTGGGGGTTTGGGGGTGATAATTTTTCTTTATTAGTATTTTTTAACAGAATTATTAGTAGTATTTATAATTGCTGATTTACATTCATGTGATTTGATATGCTCTTATAGTTTCCTTACGTTGTACTGATTCCCTTTTATAAAAGCTTTGTTTTCCATATTGGATACACATCAACTTAAATGTTATTTTCCACCTAAAAAAAGTTCAAATCTGACACAAAAAATAAGCATAGTAAAGTTAATAATTAAAAAAAAAAAACAAAAAAAAACCTCTTGGATTAATATTGAATAATTCAAAAGATTTTACAATACATTTTTCCTCATTCAGAAGAAAAGAAAAAAGTGGCTAATACCTTAACTGCTAAGCTTTAAATTTAGCAATTAATGCACTGTATAAACCTCATTCTTAATTTGCTCTTCCTTTGTGATTTTCAGCAGTGAAACTCCCATCTTCTGGTTGAAGAAATGCCTTCTATACAGATAGGATGAAACTAAAGGCAAGCTCTCTGTGTACCACTTGGGCACAAAGCTGGTTCTAGTAGACTTTTTGCAAGCTCTAGTTTAAGGGTTGTGAGAAAAAATGAATGTCTGAGGTAAGGTCAAAGCTAATAGAATTCCCAGGCAAGGCCAAATCACTGATTTAAATTACACTAAAAGCTATTTTGTTCCCTAAACAGAGCTTTACCCTCCCTCTTTACTGTGAACTCTGGTGTCGTGTGCATTAAAAAATGTACCAAGAAATACAAACATTGTGTCTCCATGACTCACATTTTTTCCAGGCCATTTTTTTTCAGGTAAAGATTTCACTCAACGAAATGTTCCTCCTTTTGGAGTTGCACTTAAGAATATGATGAACCTGGAAATTAAAAGGATTACAGCCTTAGACTTTGCTTCCCACACTGAAGTCCCATAAAGTGTATGTGGAGAAACTATTATTTGAGTCCAAGGAAAGGTACATAAAGTTTATAAAGCTTTCATGGTCTTACGTTACGCCAAGTTTTAACTTAGCAATGCATTTAAGTCAAACATTGTGACATTTCTTCCTGACTCCATTTACAAGGATAATATGAAAAATACTCTTGTTCTGGCTTTTAACTGTTTTATAAAGGTTTTCTGGTTGCAATTTATCAAATTGCTCTTAAAATTCATGAAGATCTTAGTAAAAGTTCAGGCAATGAAAATCAAAGGTCATAACTAAAAGGTACATATTACAATGCATACCGTTCATCAAATTCTTGTATACAAGTTGCTCATAAAATATTTTTTTAATTCATTGTTTCTTATTAAAATATACATTGTTTTTGTTTTCAGCATGGTGAACATTTCAATAGGCTTTATTATAGTGATGTCTAATAGAGATTTCTTAATCTCGGAAAACCACCAAAGCAGCAACTGCCACTAAGTTCCAGTAGTATTTATAGGTCTAATATAGCCAGTTTTCCCAAGCTGAACTGAAAGAAACTCCAGCCAATAAAAGAATAAGAATTCACTTTAATATAAACATTGCCAGTATGTGAGTTATAATGAAAATTCTTTTCACCAGTTCTCTAAATCAGTGTTATAAAATTATCAGGTTTGTCAAATAAATGGAAAAGGTTTTATTATTCATACATGTGTGTAACTCCACAAGCTGAGTAGACCTCATTGTGGTACCTACCAGTGCAAAGGAAGAATCAAATAAAAAACTGCCAATGTAGGAAACTAGAAAAAATGTTGAGATCTAAGGATCCTTTTAAAAGATTGCAATAGCTTTATGATTTTTTTAAGATAATATCTTTTTAAGATATTAAAAATGATAACTAAATATGAATATTCTTTAGAGAAAAGCAAATACCTTTTATATTTTAATTGATAGATGGGAAGGAAGGTAAAATGGTTCAATGCTTTTCCACAGAACAGAGTAGAATGCTAGTTAGCAAAAGAGTAGACATCTGCAATTTTGGGACTATTTTTCAAATGGCTTCTTTATTAACGTAAAATATCTTATAGTTCCTGCCCAGGCTTCCAAAAGGTAACCACAGCAGTTGACTGATCTCTTCCAAGACAAGGGGCACCTTTCCTTGGTAGACTACATCTCCAGGAACCCAGCCATCTCGTTCAAGATAACATAGGTCGCGCTGATTATTCCGTAGCATGGTCGGTAGGTCATCAATACCCTCCACCTGAAAACAGATTGTGTTTGGGGAAAATGTCTGTGCAGCAATGTGTCAGGGAAAGCAAACATTCTTGATTTTGGTTTCCAGCTCTTGTTACATTAGATTTATGCGTCCTTCAGAATCCACTATCTTTTTTTCCTTGAAAGTACTTGTGCAGAATAATCAAATTGCCTCTAAATCTTTTCAGACTGAGTTCTCTAAAGCTCTCACATTAAGACATGTCTACTACTCACTGAATAATGCATAGGTCTTTCCTGAAACCTACTCCAACTCTTTAACAGCTTTTAAAAATTTATTTGGCAGGAGCAAGTCCAGTGTATTTGACTCATTAACACTGTTGGTAATGCCACTAACATGTAATTACAACTAATGTAATTACTGAAGAGCAAAGATACTGAAGAAAAGCCATATCCACTCACCACCACACTGATGAAACACCTTAGGATAGCTCCAACACTTTCTGCAAGGTATCACTCCCTGAGCCTAGGATAAGGCACACAGTCAGAGTTGTACTGCCTTCACTCACCTATTGGCTCTGTCAAGGCTGTCAAATAACGCAGGTATATAAGATTTTGAATTCCAATTCTTACCATTTCACCAACTTGGCATCATCATTTTATTGTAATGCAATTCACATGTAATTTAACATTAATTTCTCTATCAATCATGAAAATGTTGAGTTTAACAAATTCTAATGCAGATTCCTGCTGCCCCTCTCACCCTGCTTATTTGCTGTTACTTATTCTTTTAGTTAAAATTATTCCTCCATCTCTAAGTAGTCAAATTGAGTCATTTTAAAAAGAGCTTTAATTCTATTTTGTGGGATTTTTTAATCATTCTCCTTTTACCTGCTTAAGTGGCAATATAGTTACTTTAGCCAGATTTAGAAATTTAAAAAATGCAGTAAATTCATCCTATTGTGACCCACTTTCTATTTAATGAAATATATTTCTGAAACTAATTATACAATTTCATTTAACTGTTCATAACCAGTATTTTATCTGAATGTTTACCATTGTTTTGCCTTGGATGACAGCAATATAACCAACTTAATAAAATGATGGGCATTTGATCCACTTTTGCTTGCATGCCTTCTGCTAAAGAACTACTTTCTACTCACAATTTTCTGTCTTCCTCTCTTCAGCTGTGCTTATAAATTTGTGTAGAATTTGCACCTCAAGTTAACAGATAAAGACATAAGTGTATAAGGATACAGATATATAGAGATGATATAGATATAGATGTAGCTGATATAAATATAGATAGATATAGATGATATAGATATAGATTGAATGTAACATTATAGATAGAAATCCTTTTTTCTACAATACTGTTATCAGCTGCTGATTTTTATTCTCCAGGCTATGCTAAGTTTACAGTCATGTGCCATGCTATGCTCCAAACCTAAACTTTTGATGTTAGAAAGTTTTTTACTGCCTTTAGAAACACTAGTTAATTTTTGTTGACACCTCCATGCATTATCCATTATCCAAACCAGAGCATTCATTAAAACACAACTGTGCTTAATGCATTTCAGAAGTTTTTAAAAGATAGCTCAGGTATTCCTCGTGCGTGACTCGGTGCTCATTAACAAACCTACACTGTACTCTCTCTGAGTTCTCTATCCCCCTACAGGTAATGAGATTATGTAACTCCTATCCAAATCTCTCATCTAGTAATTGTGGTAGCTGTTCTCTTTTAGCCAGATAGTTTATGCAGTAACCATCAGAAAATGAAAGAAAATTTCTTTAGTTGATTCAGTAACAGCTGAATATTTGAGCCTTTGAATTCTGACAAACAGATGACATTTTTCTCTGGAGGCAATATAGTTCAATAGTAAATTATTTTACTTTTGGAAAGTGATCTAAGATATACTGGAATTAAAATGTACTGTGATAAAAATATGATCTGGTTATATTCTTTAGAGAAAGTTAAAGTGGATTACAAATACAATGACGTTCTAGCACAAAAAATACATAGAACATTTAAATTTGCAGCTTTTTCTTCCTCTTTTCTGAAATTTTTTTATTTGAATATCACTTTGTTAAAATTGCACTTCTCAAAGCCCCATTTTAATCAACATTCATAGAAATGCAATAAAACCTAAAATCTTAGAACTGTGATAGCAAAATGTTAAATAATGATTGAGAGAGATGGAGAAAAGAAATCATATTTTCTTAGTACTGTTATGCTATCACTTAAGGAGTAACTACATGTCTTTTAAAATGTTACTTAAAATACTTGAAAAAAGCAACTTTTTCCCCTGAACTTTCATAGTTTTGCCCAACTGTGCACCAGTAATAGAAGCTGTGATTGGTAATTCTATTGTGGCTGAAGTTCATAGTTTACAGTTATAAACCCAGTTTAGCTTCATCCCATGCAGTCATGCCATCAATTGTTTTCTTAAAAAGCCATGTTTGCTTCTCTGGTGAGTATATATTTATCCACTTCAGAACTACATCCAAACATCCACCTCTGAAAAAAAGCCAATTTATATACTAGTAATAAGACTTCAGTAAGAATTTAGACATTTACCTACATCTGAATTCTCTCAAAGGCACACCTTTAGGCATTTTCACAGGTAAAAGTGACATGAGAGTCTCAGTTTTGAGAAGCACCAAGATAATATTCTCCTTTGAAACCAGATCCTCTTTACCTACTTGTTAGGCATATCTCAGGGAGGAAAAAGGAACAGAAGGTCAGGGAATGGATGACAGGTTCGGTTTGGCTCAATGCTATTCTTGACACTGCAGATAAAGCAGTGCTAAGAGTTGTGCAGTTTGACTCTGACAAAGTTGTCCAGTCAAACCATTCAAAAATACAGACATGAAGCAAAATCCTCTCCCTGTTTTTCCTTGGACAACTGACGCTGTGTTTTATAGATGGAGGCTGTGGAGAAAAATCTAGGGGAGTTTTGTATGCACTGGAAGACTCCATAACCCTTCAGAATAACCACTTCAGTGTGCAGAGCTTCAGGGACAATCGTCTTTCGCTCCAGTTCCCTCAAACTATTTGATATGACAACAGAACAGATTAAGGTGAAACACTTAATCCTTCTTAAAGGTCAGAAGATCTAAACATAAAGAACTGTTTGTTTGTAAAAGATTAAACTAAGCACTGTAGAACTGAACAGGTAGGGTCAGGCTTTGCTCTAGAGCCAACCTGGTAACGTGAAACATTGATTTGCCTCTTTTAGGATATTACAGTTACCGTACGTAATTCATATGAAGAATTATAGTTTCTCTGATGAGTTAAAGCAGTCTGTATGCAAAATATGCTCACTTATGAAGCAGACATTAAATCTCCTTTCAACATAGGTGTCAGAATCTATACTGCAAAGGATGGACACCTTTAGCAGGCATTGCCCCTTTCCAATCTCTGGACTGCTTCTTTTCAAACACAACTGAAAAGGAACGTGGAAATAGCTTTTCTGCCAAGCTATTTCATAAAGTAGTTGTACATGAGAACTAAAGTACATTTAGAGACGTGAAAATAAAGGGTAGCAATTATTTTCAGAACATTTTATTTTGCTGTGAAATCTTTGATATCTTCTAATACAGGGTACAAGAGAATTTTTTTCTGTCAAAAGTATGTGTTTAAAGTTGACAACATATTGTAATTTCTTCTTATAATTAAAAATGTAATATGCAGCTTGTATTTCATTTAGAAAAAATATATACCATTTCACAGATGCTCTGGTTTCTCAGTATTGAATCTTTCTTGTTAGTAGAGGAGCTCTTTTCTCATAGTCACATTAAACATACTTTGTTGAATGTATTAATCTACTCTTATTTCCAACAAGTCTTCTCTTTCATTCTCAGTTTTTTAAAGGACAAAAGGAAGGAGAAAAGGAAAGACAGAGTATAAGTAAACTAGAAAATCCTTACATAAAATAAAGGATCCTTAGAAACAAAAGTGGGTGACTAATTGCATTTTCTATTCTTTTGAACATATTTCTCTGACTGAAAATCTAATTTTAATGTACTCACTAACCACTGCTGGCTTGACAGCACCTTTCCAATGCAAAGTGTGATGGCATGCACGTGACTGAGGAAAAAGTCGTGTAGCTCTCACTTCGAATCTCTTTCTTCCTTTTGTGAAATACAAGTACTCATCATCCTACCCCTTCCTTGTTACTCATAAACCTTGACAAGCTGTGCAAGATAGAGAAATTAACAGAGATAGTATGTTGTCATTTGCATTAATTTTAACATACCTGGACTAGCCACCTTTCTTCCAGGAGTTTGTTGCTATGAAATTAGCAACTTTGCAATTAAACTTTTCCAATAAAAACTATGCTAGTTACAGAATTACATACTAGCAATATGTTTTTATGATAAATTGCTAGTTTAGATTTGAAAATATTATCAATGATGCTTTGTTAGTTGTTTTTGTTTTTTCTTTCTGACCTACTAAAGCAGCTACAGTAGGAGTAGCAGCCAAAATAGACACTGAAAAATTGCTTAAATATGGTATCTCCTCTACAGTACATATTGTAAAATCAAACTGATGTTCTGGTACACAGTACATCCAGAAGACTTTTATTTGAGATCTAGGGACCCAGATGCCCTCAGAAGCTGTAGCTTCAGAGAAACCAGTATCTACTAAGGAACAGAGACCTTGGTTACACTAAGCACATGGCTCCCCTGTCCTTGCAGGGAACCAGCTCTGGCTGCCCCACGGATGGACTGCAGCAATTGCCAAGGTTTTAAGCAAAAGTTTAAAATCAAAATAATTTTCTGCACCTGTAAGAGTCTTTCAGTTTTAAGCTTTTCACTAGATTCAGTTAATCAAGCCGAAGGCCTTTTGGATAATAAATTCATTCAATATAATTTTGTATACTTTGATTTGGGAAATTTTATTTCATTCAGTTTTCTGACAAAATTCTAGTCAAAAGTTCCGCAAGTTCCCAGGAAAATGTAATTATTTTTTTTTTCCGTGACATCCAGTACACTCAAAACTTTAGTGGAATCATGGACTATAACAAAACTTGTATTTGGACTTTGACTTTACATTCACTTCTCTGTAAAACTGGGCAAAAGTATGCTTTTGAGCAATGAAACCATGACAAACTTCTCTGATAAAAAGTTTTGTTTCCTGCTGTCTTAGGGTGACTTTAGGATACTTGTATCCACAGTCTTCTGTTCTGTTCATGCTGGATATTAAGTTCTGCACCTTTAAGACTGGTTCCGAGAGCAGAGGGAGGGAAAAAGAAGTGTGCAGTTGGTTTACTGAAATTACACTCTGCTCCCCCGCATTCTTTCTCATGGCCTGTGCTGTGTGCAGCACGGACAGATAGCGGGAGAGACCCCTCCTTTGCTTTTAGTTAGGTTTTTTTTTAGCTGGTTGAGGCAGAGAAGTTCCCTGGACTTTGGCTTTTCTTTTTCCTGGAACTGTTCAGCCCTGCTTTGGACCGAAAACCCAAAACCCAGAAGAACACTGGGAGTTCATGCCTGTGGCCCACTGGGGCATTTCCAGCACTGGAGGGACCGAGAGAGAGGCAGCGAGATGAGAAACACCCACAGAGGACTCTCTCTGAACTACAGAAGGACTTTCTGAATTTGCCATCTTTTCAGAACAAGGAGAGGTTCCATTGTTTAATACTATTCATTTTCTCACCTTTGTGAGTACTTTGCTTGTTAAATAAACAGGTTTTTCCACTTTTCTCAAAGGAGGTTTATCTCTTGAACAGGTGGGGGGAAGGGCTGATGAATTTGGCCTTTAAGGAGTCATCCCTTTGGAAGTTCCCTTCCAAATTTGCCCCAAACCAGTACACCTGCTGTCTTTCTTTGTCTTCTTTGTATTTCTTTGTATTTTATACTTATTGGGAATTTGAGCTCTTTTTGACACCATGGTTGTTAAAACAGTGACATAAATCTTAACATTATCCATTCCAATGCTTGGTGTTTTGGGGGATGCCAGAAGCCACCACATAATCCATTAAGAAAGGAGTCAACTCACAGTTATTTATTAGAACAGGTAACTAGGTGGTAGTGTCCTGTTTATTTCCATGTTACTATCAAGTTTCAATGCTATCATATTTTTGGCCTAAATACTACAAAGGAAAGTATAATTTCATTAGTCTTAGCTTTCCAGTACCCTTTCATGTTTTGGCAAGAGAGAAAATGTCGGTAAGAGATCATATTTATTCTGTGCATTATATTATAAGCATGGGTAAATTCATGGTTTCAATATTCTTAAAAAATAAATGTAAATACATTTTTTCTCTAATTAAAAAAACAATACTTCATGTATATCAGTCAGCATGTGTGGAAACTGGTTTTTAATTAAGAAACAGAGCAAAGTCTTGAAGTAAGTGTAGCAGCCAGGCCTCGGAAGCAGCTGCAAGAGAGAAATCTATATCTTTTAAAGGATTTAGATCTGCTGCACAGTTTGGTTGGCATGTGGCAAATTAAATTTAATGTTAATTCATGTAAATTTATTAGCCTCTTTCTTTAGAGTCCCCCACGTTTTCATTGTACATTGTGTTTCAGTACAGATGATAATAAACTCATACAGATGTCACCAGTCATCAGTGCAACATTAATTACTGACTTGCTCAGAAAGTATTTACAGCCAGAGCTGGGGCTGGCTGTGTGGAGCTGGCAGTGCTGTAACCATCACCTGGAAAAACAGAGAGTTGTTCAGCAAATGCTGCTTCAAATAACTGAGAGGGGGACAGAGGGGAAGGAAAAGGAGCGAGTAGGGAAGGTCACATTGGAGGTGTTCTCTGGAATTTGAATTACCAACTCTAAACTGCAAAGTTGACAAATGTTATCTCTGGACTCAAAACTTGCATTCCAAATGCAAATAGGGCCCAGAAAAGGTCTGAGATTTTAAAAAACTATTTTGTGATGTCAGCTCAGAGTCATTCATATTAACCCACCACATCAGATCCCAGTGGGAAGAGCGAATATAAATATTTATGGTTAGGATGCAGGTGAGAAAAGCAGAAGGTAGGAAGGATAAAAGCATCTAACATATGACAAAGCTACCCCTGGTTTAGGACTGTGGAACAAATGACTAATGGCTTGTGTTTTCAGAGGACACTAGCAGAGATACAGCTTATTTTATAAAGCTGTTGATGACATCACCATTTTACGGGCACTTCAACAATGGAACAGGCAAATCTGCTCAAAAGGAAATTTGAGATCCAGGTTGTGCTCAGCCTGAAGGTATTCAAATATTAAAGAGATTTTGAAGCAGCCAGCAGTCTGTACGTGTTAGATGAGGCCCTTTTACATCATTCTTATTAAGCTGGAGTGAGGTAATCAAGATTTATTATAAACAAATTTACCATTTTTTCATACATTATCCAAACCATAGTGAAACATCATTATTATATACAGTAACTCTCTCCATATATACATATATATATATATATATATATGAACTACAGAAATGAGATGACCATGTCTATTCCGATTTTATCAGGGAAGATGGTTACCTTGCAGAGCAAGAAAAGAACTGAATACAATACTTAGAATATTTATAAATACAATAAACTATCCAATTTCCCTTTAAGGCATTAAATAGCAATTGAAATGTTGCAGTTCAATATCTTGATTCATAACTTAATGGACATCAGTCCACATTATGCAAATATATTTTATCTCAAAATTTATTGTTGGCTTACTCTGTTTTCTCAGTAGAAGAAAACACAGATTAGAAATACATAGTCAAATAACTCTAGTGCAGGAGCCTGAGAGTACTCATATTAGGAAATGCAAAAATCTGTCTTACATTTGTCTTCCTGGAGATCTCTCTTGCTTGGACAGAACTTCTTTCCTTATATTGAACCCATCAGACTGACAATAGCTATATTTTTAAACTTGTTTATTCTTTCTATACAAAATAATCACCTGGAATTTTCCTATACTTCAATTACAACATTAAGTAAAGTTATTCTCACACCCATGTGTACAAAGTGATCATGGCATCACTAAGATTGATTAGTGACATTCCACACTGTTTCCTTTGTGGAAGAATAAGGTTAAGAAAAAGAATGGAGGAAACTAGGAGAATAAGGAATACAATTGTCTGTTAAAAAAAACCCTCAAGATATTATCAATCCCCATGTCTGCCTAATTAGTCTTAACATCTGTCAAATTTCTATTTACAAGTAGCATTTATAATGCTGAAATGATAATAACAATAATGATAGTGTTTAAATTGTATATTTAAAAAAAAAAAAAAACAGAAAGACCCCACCAAAAACAACAAACAGACCACGCAGAAGTCTGTTATCACATTTTGCTTCATAAGAAACTGAAGAATTTTATGTCACTTTCTTTTGCTGTTGCACATATTCCACAGCTGTTACAGTTTGTAGAGGGGTGCTATTGTGTTGTTTGTGATACACAAAGGTGGAAATACCTTTGGACCTGGTGAATTAAACTCAACTTGAATGCAGTCATAAAGGATTTGCCATTTACTTTTGGAAAGAGAAGCTGTACAGACAAGGTAACTCTATTTAAAAATGATAACTGAAAACATCTTAAGCTTTCCTCCTCTTCCAGTAGGAATAAAGCCCAGAAATCTGCAGCCATACCTGTCTTGAACAACATAGCAGAACACAAAGGTTTGACACAAATATGCCACAAAGGTTCCTCAGAATTACAACTCCATTTATGCATTTTCCTTTCCCACTGGAGCTCTGTGGCAACAAGAATGTAATGTTCTATAAAAGGTTTAGAAATTCTAAAAGTTAGTTAGTTTACTATTTTATAAAAAGACCAGATGAAAATGAACCAGATATCTTTGACAATGTACCCAAACCAGGAAAGTTTATGCTGTGGAATCACAAAGGATATGTTTCACTAACAAACTATAAGTTTATATCATTTTCACTGTGTCCTTTCAATCACGTCATGCAACTTATTTGACTTACATGGATGTAATAAGGAATAGGATATTATATAATTTCTGACATAATTTATATTTTAAGAAAGTTAAATCAGTATTTAAGTCTCAATTTCTTATAAAGAACAATTAGTTTGTAGTTAATGAAATGAGTATAAGAGAACTTCATACAAATTTTATAAAACTTCAGGGAGCTACCTAGGGCTGGGAGGGGAACAAGTCTTCCATGTCATTATAATTTTCAGAACTTGTTTTCATTTATCATAAGTACAATAAAATGAGTTTGTCAATTTTGGCCTTTTTTACACCAAGAAGATCATAGGCAGAAAGGTAACAGGGCTCCCAACTGGTCCTCTAATCTTGCGTCCTAACAAGAGAGCTACTGGCTTTTTTCAGCTATATTATAATTTTTCTCTTTAGAACCTTCACCTTTGGCATGATCCAGTTTTAAAGTTATTAGAAATGCCTCTGCTTGAATTAAGGTGCAAATGAGACCATATGACAAAGTCAATAGTATGGGTTTTATTTGGTAGTAAATATGAGAGAGAGAGAGAGAGAGAGAGAGAGAATGGAAGTGAAAGAAATAGAAAAGAGATAAGGGGACAGAAAGATAGTGACAAAGAATAAAGAAAATATCACTACTCCATGGACACCACTGATGTCTCAATGATCCTCTCCAGCTGGTCTTCTTGGTGGTGAGAATCCCCCAAAAAGCAGAAAATGGATTAATACATGCTCAAGCCAGGTGGGAATGCCCAGGTACATCCCTTGGGCTGGGGGTAGTTTTCCACAGTCTCTTGCAGCACTTTGGGGGGTGTTTGATGGATTATGGCACCCCCTCATCTGCCCCTCACAGGAATGTCCCATGGATGTGGCCTGTGGGGTTTCACAGCTGCGCTGGTTTGTGTAAGGGAGGATGGGTGTTCACTGCCTCCAGCCAGAGGTTACACCACACACCTCCTCCCTCCTCCTCATTTTGAGGGTGTCTGTGTAAACCTGGCTTTTGTGGGCTGTGTTCTCCCTCACCCCAAACCCACACAAGGAGTAATCTCTGTTATGTTTGGCTCTCCTGTGGATGCATTCCTTTCCCTCAGCCTTGTTTGTTTCTCCCTAGACCTGAGATGATCGAGCAATAGTGTCCCCATTATCTTATCCAGGCAGCTTAACTCACAGTCCAAAGTTCCACGGAAGCTTTTGTGGTTGCAACTTCTTCATACAGTTTTTGCTATAATGGGCAAAACTTTGTAACAATGTTTAAGGCATGACAACCTTTCAGTCCCTGAAAACCTTTCACCACCCTTCTTTATCCACATGATGTTCTGCAATCCAAGATGTTGCTTTACCCAATTTAACTCCAATTTTTAGCTTTTTACCTTTTCTATCACTAAGCAAATTTGAATTTTAGACATCATGGCTATATGATGAAATTGAGAACAGAAATTATAAACATAGTTTATATTATGACATTAGTTTTTAGTTCTTGTACATTGGAGACCTATGCAATTAGAAGCATGTTAGACAGGAAGACTCATATAACATCAACTGAAATCTATCCTTCTTCCTTGTACCCATGGTAATAAAATATTATTTCTGTAATTTACCAAACCACTTAAAAGTAAGGAAGACCAGAGAAACTTTCATTGCAGGTATTTTTTATATTCTTACATCGTTATGATAAACAAACATAGGTGCTCAAATATCAAAAAATAACTGTAAATAGGATGATAATTACAACCTAGAGGAGAATGCCTGAGACAGCATGCAACCAAAGCTGTTACAGTTGGATCAATATCTGTTCAGCAAAGCCTTTTCTGTCCACATTCCATCTCTACTAAGCATGACTTAGTTAAATAATTTGATTTTTTCTCTGTTGTCACAGAGCATGATGAGGTATTTCTAATAAAGAGCCATTAAAATAAAATCTGATAAGTATGGCTACAGATAATTTAAATATGAGAGCACAAGACACAAACAAGAAGTAATAAAAAAATAATTGCATTAAAACTATAAAAAACTTTTCTGCAAGATATTTCAAGAAGATGTCCAGTAAAACTTTTATATTTTCAGAAAAAGGGGAAAGGGGTGGCATAAGAATGGCTACATCAACTCTTCAGCATTCCTGAGTATCATCATTAGCATGCATACGAATAATCTTAGAAATGGGTGAAGAACCTGGTTTCTAGTGCAAATTTATTGGCATAAATAAATGAAACTAATGAATCTAAAGTTTGATTCAGCTATAAGTAACTTTTAAAAGAAGAGGAACAATACAATTCTGCAATTCACCCCCAAGTGCATTAATTTAAATGAATACTGACAATTAAATTAAAGCTTTTAATTGTTATGCTGAGGAAACTTATATTCCTTAAAAAAATAAAAGAAAACAATAAAATGTATTTAAAGTTGCTCACATACTGCAAATGAAAGCATGTGCTTTCTTTCATTGTGGTGGAGTCAGTTAGTAGATGGGTCATTACCTCGTCAGTAACAATTTGAAGGGATCAAAGACTTTTTGGGATGTACTTAGGTTGTCCAGTTATGATACACCATTTAGAAGAACCAGACATGGACGACAAAGATGTGTCTCAATTCCCACGGAGGAAGGCAGATAAAATCATCTTTCCCCTAGCTGAAGATATACACCTGACAACCTCTAAAAAAGTCAATGATATATCACATTCATACACATTAGGCAACCATGTTCTTTATACTTGGCCCTTAAAACAAGCTAGGAGATACATTTATAACCTTATCTAAATCAGCCTCCATCTAATCTTTTTGTTCTTGTGAGCCCCTACCCAAGTCATGGGTAAGTTATTGAGGAGCACAAAACAATATATCTGACGTTGTTGGGGGGCACATAAATAAAAAAGAAAAATATTTTCCAGGACCCTATTGTTCGTCATTGTAAAGGACCTGTCTGGATAGGTTTCTGAGCTCTAGAAAAACTTCATAATGAACCACTTTTATCTTTGCTTAATAACTAATTTCTTTCTCCAGACTAAGAGTCTGTTCTGCCCATATCCCCCCAGTAGCACAGCAGGGCCACTCTTGGACAACTTGATTCATCTTTAGGCACCATTATGCATTTTTATGTGCAAAATTCTCATTGATATCAGTTTAAATTTTGCCTAAGAATTGCACAAAGAGGCCATGAAATACTGATATTTTAAAAGCCATCATTATTTATGCAAAAACTGAAAAAGTAATAGCTCATTGAATTGCATAATACATCCATTTATTGGGAGTGTAAACTAACTTTTCATGAAAATGGATGAAAAATAGGAAAAGATGGAAGTGAAAAAGAAGTCACAGGACTATTGTTAACGGTGCCATTTGCAGACGATCTGTATAAATAAGTAAATAAATAAGTAAATACAATTTTTCAAAAAGGGAGTTTCTATACTGAACTTTTCCTACAACCGCCATTCAATATTCTAGGCAAGAATCCTTAACTCGTTCAACTATGGCAATATAGAATATACTGCAATTTGTTCTAATTAGCTCCAGCTCTGAACTATTTGGGGATTCACATTGTGAAGCAAGAGCTATTGCCATATGCTTCAGCATTATGGGAAGGTGTATAAAGTTTTCAATCAGCACTTCAAATATTTTCAAATATATGACAGTCGTAGAATAGTCATTTACTACCAAATTGTTACCTCTGATCTTCCCAGTTTGATACTTTTTGATCTCTGCTTCAAAGTATCTCCTGTATCACCTCCTCCTCTGTCTATGCTGTTCTTGTCATATTTCTCCCCATTACCTGTTGCCCTATTAAAAAAGAGTACCCATGCAGTCTATTAAGATTATATTTCTTCTTTGTACTTCACCACAACATTTATTTTTCTATTTCCTATAAATACTCCTTGGCAGGCTACTTTTTTTTTTTTTTTTTTTTTTTAATTTGAGATATTATTTGTTTTGCAAGGTCTTTATTTTGTCATTATTTCTAGATATGCTATTTGAATAGCATTTATGCTCATCATGGAGTGAGGAAAACACTTTTATAAGGGAATTTAAAGACATAGCATAGTATATCAATTTCCAAATTCTGTAAATTTCAGAATTTCTAGGAGAAATAATATTTTTCCAAAACTAAGATGATGATTTATAACTTTTTTAGAGAAATTCAAAGCTTTCGATCAGAACTGTGTTTTTCAATGGTAAAATGGTAAAAAAATAGACAATTTTAGCTCTAAATCTTAGCACGAAGCAGTTCCCAGTGCTAGCTGCTTAAGGGGAAGATCAGAAAATTTAACACCCCCAAAAAACCGGAGTAAAAGCAACAACCACATGTAAGACATTTTCAGAGTAAAATAATAAAATTAATAAAAATAAAGTTGTGGATTTTGACTGTCTTTGTTAGGTGAGTACAGGTAATGAACTCTGAAAGTCAATAGGTTGACTGCATCAAATGTGCAGCAGCTCCACTACGGGAACTTGTAGATGCAATCAGAAAGTTACTCTTCCATATAGGAGCAACTGGTGTTACAAAGTCAGCATTAGGATGAAAGCTCTGGACTTGTAAAAGTTATTAGTCAAAGGCACAGCCCCCTCACAAATGGAAATTTTACAGGGAGTCTTAGAGAGAATATTCATTTTCTCCATTTCTCACATCTATATGGAAGATAATACTGCTTCATGAAAATGATCAGAGGATTCAAAGACAGAGTGAAAGAAGAGGAAATAAATTATTTTTAGTAGATGGTTCATAACCTAGGGCTGAATAACCATCAGTTAAGGATGCTTAAGGACTTGGTAGCCTTGCAGTTAAGGCACTTATCCAGGGGCTGGACTGTGTTTTGGTTTCTACATCAAGGACTAAAAAATATTTTTTTACCCAACAACTGCTTCATGTGAATGCTGTTATTGTTGTGCATCACACCCTGATGTGTCCAAATTCATACAAGGAAATCAGCTCTGGTGTGGGAGCCCGGGGCAAACATTGTGAATCTCTGAAACTGTTTTATGGACCTGTGCCCGAGATTCTAAAGCTGTTTCAGCTAGGCCTTGTAACTGAATCAACATTTTGGTAGTAGTTTAGAAGGCTGTGTCCAGAAGTACTGACAATGTCAAAACATGAACTGCACTGATGGTATTTCTTTCATTGTATGCTTGATTCTCTCAGTAACTTTGTTGCATTCAAACCAAAATTGGAAAGCAACCAGCAAAGTGTAATGATATAGTTATGACAGGAAGGGAAGGCATGTGTCCAGGTAGATCCAGTGTGATACAAATCAAAAGCATTTTTGTTTTCTGTGTCCCACTTTTGATTTGTGCCTATTTGTTGCCAAACTCATCTTTCTAAAATCAATTTCTGTGAATATTCAAATGAAATGGTTCCATGATTCTATGAAATCTATTTGCTTAATAAAGAAAAATAAGTTGATTACATTTTCTCTGGAAATTTCTATTTCATTTAATTAATACATGTAGAATAAGAAATGTATTTTATATAAAATATTTTCCTTTGTCCAGATATGCTCTGCTGAAGAGCAAAAATAGTAGCTCATTGTCTTGTTTTGAAAGAAAGATAACTGCCAAGGAAGGCAGGAGCCTCCCTTGGCATAGGGTCTTCCCTCATAATTATTGTAACTACGGAATTAAGGGGCTTTCAAGAAAAGATATGGGAAAAGGAATAACAGTTCTTTACTTGGGGAAATAAATAAATAAATAAATAAACCAAGGAAACAACCACAACAGCAGCACATCAAACAGAACAGAACCAGAAACCCAACCGCAGCCTTCTCTCGGCTGTCGGGCAGTTTCCCCTTCGGTGCAGTTGCGGTCACGGCCAGCAGGGGCGCTGGTGGCTCCCGCCGGGCAGGGCGGGTGCGATGATTCCCCCGCGGCTGCAGGGGGCGCTGTGGCGTGAGCTCGGCCGCCTCTCCACGTGGTCATGGCGGCTCAGCTGGCCGAACGGAGGGAGGAGAGAAGGGGCTTTCCTTTGCAAACCCACGGGAGCAGCTGATCCTGGTGCCCCACCAGACGGCGAAATGGGCTGTAGCAGGAACTTCGGAGCAGCAGCTGGAACTGCAGAGGAGTGGCAAACAAAGTGCAGCAAAAATTCCGGAGCTGTCCCAGGAGCCACAGGGCTATCGGAGTGGGCACAGGATGTCAGGTTAAAGTGTAGCAAAAAGCCCTGAAGCAGCGGCAGAAAACAGCGGGGTTGCGTGGGGGATCACTCCCCTGGATAGCTCACCAGTGGTGGCTGGTCCCCGGGTCAGGCCGCCGCACAGAAGGACTGGCCCGGCGGGGGACAGCATGCTGCTGGCTCCCAGCACAGCGCGCACTGGCCCTGGGCTCCCAAGCAAGCAGAAGAGCAGAGAGGCAAGCTGGCGAGCCCCTGTCACCATGCCGAAAGAAAAGAAAAAAAATGAGGCAAAATCTACAAGACAACAGTATCTCCAGTCAGACACCCACACCAAGTGGCTGCCAAATTGATCCCCCCACTGGAAGGAAACTGTCTCACCTCCAGTCCTGAGTGGGAGAGAGAGCAAGCGCAGAGCACAGCCCCCTCAGCCAAAATCTCACGGTATCTCTGCACTTCCCAAGAGAAAGCCCCACAGCTTAAATTCTGCAGCCAGCTGCACCCCTTCCCCCCATCTTGGCCACATTCTTTCTCTCTCTTAAGTATTCATTATTCCCATCTCTTAGGCAACAAATGGCAGAAAAATTCCCAAAGAGAAAGGGAAAAAAAGAACAAATCCTACCCTCCAACACTCATTCACCTGTTTAGGTTTGTCTCACTGCAGAACTCTGGAGCTGTGAAAGGGATGTGCCCAACATTTTCAAATCATGCAGAAATGTGTTATGCACAGCATGTGTCAAGCTGCAGACATTTGCAGACATTCTCTTGCCTCTTTGTACAGAGTATCTGATTGTTGATGACAACTGACATTTTTTATCATAAGGTCAACAGTTTAGTCTGAAAACATTCACCATGACTTAGGGAATTTATCTTGATAAGAGGACACTGGTAGGCTGAGTATGGCTTTGTCATTTAGAAATAAATGTATTGAAAAAGAGGAGAGGGGCAAGAGTGGAGGGGGAAAGAGGGAAAAAAAGGCCTGCTTACCTTGTAGGCAGTTTTGTTGTCTTGCTGACTACATTGATACTTGCAGCTGATCATCAGCTTCCAGAGCAAGAAACCTGCTTTTGCAAAATTTTTGAATGTTCTTTTCAAAAAATTTTTCATGGAGAGAGGAGAGCTGTCATTGTGCAACCTTGGAAAGTTATTTTCCATAACTTTAGGTATGCGTTTTTAGAGATAGTAGTGTTATGTGCCAGGAAACACACTCATGTTTCAGATATCCTGCTTGATTCAGTATTCAGTATTTGGTTTACATAGCCTCTGTTTTCAATTAATCTTTTCTTGATAACTACATATTATTTTTAAATATGACATACCCCCATAATCCAATTCACACAAAGATTGAATTAGCATTCATTTTAAAACGTGTTTTATGGGGTTTCATTAATTCATGAGGAGGCAAAGGTTATGCTAAGAATGAATAATATTTGCATAATAACAACCACTTAGTTCCTGTTCTTGCAGTCATTCAAATAAGGGTCCAGGACAAAATATTACTTTCTCCAGCCTGCATGTTTGACGTTTCAATCCATTTTTCTCAGTCCATTATGAGCTTGGTATACATATGCAGAGTTCATAAAAGTCCGGGTATATTCTTGTATCCAGAATTTAGACAAATGGAGGAAGAATAGGTATATTCCATACATGTGAAGAATGTACAGTGAAAGAAGGCATTCTGAAAGAAATTTTAATCTGAAAATAATTTATTCAGAACAGAATGTAATTAATATGTCCTCATTGAGTTTTTGTGTAATACTCAAAGCAAATCAGTTTGCATATGGATGGAGCAGAGCAGGAAGATGGAAGGAACAGCCACTTGCTTTGGTTCTACTCTTAAAATATCTTGGAAATGCAGCTGGTCTGAGCTGCATCACTCAACCTCTAGGACCTTTGGAGGGCTCCCAATGTGGCAGACTGTTTTCCATGCCATTTCACTGCTGAGGTTTGTCACATTGTCCCACTGTGAAACTCAATGTTCCCCTGTCATTTCAGACAAACTTTTTTGGGTATTAAACAGGTTGGCAAGAAAGTCACAGTATTCACCAACAAGTAAGATGAGCACACATGAATTTAGTATTTTGGTGCGAAGAAATCCGAAGGAAGTGTCATAAAAGCTTCTCCAGATGATGACCAGTGCCAGATACTCTTGACTGGTAGATTGCTTTAGTTCAAAAACACAAGATGAGCTGTGTACAAAAATAACTGTATCTGTGTACAAAACCTGAAATTACCAGTACTCTTATGCATGAATATCTTTGAAACAGCACAGTTTTGATTGAGTACTATATTAAGATACACAAATAAGTTTTTAAATTTCTTCTAGTTTATTATTTGACTGTGGAAACTCCTAGTCAGCTAAACTTCCAAACTTAGATGGAGACAACTTGACAGCAAGCTTTAGAAATCATAGTCCTTAGACACTCTTAAGGGACTTCTCTGCAACCTGGAGGCAATACCTACAATATGTTGAGACGGGTAAAAGTTGTCCTGTTGGTAAAAAAAAAAAAGATAAGAAGGGCAGAGGTTTCCAGAGGCAAAGACAGATGTCTATTTTGATTTCTCTCTATTCCTTACCGCTAGAGGACTTGCACCAATTTTCCACTGAGCAACAAGAATTAGTAATAGCTGGACTCCAGAGGCTGACATTGACAGAGGCTGGGATGAGTAAACTAAGAGTCACTTATAGCCCCTGAAGAATGGAGACACCAGCTACAGGCACTAAAAGTTTGTACCACCACATTCTCTGCTCAGATGCAGCAGACATTGTGTTTGATGGAATATTCGGTGCCAAGTAAGATACAGTTTAACATTGTCTCAGACAGAAAAGAGCATGAGTAGGTACCATAAATTCAATGTACCTACACTCCTATTACCTATATAAGTGCTGAGACAACTTAGGTAGTGTGGGAATTTTTATTTTCAAGAAATAATCAGAAGACATCACTTTTACTTTCACTAATTTTATAAAAGGTATAACTTCTTTTTTCTTTTCTTTTTTTTTTCTTTTTTTGGTGTAGAAAACAATTCCTTAATTGTTCTCAGGGGATAGTTATTTCAGAGAATGTCCTCATGAAGTAACTTAAGAAACATTTGATTATGGAACCTGAGCAGACTTGAAACAAATTTATGGCAGACAGGATATAATCACTGACCTGCAAAACCTTCCTAAGATTTTTAAAGAGCAGATAACAGAGCAGCACTACAGAGATGCAGTGATTTTTGCTGCTGAAATGTAAGTTAGATATGTACTGTTTCATCAGTAGCTACAAGTACTTTTTAAGAATCTAAATGCCATTTACTTCATTTTCTTTTCTCTGTCTAGATCTGGATAGGCTTTAATTCTCAGGAAGGGAAAGTTTATAGCTTCCCTAATGAGTTGTGACAAGCTCTGTTCATCTTTCAGCTTCTTTTTTTCTAGTATGCTGAAGCCTAATGGTTTTCATTTATTATATAAAAAAAAAATACAGCGAGACCTTAAAATCTACTACACAAGAATGATCTCTCATCATCATTTGTCCATTTATGCCTTGCACACAAGCTTTTCCAAAGGTAGATGGGCTAATGGACACTTTGAATTCTCCTTGCAGCTCTGGTGCTGACCTGCTGCCTATGCAGTTCACTTATTATTCTTTTGTTCATCTCATCTCTTTAGATCAGAAGCTCTTCAGGGCAAATGAATGATGTTGTCATTATGGCTGTCAGAGAGATATGGTGCTCTAACTTCTCACTTTTCACTGTGCCTTTCCAAAGAACATACCTTTCCCTTAGTCAAAAATTTGTATTAAAATTGGTCTACAGTACCAAATTTCTCCAGCAGTATCTATGAACCATTATCTTACAAAGAATTTTGTACAAGCTTAACTTCCTTCTCTATGAAAATTCAGTTAATTCTGGCAACATTTCAAGAGAAAACAGTTCCATTTCTACCTGAAATGAATTGAAAGTTTTTCTAGGATATCTCCTATTGCATAGTTTACAAATAAATAGTCAAACTTTGTGAATCTGCAGTGTTTTATGAAGTTTTCATAACAAATGCTTATGGACCAATTTGATACTTTGAAAAGAGGAGTGTTCTAAATAAATACATTTGTGAAAAATGCAAAATAAACTGACAATTTGATCTATTGTTCATTAATGCTATTTACACAGAATCATGTAGACAAGATTGTAATCGTGCTTCAGGGAAAATACTTCCTCTGCATGGTGGCAAAACTGAGCAAACTATAGAGAGACACCCCCAGGAGCATCACTGGTTGCTGAGATGTAGAGAGCTGTTTATCTAGAGAATATTTATTTATACTGAAAAAATTTACCTCTGTCTTACTGATGATGACATGCCAAGCCACCAAAATGCAATCTTACGGGCACTGTTATGAATTCTGCTTTAATTTGCCACCTGTCTTTTAATTTTTACAGTATACATAAAGCATCCAATGACACAGGAAATTATAATAGACTTACATCTATTACTTATCATGTTGTTACTGCAAATCTCCTCACCTGACAAAGGAAACATGAGAGATTGCAAGTGCAATATAGAAGGCAATGAGAGAAACAGCCCAAATTAAGAGAATAAACTCCAACAAAGTTAAAATTACTTTAATGAAATAGGCATTTACCTTATGTCTGGACAGATTAAAATTATGAATATTTGTATTACTCATTTCTAATTGGAAAATTTTGCTGATTTCAGGTTATTTTAATGATCATTCTACAGAACATGATAGATCTTTAGATTTTCTTTGAATTTAATATTTGAAGGGTTGATAGTGATATGAGTTTGCCTCCTTAAGGGAGCAGGATTAGAACAAGAAGTAAAGGTTCTTGGGTTTTTTGTTTGGGTTTTTTGTTTGTGTGGGGTTTTTTTGTGTTTATTGTTCTTTAGTGGAATGTCTTGCAGCATGGAAGGTAATGATTCCTCTTTCATAGATTAAAAAAGTGGAATTAAAAAAATAGGGATCTAGAATAGGCCGAAACATTAAAGATATTTTCAGACTTTGTACTTTTATAATTAGCAGCAAAAACAGTCTTGAACATAAACTCAAGTTTCCTACATATAGCTCTGGGGCAAATCTGGAATTTTCAGTTCCATCCATCTCATTAAGAAATTAATTTATTCAGCCTTATTTTCTGAAGGGGTGTTATCAGCTCCACTCTTCATGCACTTTGATATCTCCTACTCCCAAGCAGATCAGGTTTCAGTAGAATTTGGAGCAATTGTGCAGCCTGACCTTATCTCACTCTTCAGACACCATGTGCATTTAATAGGAATTTCTGGCGTGCACAAATAAGTAGAGCAGCAGGAGACTTGCAGAGAACTTCAGACTCATTTAACAGCCACTACAGCATATCTAAGATCACTTCACATTCATGAGCAATAGTATTGACTCAGTATTGCCTTGTATTCCTTCTGCCCGCACTCACCTCTGCTTGACACTGTTACAGTCCAGTTATTAAAGTTACTAGAAATGCCTTTGACCCAAATTAAGATGCAAACAAGACCATATGCCAAAGTCAATACTATGGGTTTTATTTGATGGTAAATATAAGAGAGAGAGAGAGGGAGAGAGAGAGAGGAAGGAAGAGAAAGAAATAGAAGACAGGTGGAGGACAGAGACAGGCAGTGACAGAGACAAAATAAAGAAAATATCACCACTTTGTGGATCCCACCAATGTCCCGATGAGCCTCTCCAGCTGATTCTCTTGGTGATGAAGGTCCCCTGAGAAGCATAGAATGGAATACACGCTCAGGGAATGCCCAGGTACCTCCCTCGGGCAGGCGCAGTTTGCCACAGTCTCTTGCAGCAGACTCTAAATCTGTTGCCTCATTTTGCATCACGTGCAGTGCTCTGCTGCACGGCCTCTGGAGAGCCCCTTGGGGGTCTTTGATAGTTATGACACCCCCTCAGCTGCCTCTCACAGGAATGTCCCATGGATGTGGCCTGTGGGGTTTCACAGCTGGGCCTGTTTGTGTAAGGGAGGATGGGTGTTCACTGCCTCCAGCCAGAGGTTATGCCACACACCTGAAACCTCCTCCCTCCTCCTCGTTTCAGGGGGTCTGTGCAAACCTGGCCTCTGTGGGCTGTGGTCTCCCTCACCCCAACCCAGGCAGGGATGATTCTCTGCTGTGTTTGGCTTTCTTGTGGATGCATTCCTTTCCCTCAGCCTTGTTTGTTTCTCCCTAGACCTGAGATGATGGAACAATAGTGTTGCCTTTATCTTATCCAGGTGGCTTAACTCACAGTCCAAAGTTCCAGCCAGGCATCTTCAATGGCTTCTGTCATTGTGGCTTCTTCATACAGTTTTTGCTGTAACGGTCTAAACTCCTTCATAACAATGTTTGAGGCATGAACCATTTCTTTCCCTGACCTACACCCAGATTTTTAAGTCAATAGGGAGAGTAACTGTTTTCTACTGAGGCTGATGCAGATGCTAATAATTTTAAAACTAATTGTTCCTAGAGTATTTGCCAGTATGCCATTATCTTGCTGTGCTGTGTGGAACTTTTGATTATTTTCATAATGGCCAAATTAATTGCTTAAAGATAAGGTGATATAAAACGCACAAAGTTTGATGTTTGGTAACAATTATGACCAGCAGGCAAAGGTGTTCAGTTTTCTTTTTTAATTACCATATCAATTGTAATGAAAAGTTACTGTATTCTTTATTTTATTTGTATTTTACTTAAACTTTCCAAATTCTTATTTGAATGTTTCTCCTTCTCATGATGTCAGTGGGATGATCTTTCACTTCATCTTGAAAATTAACATCCTGGGCACATTTCTGAAAACTCTCTGATGTGAAAACTGACACACCTTTAGTAAACTTGGACAAAGACATAGCTTTTGAGATTGCAGAGAAAGTGAAAATTGTCATGAAACCTATCGTCTCTTCTTCCTTGTGGTTCCACTACTGACATCAAATTAATGTTCCTGAGGTAGCACATTTCTTTCCATAGCAGCACCTTTGGCTACCCTGGTAAGCAATAAGATACCTTTGCTGTTGCTTGAAATGAAAGAGGAAGAAATTTTAAAAGAACAGATATGTTGCCAAAACACAAGTATCAGAATTTGAAAGGGCGAATAGAGTAAGAAATAAATACTCCAATATAAATCCAATATAGAAATACTCTCACATCTCAAATATGATCTGTTAGATGGGTTCTCTGTTAAAAAAAGTCTGCCTAAATGAAATTGCATTCTGACAACTTCCTTAAACAAATCTTCACCAATATATCAATAGCTAATGTTGTGATAACTCTCTTTCAAAATAATATTACAGCATTCTGTCTTGATTCGATTTCAACATGTGAAGTCTTGCACTGTTTACCTATATAGAAAAAATGACCCACACTTATTCAAATTCTCTTTTATAGACATAACATCAAGGTATAGATGTACTTTTGCTATTAGACAAATACCCAGTTACAGGTTTTTTTACTGCTTTTATTTATTTTGACTTCACAGTCCTCAGTTACAAGATGCAGGATATACAACACTTCTGTGCTAGTACTCTATTCAGAATGCAAAAATAGCTGTAGCTGTTCTTTCTAGTGAAAGGTGCCAAATTTAGTATCAGGGTATGAGATAGGTACAGATATAAAAGTGAAACTTTCAAGCCTTTACATTCTCAAAGGAACCTTTATCTTAAGTTCTGTCTGAAACAAGATAGCATAAGAAACCAAATCTGATAACCAAAGCTGTGCCTTGCCATTTGTATGCAGTAATGGAACTTGAAGAACAATGGGAAGAAAAACAAAATGCCAAGATCTGGAGTAAGGAAACTGTATAAAAAAGACTAGTCTTAAATCTATATCATATAAATATTCCACTCAAACTGACTTCAAATGTATGCATTTAGAGTGCTGTCAAATGTGAGTTCACATTTTTTAATCACTACTTGAAATACAGCTCCAAATATTTTACCCACTTGTCCCAAAAAGAAAAAAACAAAGTCATATTTCCAGCTCATATTTCAAATTAGAAGAGCGAGAGGGAAACACATTAGCTATGTTTTTTTAAATTGTTAGTTGAATTCTTTGCCTCTCTAAATTGCAGGACATAGCAGCAAAAATGGAAAGAGATAGGGAAGGGAAAGAATATTACACCTGCATGCTGTTGGTGCAGGTGCACCCTTCTTCACCCACCATCTGTACTGCAATATTCTAATAGTCACAGGCTCTTAGCTCTTCTAGAGCAAGCATCTTATTCCATGCTACTACTCTTCTGGGTACACTACTCTTCTGGGAATACACTTCTCTAATCTGTAAAAAAAAAAACAAAACTCTAATCTTATTAGCTATAGCCAAGCGCTTCCTTAGTTCAGGTAGGTAAATCTTTTCAATCTTTGGAAAATCCTGCCAGATGAAGTCAATACTGAGTTAACTTAAAAACTTTCTTTTTTTCTTTTTAAAAGACGGGCGTGAATATTTCAGGTACCTGAATAGGTAGGCTACACTATAGATCAACAGGATGATCCTCCTAGTGCCATAAAATCATTAGGCCATCACAAGACTCAGTCATTGTATTGATGTAAAGAAAGGTCTCACTAACACCCCAAATATCAGTCACCCTAGGCACAATAAAGTCAGAACTCAGAAGGCAGCTCTCAGTCTAAAAGCTTAACAGAAAAGGTCCCAGAGGTTTCCATCCCTCCCAGAGAATATTCTTCCTACTTTCATCTTCCATAATAAGCCAAATGACGACCCTTGGAGCTGTGGTCAGGAGTTGGGAAGACTCATTTGTACAAAAGCATTGTTGGCTTTAAATCTCCTTTCAGCTGTTACACTCAGTGTCTCTGTCATACTGTACGAATTCAAAGCAACACAGAAACCAATTGCAAACGATTCTTTCTTTAAAAGTCATTATGTATTTACCATCCAAGCATTTTAAGTGGGGATTCTGCAAGGAAATTTACAAAGCCTAATGGTATCAAATAATTTTTGTACTGCATTTAGAAAATGAATGAAAAAAGCCTCAGTTACTGAAATGCTACAAATTGCAAGAATAGGCCAATAGTATATTTAATAAGCTGCTCTTATCTAAACATGGCAATAGAAATTGAAGGTCATACATACAAGATGACAGTGTTTTGGAAAGTAATGACTTGAGAAAAAGGCTGAAATGTTACAAGAAAAAAAAATAACTGAACATTAGTTCCACATAAAATGCAGTGCTCACGAGCAGTAAGGCAGTCCATGTATTTCCAACTCAAATTACAATGCTTTTGTTTCAAACTTCATCTTAAAACATTCACAGCCTGGATAGATGAACCCCCAGCCTTGGATAAATGCATGGTGCTTTATTTTTGAGCTCTCTTGCTTTATACACACTGCCTGAAGTCGTTTATACCTGGATTTAAATTTAACTTCAACATTAATATATCTTGTGCTATTTTGTCCTGTCTTGTCTAATGTAATCAACAGCATGGGTCTTTTATCATTGTCACTTTGTCTTCAGCATGCAGGAGCTGCTCAGCAAACAGGCTTCTGGAAACTTGCTTATTGTGTATCACCTCTGACTCTAGCTTCTCATAAAGCAGAGAGACAATATAAATTTGCAAAGTTTTTTTATTTATATATTTATCACCAAAAAAAGTCAAAATCCCCATTGTATTCATACTGCAATTTGCAGTATTTGCAATTACTGCAAATACTGTGATTTACAAATTGAGATAAGCTCAAAGAATGCCTCTTAAGAGAGGTAAATAACACAAACATTTCTGTTTGTGTTGGATAATGATTCTGTTGATATATCAATGATCTATAGAAAGTTTATACCCAAATATTATGGCACACTGTCATCACTGTAGAATATCAGAATAGAATCAGTTCCTTAGAATATGGACAAAAAAAAATACACTAACAATGCATATCACATTTCAAAGTCATCACTTAAACATTTCGGGTGAAACCCTGAACCCAGTTAAAGTCAATTGGAAATCTCCCAGTGGCCTCAGAAGAAGTCAGATCCTGTCCTTTATTGCTGCCTATATTAATTTTTGTCAGCCATATGACAAATTATTAATAAAAGCACAGGATATTACTTAGTCTCAGCAGAGATGGTAAGAATCAGAAAAGAAGCTTTTCAAATACATTATACATGAATCAAGCTGTTATCTTTTGAACAATTTGTTCAATGAGTTGGCATTCAACCAGATAGAGAGATGGTCAAATACTGCGAAAGACTATTCTTGAATAATTTATTTAATAAATAACAGCTACTTTGGGAGGATGATGTATTCTGTGAGTATATTTAACAGTTTACAGCCAAAAGTGTTTTATCCAACATTAATTACTGTTGTTTTGTTTTGGGGAAGCATAGAAGCACTGTAAGGTTTTGTTTGTTTTGCTTTGATCTTCTATCACTGCACAGTTGCCAGCACGCGTGCTAGAGTACACAAATAACAGCCACCTGACTTTTGTTAAATTTGGTTTCACATTGCTTCAGCATGTAGGATTTGTTGACTTTCATCTAGAGAATTGAAGTGACATTTTAACAGTCTGTGTATCACCTATTCAAGCAGTACGTTTTATGAGACTTAAAGAAAAAGCAAAACAAAATAAAACAAAAACTAGGAAAAAGCCTCCAGCTTCCAAGCAGCTTGAATTTAGATAATATTGCCATGTTCATGCTTTCTTCAACAGCTGTCTATTAAGTCTGTATTAGAATTTTCTAAAGACTTTGATTTTTTTTTTTTAAACTGCATTAACTAATTTACATAAACAGCTGTTTTGTTTAATTTCCAAAACTAGAAGAATTTAATTCTTGACACAAAGGCATGGAAATAAGCTGTGTGTAGCTTTAAGCACTGTTTCCTCCCTTAGAGAAAGTTTAAACAAATATTCACATCTCAAAGTCAGTCTATGCTGTTGGCAGTTCCTTAATATTGTGGCATCCATGCCCTTGGGATCCCTTCTCCACTGGACACAGGCAGGAATGGTGTGATTCCCATAACTGAGATGTGGCCCAAGATACTCATTCCAGCCTTCTTTCTGATCCTCCTAGTTAGCCTTAATGCACTTAGCTTCTTACACAATGACTCTAACACATTGTATGAATACTACTCTCAAAACCATAAGGAAACTGCAGGGAAATGTGAAAAATAAAAACAAAAGATGAGTCTATATAGTTTGTTGGTCTGGTGTTTTTAAAGTAATTTGTGTATAGCAGCAGGATAACCATGTGTAATGAGGTACTGGCATAACTTCTGTCACATTTGATATATGAAATACTTTCCAGGCTGAGGGTATACTTCATATCCACTGGGCTCAGGCTGGAAATAGAATATGTGCCTAGTGAGGATCCTTCAGGGTACACCAGCACTAGCCACAAAGAATAGTACTTTTTTAATAAAAGATAACTTGTGATTTGGAATCGTGACCTCTCACTGTTTTAGTAGAAAGTTGAGTCTGCTGTGGAGCGTCTCCAAATGAGCAAGTCCACATGGAGGACCAGTGTCAATCTCACAGGTGCTGTCCCTGTCCCACCTGGGTGTGCAGGCCGCTTCCTCTTGGCTGGGGAGAGGGAAATACAGGAGCTGCTGCCTTCCCTCACCAGAAAGTTACCTCACCCAGCTGTTCTCTAAATGAACCACAAAATCACAGCCCATCACTACATCCCTACACCCTCCCTGCTGCGGCTGAAGATGATCCATCTTCCCTCTGCTCCTGGTAGGCAAGTTGTGGTTTCAGCCGTGACGTTCAGCACCACTGGGCATCTACGGCATGAACCTGGGAGGGAGGAGAGGAAGAAAACCATCAGCAAGTCATGAGCTGAGACGATGTCTCACTTCCCCTGCCACTGCTCAGGTCAAATGAAGCTTGTGGCACAACAAATAGACTTCTAGCTGCAGAGTTGGGGTGGATCTGGCAGTGCTACTCCGCAGCTGAAATTCTTTTTCAGGGTAAAACTACCTGGTATTTTTTCATAGCATTGATTCACCCTTATTCTATTTATTTATTTATTTGTTTAAACAATTATTTGTCTTGTTGTAATGAATTTGGGGAAAAAATCAAATCTGTATTCCTAGAACAAATGCATCTAATGCATTATGATATTATTCAATATCTGTAAGCTTTAAAGCTTTTCAGTAACCTGTCTGTAGGCAGCACTTACTATCTTTAGTAACACAATTATTTTTGTTATTTTAGAAACTTCTTGCAATACACAACTTACAGTAATTTTTTCACTTTAAATACATTTTCAAATTTACTGGGTCAATATCTTCTCTGCAAATAGAATCTAAAAATTTCAAATACAAAATATTATTCAGAGGCTTTTTAGATACTCTAGAGTAAAACTATTTTAAATGAGCTCTTGGGAAATATTCATTATGATGCAGTCTTCAGTAATACCAATTTTTGGTCTTTTTTTTCCTCACAGGCTCCTATCTCTTTCAATGTACTGATTAAATATGGAAGGTACTAAGTAGTGTGCAAAATATTGTATTTTTAGTGCCAATAGCCTTGAATAGCCATGTAGAAGTAATTTTGAATAGTCTTGAATTTTTCATGTAGAAGAAATAAATAATGACAAGCTAAATATTATTTAAAATATTCTTTATGAGTTTTAACTCCCTTTGTCTTAATCACTAGAGTGGCCCACTCTTGTTTCCAAGGCACACATTAAAGTAGGATTTTCTGAGTTTTATCATTAAAAGGAACATAAAACAGTAAATGTAACATGCTTCCATCACAATCCCCAGACTAAATGTCTCTTTTTGAAAGAAATTAGAAAAAATGTTCTTAGAAAGATTATTTCTTGATAAAGCACATTTCTTTTGATAATCCAGACCTGTATATATTGATATAAAATGAGCTCTCTTTTGGTGAATAAATCAACCAAAGTTACCCATGAAAGAATAATTTAGAACAAAGATGGAAAAATGATAAATTTTTGTATTTTCACAGATAACTTGTTTATGAACAGATCTAACCAAATAAAGAGCAAAGCCTTGGAAGGGGGAAAATGACTCAGAAATTGACTAGAGAGAGGCAAAATAATTGAAATCACCTTAAATATAATATTTTATTTAGTCCTTTGACGTATATGTATATCCCCCCTTCACAAATAGTCAGTCTGAATGATTTTGATATTTGACACAAGAAACCGTTACTATCTTATTTTGCAAAAGAATTTGAAATAAATAACCTCAAAGCAATATCTGTCAAATTTTCTTTTCCCCCACAAGCCTGAAGTGCCAATAATGTCATTAGGAACTGTAGAAGTAGTGATCTGCCCTATGGACAGTAAGGATGGAAGAATTTGAAAAAGTCCCTTTTTCTTGGTGCTAAATTATTGCTGCTTGTTTCCTTACAGATGTTTGTTCTAGGAAGGGATAAGATAACATCTTGAGGCAAAATGCAAGTTCTGGATTCAGATTTTTGATGAAGAGAGATTGGAGTAGTGCATTTCATTTCTGTCATAGAGATGACAGAACTCTTTAAAATGCTTTTATATTTGAGTGTTTACATAAGCAAGAATTAAGATATATAAATTATTGTTCCTCTAAGATCATATAGGATTATTTATATTATTTACAGATATTTCTTTTGGATACTTAATGTATTCTGTAGTCAGTGAAACAACTAAGGGCTATATGGAATGCGTGAAATAAGTGTCTTGTTTTCCATGTTCCTAAAATTAGCATGAAGTTTGGGGTCATATTTTTTCTTATTGTGACCGTGTGTTTCATTTACTATAGTGAGGATATGTAGTTTCACAACAGAGTTCTCCTCTGGGGATCTGTCGAGAGTATGATTTGAATCATAAGTCAAATTAATTTTATGATTTTCAGGGACAAAATAACATTTCCTTGTGGAAGTAGATGGAACAAGAAAAAATTAACAGAACCTGGTCATCAGACTTTCTGATTAAACTTGCCTTCTCTCTTGAGGCAGGAACCAATACCTCTCTCATTCTGGTTTTGTTAGTGACTGGTCTGATCTGTGCAGGAATAAGAAAATTGTAGCATTAAGGAATTCACACCTTTTATTGTAATATTTTATAAAAGTTTTAAATCTAACTACTATAAAGTGCTGACTTTCCAAACCTGGTTTTTATTCTGGTGATCCAATATGAAATTGCTAGTTTACTTAAGGGCACCCTGATTTTAATCTTCATTATATGTTCAAAAGTATGAATGCAAAAAGCTTAATCTTCCTAGTTAGTCTAACAGACTTGTTTGTTAATGATCAATTAAATTTTTTAGCTTGGAGTCAACAATAGAAGAAATTATTTATCAGCCTGCTACAGAAGCAGTATACAAGGTTTTTTCTCTGAATATTGAAAAATACCACAAGTTTAAAAAGCAATGGGAAAAGGGAGAAGAAAACCACAACACTCTATGGGATAGAGTGATATACCAATAATAACAGTAAGAGAACATTCTCTCTATTATAAGCAGAACTAATGATGTGAATTCCAGTTTATAAAAGTATCTTCAAGTGGTGCTTACAAGTTTCTTTTATCAAAGATGCTGGTCAATACTTTATAGCTTCTCTGAGCTTATTTGCTCTGATCAAAGTATGGAATATAAAAGATTAAAGTCCTCTACTAATTACATGCCTGAAGGCACATTAACAACGTAAGTGTCAAAGCTCTGCCGAAAATTCATTTCGCATTTTTAATAAAAACTGATAGCGAGGTTTTGAATGCATCTGACTGGAAAAAAGTAATTTTTGTTTCAGCAGCTTCTTTATGAGGAGGGTGTAGAAGCCCTGAAACCTCACAAGCACAAGGGTATAAGCAATTTGTGCTCTGAAAACTGAATCCTAGAAATCTTCCTGTCAAACTACTGACAGTGAGTTTCTCCTTAATAATTCTTGTTGGTACCAAAAAAGAGCTCGGCACTGGAAATCAACACTAAACTTTTGATCAAAACCATCAATTTCATAACCACAATCAATCAAATATTCAGAATGTTCCTCTTAGCTGTATGGAACAAAACACAACTACTACCAATTTGAAATTTGTAGATTTGTTTCATCCCTTAAATCTCTCTCTTGGGTTTCTACAATATTCATTTTGATAGATCTCTTCTCTCCTCCTGTAGCAGCCAGTAATTTCCTTAACTACATCGAGTGAAAACATGAAATGAAAGCATTTTATAAAGATCCTGAAAACCTATGTAGTGTAATAGGTTCCTGTTGGACCATCTGAAAGTTAGCATATTGCAAAGACGTTTTGCCTTTTGCCATAGCTCTTATTTATTGTGATTAACTATCAACTTGTGCTGTGTTTTTAGGGAATTGGGATTGTTGGACTTTGCCATCGATGAAGAGCAAGCCTTGAGTCTCAAACTCAGCCTTGCCAGGGATACCAGCTCCATATTCCCTCTGAGCATGGAGCAAAGAAGCAGCCAAGGTGCTGATACAGCCTGTGACATTGCTTGTTGATCCAAGTGTACTACAGAAGGGGTCTATTGTTTCCATCGTTTGCCAAAGACAATCCTGAGAAATTAAGCCATGTTAGAGAAAGCGGTCAAATAAAACCTATTAAAATTTCCAGTTAGCTCTATCTGAACTACATTTGTATATACTTAAATAACTGGAATAAATCTGACATTTTGAATCCGAAGTACAGTCCTTTTGGATACACAGTAAGGCAAACCTTGATTTTCCCAGATTATGAATATTTTAGCAAGTTTTTCCGTCAGTATTTGTTATCTGCATGTGAATGCATTACTCCTAAGTGACTTGAGATAATTTGCTTCTTTGACTTTAACAAGACTTTATTCTAAACATATTAATGTTGGTTTGAGAGGTAATTGTGTGACCTCTAAAGATGACAATTTATGAGTGACCTATGAAAATCATCGTGAACAGTAATTTACAAGAAATTATGTTTAGTGTGCTTGTAATGGATGTCCAGGCAAGACCTTAGAATTTCTCTTATATCACACAGTAGAATAAACAGCTTAATTAATTTGCTTTGTGAACATTCCTGACAAAAGCAAGAAAATAAAAAAAAAAAAAAAATTGAAAGAAAGAAATGCAAAGCTAGCAAGTAGTGCAATTATGTGCACTACTTTCAGTTCTGTGATGATTTTCTGACCCATCTGCCTCTGTAATGAATCTCAACAACAGTTTAACAGTTTTTTTAAAAAGATTTACTCTTTTGTTCTAGAGGGAAAATAAAACTATTTTCAATTGTCTCTGCATCTTTAATTTTGAGAGATAGAATAAGAGAATTCACAAAAGCGGTATGAAAAACAGCAGATGTTTTCTTATTTAAGAATTATGTACTAAAAATGTCCCTTAAGGGATGTGCCAGCTCTACCAGTTCTGTCAAGCACTGTCACAGAGCCAAGGTGCACCTCAACATGTCTAATCAACCTGCAGCCTAGGAAACCAAGAAAATCACTTTACACTTTCCTTCCACAAATCTCCTCAGATGTGACAAAACAAAGGGGTGGGGGGTACAGAGTGGTAGGGGTTGGTGAAGCTGCAAGAAGGAAAACAGGATGATGACTTTCTCTTTAAGTCATGACACACAAATGCTCTTTCTTCAGACAGCTTAAGAAAATTACTAAATAAATGTATTTCATATTGTAGCAGACCCCAAAAAGTCAAGTCTGATAAAACTTTTGAAATATAAAATTTTATAGAAGAAACCATTTTGTAGCTTGCATGAATAAAATCCTACATGCAAAATCTCTTCCCATGCAACACTCAGAGGAGGAGCAGAGAGCCTAAAGACAATGTAGTTTCCCCTTTGACTACAAAGGAAAATAAAATCTAGATTCTCCTATATAGCTATAAAACAAAATAATAAATACCTGTCACGATGACCCAAGATGTCTCTGTGGCTGCTGTTTTGCCAGGAGTGTGTATCTAAATCACAGTTTTTGTTAAAAAAAAAATACAAACAAAACTGTTAAATAACAGTTCAGCCTTCTTGAGCATTGCCGGGAGGTTTATCATCAACCTTCTTCTATTCCTGTTAGGTCAAACTGTGGTATCAACATATATCATTTTATTTACTTCAAATGACCAAGACTAAGATAAGCAGCAAAGAGAAGTTGAGGTATTCAGGGTCTAGAGTATGTGTTTTCTTTCATTTGATTATGTGACGTTTTGACATTGAGGATGAGATTATTAAGGAAAGAATTCTCTGTCCAGCAAAATACAGTTGAGGCATTGTTCCATGCTTCCCACACCACTGACAAGGTGCTTACTCAAGTGACTCAAGCTGACAGTGAACAAGAGGCAGTCAGATCATCTGCCTTGCAGTGTGACATAGCCAGCATGGCATACAGTGCCACTGGTTGGCTAAGACTCATCTCACATGAAAAATTCCTGGAAAATTGCTAGGAAAATGCGAACTCTTGTTTTTCTGGCAAAATATTTGTGAAGAGAATGTTAATGAAGGAAGACGCTATGAAGAAACCACAGGTAGATAGACTCATGACATGAAATGAAGTTGGTTTTAATGAAGGGCTATAACTGAGGATCCCTGGTCAGGACAAGCAACAACATTGTCCTATGCAACTATACATATTTTCACAGACAGGATACCTCTGCAATAGCACATTCTGCACATGTCCCCATGCTGTGGTGTGATGTTCTGCAGCCTAATTTCACAACTTATCTCAAAAACATTTCTGTTCACACTCACCAAGTTTTAAATGCATATTTCCGTAGGAGTTGAAAATTGCAGTGATACATGACAGTAAGACACACTTTCAGGCACGTAAGTTACATTTTTCTAAATGGTGCTGTAAATTTTTTGTGTTTTTACAGTAAACACCATGCCACGAAAGTCAACATATCTGGTAATACTGTACAAAAGAGTTATTTGATCAACTGATTAAGCAGCAGTTGGCATTTCTAAAGCAGTTGTAGGCTAGAATATTGTCTTAGGTTGCGAATGCAAGAGGTGGCCCGCAGTGTGTATTCTATTGCCATCTGTTAGAGGTGGGGCAGTTGTCTTCTGTTAATTGGGCCACCTTTTAAAACCAGGTGGGGCAGTTTTCCTTATCTCTTCCATGACTCATCCTCCCTGCAGGAGATATCTTCTGTTAACGGGCCATTGAGTCTCACAGCATGACTGATAAAATTACATCATCCCATTGCGAGATGCTCCACCCAGGGGAAAGACCCAAGCATTCCTACCTGGATATAATCTGACATTTGAAACACCAGGGCAGCCTTTTCCCACTGGATTCCCAGAGGGGCAGCTTTCTTCTCCACTGGATTCCCAGAGGAAGACCAGGCCCATCTGCACCACCACCGGACCTTCAGAGGAAAATGACACCCTTCTACAGGATCACTGCTCCAACAGAACCACATCTGCCACTCCAGAAGGACTGCAGCCACCATTTAATGGGACTGCTACCAACACCCTGACCAACAGGGTGTCAGGAATTCTGACTCTGTCAGCGTTGTTTTGTATTGCTGCATTTTTTTTTTTTTTTTAATAAAGAACTGTTATTCCTACTCCCATATCTTTGCCTGAGAGCCCCTTAATTTCAAAATTAAAATAATTTGGAGGGAGGGGGTTTATATTTTCCATCTCAAGAGAGGCTCCTGCCGTCCTTAGCAGACACCTGTCTTTTCAAACCCAGACAAACATAATTATTTATTTATATAGCAAAACATATTTCACAAAATATTCTAATCAGCATTAAATTTTATATGTAAAACAGGGATAGAAAATAGTAAGAGAAGTTACAGTACTGTTGAATAAGACAACTGGATTTTAAATTCCACCCTAAGAAAAGAGTTGTCTGATATATCCATATATATTTGGAGCTATTCTTCTTAGTGAATTACTAATTTGCACTTTACAGAAAAACAGAGTATTTGCGTAAGGCAACTAAGGGAGGGAAATTTAAGATAAAATTCAAGTATTTGGAAAATCTTCAATTATGTAATATTTATACTAAAATTCTTGTCTTGGTGTGGGCTGAGATTTTAAATGCTTTTGGTTTAGACACAGGTTCAGGAAGGAGATAATTCACTGAAAGAAATATTGTCAAATTTTATCCCTTTTTGGTTCTAAATTCCTGGTTTCTGTAGAATACAGGAAATACCAATTAGAAATATATTCTCAATCCAGTAGATTTTAAGGGGACAAAATTTAAATAATTTAGGGTTAGCCTTCAAGCTTCCAATCTTCATTTCCTTTTTGACTCTCAGTATTGTGGAGTCTTAATGAACCTCACAAAGTCTCTATATTACAATTGTAAAATGAAAAAAAATTAAAATCCCTGTCTCTTTTTTGAGGAAGTATCATGCTTGGGATGTAAAATGTGCTGAGAGTAACAAGTCCGTTAGGGTTTGTTTGGGATAATAATTGAGCAACCAAAATGAGAAAATAAAGACAGCATCTTAGCACTAATAACTCAGAAGTTTAATCCACACATTTCTCAGGCTATCCAAGCAAGTTTAGGGCAAAATATTATGAGGCAAGCTTTGAATTGTGCTCTACACCTGTGTGAACTGCTGCACTGATATTACTGCCAATTTACATGCTGCTAATGTTTTCGTTTCAGAACAAGAAGAGGAGTTTTTTATCAGTTATAACAATTATGTGCAGACTGCAAAAATAAAGATGACTATGACTGAATAGATCCATTTACATTTCCTAATTCTCTTGGTTCTTCTTTTATTTAAAAACTGATCATATAATTGAAGTTGGTTTTGGAATCACTGAAGTGAAATTACCATGGCAGCAGTTTGCAAAGGCCCTGAAACCAACAAAAAGGTTTTTCTGCACATATTAAAGCTCAAGGCGAGCAATAGCAATAACAATCATATCTGCAAATTGTCTGTTCGATCATCCTGTCTATCTGGTTTGGAAATAGCATCTCCATACAGAAGCTTCCCTGGAGATTCTGCCTGCCCTGTATAATTTTAGACAAAATTAGACAAATCTTGAGTGTTATTTTGAACATGGGTCAATAGGATAATGACTCATCCCATTCAGCTGGCACTAGTTCATTAAGATACATCAGCTGGGAAGGTATACAAGAAGTGTCTGTGTTTTAAACATTAATAGCAACACTACATTATTCAAATAAGAAAAGTGCTTAAAACACACCAGCTAAGTGGTTCACTGCAGCTATAAAATGCTCTGCAAGAACACTGAATATACTCTCAAATTTTTTATTTTAATTCAATTCCCCAGAAGATCCCTGGTGTTTGAATTTAAGGATTGCTCATGTTCTGTTACATAGTTTGCCCTTTTCTTTAAAAATGGTGCTGTAGAAACTATAAACTCCTGGATGTCCAGGCTGATACTGACTGCTGGCCATGCTGGCACCCTCTCCAAGATAGAGAGATGCTATACAAGCTAGGCCAGTCTTCAAACTGAGTGTATTTAGAAAAGTGAGAAAAAAAAATTCAGTAAATCTGAGGTACTTTCTAGGGCTAAATAGAGCAAAAGGTTCATTTTCTGCAATGTATATTGTGTGAGGACCCGAGGTGATCAGAGCAGAGGGCTGTTTCCACCACTGTCCACTCTGGGAAGGAGAGGGAAGGCAGCACAGGAGTCAGGCCCCTTCTGCCATCTGTCACGGTAGAAACTGCTTCACTTCCCTGTGACTATCTCATCATCATTTCACAAGTTTCAGGACCAATGGTGTGATCTCAAGGGATAGTTTGTGCAGGCCAGGAAAAAGGATGGATTGTGATGAAAGCTGTACCTGGTTTCTCTGTTCACTATACATTATGTTCTCTTGAAAGGTGGGGTGAGATGGTCCACCTGCATTTCCCAAGCTGCTGCATCCTGAGCCTGGTGCACCCTCTGGTAGCAGGGGCTATTTAACCCTTTCCTATAAGTAGATACAGGCTGGCTCCGAAAATCTCACCAATTCTTATTACCAAGATTTGCCCATGTCTAAAAGGATAATATTTGGTAATGACTGTTTCATATATTTTCAATGATGCATTACCTCCTATCCAATTGAAGGTTTCTTAAATTAATTATTTGCTACACAATAACCCATTCCTTGCTTTTCAAGGTAGCTTTGGAACTAGCTTGGAAATAGTAGACAATGTAAAAGGTGTTTCAGAAGAAAATTACTATTATCTTTGGCAATTTATCATTGCTTGCTGTTAACATAATATTAGTGAAAATATGGGAGACACCCTTATTTCTGGAAATTATTGAAATATAAGACTATATATATGTTCTAATAGTTAATTGCCTTCTCACATTTCACTGATCAAAATTTAATATAAATAACTCAGAATTTGAGGGGTTTTGTGTTTATACAAGAAAACCATGTAAAATCAGTTTTCCTACTCTATCAAAGGAGCTGCAGAACTTCCAGAACAGAAAGTTCAGTGGAGGTATGTCAGTCACGACAACACTACAATCATTTTGTTGAAAGCTCTTAAAATCTTCAGCTGTTGGAACTTATGGATGATTGATGCAGATTGCTCTAGATGCAAGCTAATGTTCCTTAGTGATTACGAAGATGAGGATGGTGAAAACAAAACTGGATTCCTGATTACTCCTTTGCTTTTATCTCCCTGATAAATAATGGTCTACGATGTTATTTTAAAGAGATCCCTGCAAAACAAAAATATGGGGAAGAGTTGTCATGGGGAGTTGTAAGTTAATTCTCAAAGGTCTTGCATCACTATAAAAGAAAATAACCTTACCTTGAAATCCTCATGAAAAATAGTTTGTTTTTAATAAATCATAAGCATTACTTTCATCTAGAAAACTCCTCTACACATATTTGTGTTATATTTTTCTATATAATCAAGGGTCCCTGGAGGAATCTTCATAGCATTCCCCCTCTAAAGTTCCTGTACTCTGAGCATTTTGAATTAAGTACAACATTATGTCAGATTTTATAGTCCAAATGAAAATGGCATTTTTATTCAGTAAATAGATTTGAAGTTTTTTCAGTATTTTAATTTTTTAAATTTATTTTGTCTTTAATATGACAGATACAAAAATTAACTTAGTAGAATGGAGGTAAATCTTTATGAGTAATTTTTTTAAAAATCACTTAACTGGAAAGCTTTTTTTCAACAGAAATGGAAGCTGAGGATGTCTGACTTTTTCAAGTGCACAAGTCAGTAACAATATATACTTCAGGAAAACCACAGCCTTTTCCTTTCGAATCTTTAAATCATTTCCATTCATGAAAAAAGGACAAGACTTTCTCCCACAGCAATGAGATCAGGCAACATTGAAAGGATCATTTGTGCTTCCAAAATACATAAAACTATTACAATATATCACTTTGAAATTTCAAATGTTTCAGCAACAATCATCTAATAGCATTCATATCTCTAAAAGACAACTCCATCCTGGTACATTTTTATGTGTACTCAGCTAGCTCTGTTCTTAGTGATTTAGTTTTAGCAGGAAAAAACCCTAGCATAATTTTGCTGTTAGCAGGCTTTACTGTGTTGTTTCAACTTGTTTCTCATAATGATAATGATAATAATTTACAATCAAAAAGATCCTCCACTATATTTGCAGAAGACATTAACAGTGTTGTATATTTTGTAGTAACACAGCCACACTATTGCTACCTTCATAAACATCTGCAGAAAGCAAATAAGTGGTTGAAATTCTTGAAAAATATTTCCACTTTTTTATACTGTCATATTGGAAGGATATGGAACATTTCTTCTCTTTTCTTTCCTTTCTGTGTTGTACAAAAGTGACATACCTAACTGACAGGTTTGGGAATGGGCTTCTTCCCTGTCTTGAGTGTTCCCATAGGTATTCCCTGCCTTGGAAACCTTCAGAAAGATCTTTGATAACATCCTCTTGCCAGACTATTTTAAAGCATCCGGTCCTGATTTAAAGAAAAAAAGAAGCAAAAAATCCTCAAAAGTTAAATGAAATTCTTTAGCTTGTTTCAGGAGAGGTTATGGCACTGCTTTGCATTACCACTACAAGAGCTTTTCACTCAGCTTGCAGATCCATTTTTCCCCAAGAAAGGAGTCTGGCCACAAGGCATTTTTCTGAGGAAAGTCTCAAACTCCTGAGCACAGTACCACCTTTACAGTCTCCATAAAAAGTTGGAGGAAACCAGACCCTTCAAAAGACAGCAGCAAACTCTGCTCTGTTCCTTTGAAGAATGAAGCTGCCCTGTGCTGGAATAGGTAACTCTGAATGGGGGATCCTGTGGAGCCTGGTTCTTATCTCACAGTCCAAGCCCTGGCAAGACAGAGCCACAGATGCAGCTGTTGCTTGCTCCTTGACCCTCAGTGTGCCCTTTCCTGTTCCCAGTCTCCAGGCAGTGAAACTTTGTAACTTGAGAGTTTTCTCAACCATTTTTCCATTAAGCATTTGGATGGTGACAGGAGAGCTAAAACACACGCTTCACTTACCTTTTTTTTTTCTTCTTGGATCCAAATTAAAGACTAAAAAAACTGAGAAAATTCTGTTCTATCACAAAACTATTGTCCACCCTCCTATGAGTCAGAATATTTGCCATTTTGAATTACGAGAATATTTGTGCATGCCATAAGGCTCACACCAAGCAATACTCTTGAATCCTGCAATCTTTGTTCTTTCACACTTGGATTATTACAGCTCTTTGGTTCTCTGCTGCAGGATCATGACATGACATTTTAACACACATAGTCTGCTTCCGGCATTTTAATTGGTTTAAAACTGTTGGTAGCATCTTTTACTGTATTAATTTATTGCTTCAGCGTTAGTCAACTGAAACCTTTGCCAGATGGCAATACAGCCCCTGAATACTGATGAGGAGAAAGAAAATATTTATATGATGCATATGTTTGCTCATTCATTAAGTATTCATGAATTGTTTTTTGGAGTTTGGTTTTTGAGGTTTTTTTCTCCCTTTTTCTTCCAGTTGCAATGCAAAAAGAGCCTAAAGGTTCAAATTTACATCTCATAGTGGCATAATTATTAATAATCTAGCTCCCTATTATCAGCCTAAAAAATAGGGAAAAAATTATTTGAAAATTTAGCACAATTTTTTTTTTATCTACACTGGATAGCAAAATAATTGAAATATTTTGAAACTTCCAGAAATGTTATTGTGCCATTGCTTCCCTTCCCCAGTGCCAAAAGAGAAACAGGGAAGAATAAACAGAGATGACCTTCTCACTTCTAAGTACAGCCTTCTCCACAGGACTCTTTAATACAACTCCCCAAAAACACAGGCAGCACTAAAATTTGATGCTTAAGTATGTTATCTCAGGAAATTTGCTCCCTCCACTACTGACAGGTCCTTCCAGAAGTCAGCTGCATCTAGCTCTATTTCTAATCATAACACCATCTATAACGTTCAGAAATCACTGGAGCTATCTGCCAAACCCATGTATTTCTCCCTATTTCTGGTAAAAGTCGCAAGAGAATTAAATACACAGACAGGAAAGGAATTTGGGATGTGCTATGACTTACATTGATCACAGCTGAAAGTCCCTTTGTTGGTCCAGTGATTTCCTGCTTTGACCATTAATTTTCTGCCTGTCTTACTAAAAAAATTCTATTCCTTACTGTGATATATAACTGTGTGATATATAACTTGAAAAAACAGTCTGAATTCAGACATCCTCTTGGCTCTGAACATTTGAAACCCATGATTTTTTGCTGCAGCTGTTTGCTAATCACAGCGTGTCAGAGCTTGGCAAATTGTACCTTTAGTTTTCTGATCCTTGGTCTTGACTAAGCTTCCTCAGAAAGTCCAACCCTTTGAACTAAACTAATAACCTCCTGACTAGGAAGTTCCCATTCTCTCTGGAGCGTGGCCTTTGGGTTTCAAGCCTTTCAGTAGATTAAGTGTGGGATTGCACAGATCTGCCTCTGAAGCTTGCTTGTCTCACCTGTCACTTACTGCACAATATACATTGCTCTGCAATGCTCTCAGTTGACTGTTCTTGCCAGGACATTTCAAGCACATGGTTATTTCATGGTATCAGCTCTTAAATCCTTCTACTCAAGTAATTCTTAAACAAACTAGATATAAAATAATTTAATTAAATGCTAATAAATTTAAATAATTAATTTAATAAATGAATTTTGCAGTCATCATGGTGCAATAGGTGTAACCTCCCGTGCCACTGGGTTCTGGCCATCCTCAGCACCTGATCCTCTTTAGTGCCTTGCTGGATTGCCTGGAGCCTCCCAGATGCAAAGGTAACAAAGCATGTGGATGGACTTTCTCTCCTGTTCCACAGTGCCATCTGTGCTGTGCTCAGGAAGGTGTACACTGTCTTGTTTGGCTGCCACCGGTAGTGACATTCCTAGGCAGAGCTTGATTTTTACACCGCAGGCTGGAATCTAAATAAAGCACACTGTGATCATGAGGATGCAGTCAGCAGGTGGCTGCTTCATGGTATCAATACCTTGGATCCAGGCACACTCAGTTTGTGCCAAAAGATGTGCCAATCAATGTTCACTTCCAAAATCCCACTGCCAGCAGCTCATTCTCTCTGAGTACGTGACACTCCTGCCTCTGCTGGCGCTCCACTGGAAAGCACTGCGAGGTGCTGGGTTTTGCTCCTGTGCTCTCATGCTGTGGCCTTTGCTTTATGGAGCACCAAAATTCTTTAAATCAGGCTCATTTATGGTTTCTAATTACTTGTCTAAGAGGCTCTGGCCAAACCAATCCTGCAAACTCCAGTTTTTCAAAAGATCCAAGAAATGACCATCTTTTTACATTGCCAACTTTCTTTTGAATTACTTGCTCTAGGAATATGCTTGAAGGCTCTCAGGCTCCAAACCCAAATCAGAGATCAAAGCTAGTGCCTTTTTGATTTTAATAGGTCCAATAAATCTCATTATTTGTGGAGAATTTTTCATAATTTGCTGGATCTTGGCACATAAAGATGTCACCACTGACAGTCAAAGATGCAGGTACTTGGGTTGGATACATTTCTGCTTCATCACATTGCTGCTTTTCTATCTAGCTAGAAATCCTATCTGTCTTTTCTATTTAGACCAATGCATTCTGCTTTCTGAAGATGACACTGTAGAGACATGAAAATCAAGACATTCAAAGCCTAACTCTGAGATTCATGAAGACCAAATCTCTCAAGTTGTATCACCAAAAGAAACCTTGGATCTGATAGCACCTGATTCTGAAGATACTATGAACTATAAAGTTCCTACTACAGATATGAACTTTAAACATTTCATACATTTGAAAATACTACAAAGCCAATCACACTCTGCTCAATTTCCTCAGAGATATGAATGGATATGTTCTTCTGCACACCTGAATCTAAGCAAAAAAAAAAAAAAAAAAAAAATTGGCAAGACACAATTTTAACAGAGTTGAATTAAAAATATTAGCAAGGTAGATCTGTATTAATGTTTTGGTTTTTTTTTTACAGTAGTCAAGTATTTAGTAGGGAATCAGCATTTAACATTTGATTTAGGAATTAATGGATAAACTATTTGGAGATTATTCTGAAATTTCCCTACTCACTACACTTGGTCTGTGCCTTGGAATGAGCATATTCTTGAGGCTGGAATTCATATGAATTGACTATTAGCTGATTTCATCTTGTCATGATATTTTTGGCTATATTTATTTTATGACATCTGGTTGCTGGATGGTATAACTGTAGTTAATCAACTGACCAAGTTTGGTTTGGTAATTGTATTCTCTGATATAATTCAGTTCAACAAAATCTGGAAAAAGCCTTTTTTTTTTTCATGTTTATCTGTTCTTCTTTATATTCTTCTTCCCACACCTATCATTTGGGTGTGGATGGTTCTTTCAAAACAGCAATAGAAATCCAGAGAATAAAAATAGAATGGTTACAATTCTTGAGAAGTCTGAACTCCCTCCCTTGTCCAAACTAGAACTGAAAAATCAGATTTTCTTAAATTTTGAATTTTGTAATATCTCAGTTTTAATATTTGTGATTTGCATGCAAAAGTTGATCAATTAAAAAAAACAAACAAAAAAAATAAAAACAGCCAAACAACAAACCCAGAAAAAAAATTGCATTCTGGCTCTTTTACAATCATGATGTCTACAACGACAATACTAATTAAAAAAAATTATCGGCTTTTTTAACATGTCAGGCTTTATTCCTGGCACTGTTATCTCAATTTTTCCTCATCCTTCACTTTCTCCTTCCTCATGAGATTGCTTAAGAAAATAACTCACGCATTAAATAGAAAAGGTTACCTTCTTTTTCTTATTTTTAATAACCAGGGTAAGTTCTTGCAGTTTCTGTGATGCCTTTCTGTGTCCAGAAAGTTTTAGGTTTTGTCCTTGAAAATTTTGTATTCCCAATGGTCTGAGTTCTATCACCATCCTAAACTTCTACTGCTTCAATCTGCTTTTGTTAAACACTGCCTTGCTTAGTAAGGATCTCCTACACCAGCAGTCATCTCTTCATGTACTGCGCTCTGGGTAACAAAACATGCTTGTAAAGATGGTCTTGTAAAACTAACTAAAGAAAATCCCAAGACACTCTCACACTTGTAAACCTAAAGTGCCTCTTTGTAAAGGAAATTACTTCCCGAGATGCTTCATTCAGCCACCATCATGTGCTTTTGTGCTTTTCAGGCAGGGTTTCCATATTCCCAGCACCTCTGCACTTCCCTCTAAGTTCTGAGGGGATTGATGGAAGGTGTGAGTACTTTCACAGAAATAAGATGAGACTAAAAAGCTGATTATTCCTCTCTAATGTTAACCTTAAAAAAAAAAAGAAAAAATAACAAAAAAACTTTAAGAGAATAAGTAGCATGTGTTAAGTACATTCAAAATTTGGGGCTTTTTGTGCTTTCTTAACTTCTACCCCTGTTGCAGCAATACTGAATCGAGTTTATTCATTTAAAAAATACTCAAAAAGTACTATTTAGAAAATTCTTGCCACTTGAAAAAGTCTGTTTCATCGATGACAAACTCTTATTTTTCACTTCTGTTTTAATAACCCTGCTGACACAATTATGAGTACCGCTCACAGGGACATGAATGTCAATAAAGAAAAGCAGGAGCTCACCTGAATCTTGCCTTGAGCTTGCACATTTTGGAAAGGAAAAGTACAGGTCCCCACCTCATCCTTCATATTTTGGCTGGATGAGTAAGAATTAAAACTACAGAAAAGTCAAGTGCCATAATGTAAGCATCTAAATTCACATTGCAATCTAAATGGAAGCATTCAGGAATGCAGCTTAAGCCTCAAAGCTGTTCAGCACATGCACATACTGCATAAATCAGAAGAGGGACCACGGGCACTTCTGAAATTCAGGGTAGCTGGTCTGAATGCTTATGATTTGCCAAAAAAATTCACTAGTAATTTAGCTTCCCCCTGGTTCAAGCATTTGGAATGGACACTGGTTTTCCCCAGCATGGAAGAGAACAGAAGGTTTTGTGTATTGCGACAAGATAAAAGTATAAACACACATAAGATCACAGTAGTAAAGTATGAAAGTATAAATACTTTTACAGTTTTTCTGATAACTGGAAACAATTTGGATTTTTTTTTTAAACTTCCAATATAATAATAAAAAATTAGCATTTAATTGCCACAGTAATAAATAAAACCTCATTTATTATTAGTCAAGCATTTGGAAGATTTTTAAGTGCTGATTAAAAAGTCTAATTTGAATTTTAATTTTAATTACAATTTTTGAACTTTTCAAATTTCCCTGTCGAATGTTTGCATCCGGATAAATAAAAGTAAAACAAAACACTTCTCTGATTTGCATACTTGATGAAAATTGTATAGCTTATTTTCAGTTATCTTCCTTTAAAATGGAAATAATCAAAACATTTCTGTTAATTATTTTTTCAGGCACACATAGCACAACAGTGTAAATTGATATGAATCTATATACAAAGTTTGATTGTATGAAATAGGAATATGGCAGGAAGTATTCTCCTATCTCTTATTTGCAGTAAGTTATAGTACAAATACTACAAATGTATATGATTATATTGTCTCAGCAGGCTATGTTCATGCCATACTGAACAATATACAAACTAGTTTTCTAAATACCATGCAAAATTCTTTGGAATGTATGGTTTTGTTTTCTTTCTTTTTTTCTCCCTTTCATGAATATCTAGATGTAGATTGAAAAATGAAGGGATTTTTTTCCATTTTATAATTAAGATATCAGATCCCCTTAAAGTAATTTGAGAAATAATTTCTATTTTAAATTAACATCATTCATATATTTTTGCTGCTAGTTACAATAATTGCCAGGCTGCACGTTAGTGTTGGGACATGCAGTTAGTCTCCTGATCAGTGTAGCTTTTAGACATTTACCTAGGTGTGATGTGTTAGAATCTTAAATGTTACTGCAATATAACAAGAGTGGTATTATTGCACAGACAAAAATTTTATTGCAACTCATTGGAGACAAACAGAAACGTCTGTTTTACCTAAAGACCAGGAAATACTGTAAATCACACATAGAGCACCTATATATTCTGTAACACGAGAACCACACTCTGTCAACTTATAATCAGTCAAAATGTACAAAACAGGAGGAGCAGGAAAATATACATTTTTATAATAGAAATACCACAATGTACAGGTTGGCAAAAATTAAAGAGAGTAGTACAAAACCCCTTCCACATTCCATGGCATCTCAGCTATACTTATGCTCATTTAAAGGAATGGAAAACTAGATATTTATTTTGTCTTCAGGAAAAAACAAGTTTCTTGTGGCAAACAGAATTCTTTTAGTCGCTTTTTCTGAAAAAAAACATGGAGGGGGGATGTGTGTTCTTTCTTGTGGTTCTTTTGTTGTATTGTTTTTTGATTGATTGATTGATTGATTGATTGATTTTAAGGAAAATCTGTCATACTGTAGTAGAGGTTTGGACTCTTCTCCCAGTGATAAAAAACCTACCAGCTAGTACTCTTCCTGGTTTTTGTTTATCTCCTGTTAGCACATGCCCTGATCTTTACCTTTTCATGCATCAGATTAAATAATTTTTCTTCAGTTTGCCTACTTTGATTTACTTTCAACTTTAAGATTTGCTAAATTGAGTGATGCTGGTCAACATATATTTCATAGATCTTAGCTGTGTTTAACAGTGTTTACTTTTATTTACTTTTATAGTAATTTATTTACTTTTACAGTATTTACTTTTATCTCTTCTATTATTATTAATGCATTTTAAAATGTGTGTGTTTTCAGACAGTTCTGGTACAGATGCCTCACTTTATTCACTATAATTCTATAGCTCTGCCCATTTTATTTGATGTCCAGCTCTAGAATGCCAAGATAATACAGCTGTTGCTAATGCCTGGAAACACTTTCCTGTCTTTTTCTGACAAATTGCTGGAAAAATATGTCCATGTCCATTCAAAGTAGCAGCCAGCAATGGTGTTCACTCTTTCTCCATCCAAAGGTTCATTTGGCTTATTGCTTCAAACCAAGCATAATAAACTTTCCAAGGTTATTTTTCTTCAAAGCTTACTGCTCTCTGACTTGGTCAATTTAACAAATCATATGTGTAAGCATTTGTCTTGTGTTACCATAGCAAGAAAAGTGATTCCACACTCACAAAGAGAGTTGTCATTCTTTTCTATACCAGGCTTTTTATTCATTGCTGAAGATAGAATTATGTTGTTAAGGATAAAGTACATTATTTATGTTATAGTTCCAATTCTTTCACACACATCAACTTTGCTAGCTAAGCTAAGCTGAAAATTTTCTGTTCATCCACATCCCTTAGAAGAAGGTACATTATGACACCTAAGATGGTTTTTAAATGATGGGTTTTAGTTAGCTAGGTAATTTGTTGCTTCTGTACCTAAATTTTGTCATCCCCTCCATGTGCTCATTTACTCCATGCTACCACCTGAAGTCTACAACCAGCAATCCCAGGTTAGATTATGTAGAAAAGCAGGGATATACCTCCAAAAATACCTCTACAGGTAGACTTCAAAACAGCAGATGAAATGGTAATGAAAGCTTTTCCAATCACATTTCTATCAGATTCCTTCCAAAGGCAATCATACACAAACAAAATTGTAAAAGGGCTGCCATTTACAAAATTAGTTTCATCTGCCTTAATTTTTCCAACCCTTACAACAGTACCTCACCGTTACACATTCATTTGTCTTTTACAACAACTGTATAACAGGTTTTTTTTTTAAAAAAGTTGACATTCTTTTAACTCTTAGTTCTTTAAGGCCAAAAGATTGTTTACATCTCTACCATAGTAATTAAAAGGTTTATTTTTTTGTCAAATTAACAAAAAAAATTTTTTGGGTTCTCCTTGAGACCCTGTGAATTAATAAGCAATTCATCAACATAGTAACACATATTTCCTTAGGAGAATAATTGCTTCTCAAACATTTTGTAAAATGTTTCATTTTTCTCCATGTAGCAATTACAGAGATCTTAGGGTCCTTGCAGATTTAGTTTAGTACTTTCCTTTGTTAGTTTTCATCTGCTAATTTTTTCTTATATTTGCTAGTTTTTGCTTCCCATTCCACAGATATTGAGTCAATAATACAGTCATGATACCAGTCTCAAAAAATCCATATCTCTAAAATCCCACTTCAACCTATGAATTCCTACTGTGGGTGAAAAAAATGTTTGAAGTTTCCACATACTTCCTGGGCAACCTTGTATCCCTTTCAAAAATAATGACGTCTTCAAATGCCATCCAAATGAATTTTTTTGGGAAAACTTTGTCAGTTTATTCTTTTAAGAATTAAAAAATGTATATAACCTTTTTAATACAACATTCTTGATGTTAACGTGTTCATATCAGTTAATCTATTGAAATAGATCTAAATCTAAGATCAGTGGGAAAATTGTACAATTAATCTGATGAAATTTTAAAAATTTTTTCCTCCTCTTATTAATTGCAAATATATTTCATTCAGAAAAGGGAACATAAGTTCCAGACTTGTTTGGGTGCTGCCAAGTGTATTTATTTCCCTGAGATGCCCATATTAAAAATTTATCTTAATTCTAGTGACACTGCCTGTTAAAGTAAAGCCTTTACTTTGCAGCTTTGGATGGTGTTAATACAAGTTAGGTTTTTTTTGTTTTCAGAGTTTCTAGTGAAACTAGTGGTTCCATATTTGTAAAATCTTAGGATATATTAGATTTGCACACAACAAAAACTGCACAATCCTCATCTATTCTTGAAAGCAGAGGCTTAAAAAATGCTACGAGACAGATTGCAGGGTTGAAAAGCTCAAAGTATTTGTCTGAAAAAAAAAGAAATTAAATTTTAAAGAAAAAGTTATGTAAAGGAAGACTTGACGTGTATAATCCATTGCAGATAAAGCAGTCACATGGTTAGATAACCCCACAAGTCACAAAATAGGTCCCTAAGGATGAGTATTTAACAGTGATGTTATACTTTGAAATAGGTAATTCCTACTTACATTTTTTTTACACTCATACTACTTCCATGTAAGGTGGATTAACACAAATTAATTTTCACACTAATCTATTTATCACACTAGAAAGTCTCATTAAGCTTTTCCAGATTCAGACAATTTACAAAACTAGTGAAAGCATTGCCATAGTAATTATACTGGATTTTACAGTATAAGGTTCTACTATGGCAATTTTGCCTACGGAAATTTATGTCAAGCATTTTAACCTAGAATAAAAATACTCACTAAAGAAATAATGATGAATTAGAATACTTTACCAGTGAAAATTTAATTTGAGTTGAATACCCTGTATATAATTTCATGTGTTTGTAAGGAGCAACTTTGTAGTCAGTGTTCACACAGAAATGTGAAGACTGCTTAGCTGTTTTGCACAAAATTGTAGCTTTTACAACATCTTCATTGTAATCATCTAGTTTGCACTAAAATCTTTTGCACTAAACAGAGCAATTTCTGATATATGAAATTAATGAAATTTAAATGATCACAGTTTCTAGAAAGTAAATAACACTTTTATATTGGAATTAAAATAAAAATTATGTACAACTGTCATTTGAAGTCAATGAAGTATCTATATTCTTGACTCTAGCTTTTCTACTGCTTCTCGCTTTTCTTTCAAAACTCCGACACAAATGTAGAACAGAAACAGGAGACATCAGAACTTTTCATTGGCACTAATTTACCCCATAAGTCAATTAAGCAGTTGGAGCTAAAATAATAATCTTAACCAAAAGAATAGAAAAGACTGTTAGGGGACGGGGAGATGATTAAGTCATTAACCCTCTTGAATAGAAGGAAAAAGCTAAATATCGATTTTAGAACATTGATGGCTTAGTTGGATGTTAGGTGTGAGGAAATTTTTTGTATGTCAGAAAACTAATACATCTGCTGAGTCTGTGATTTGTAATTTGTTAATCTTTTTTAGATTTATGACTCCAGAGTCAACTTCTGAAGGTAATTTGTTGGTTTCCCTTAGGAGTCAGGACTACGGGAATGGAGGAGGAGTGGTTTGATAAGTAAAGTTACTGATTACAAAACACTTTTTTTTTCCCTTTACTTATCTTGAGTAAGTGTTTTCTGCTACTTCACAGCTGGGTGCTTTTGCTCACAGAATTTCTGGTACAACATTTGGTTCCTTGGGTAAAATTAATTTCATTCTGTTTGGATGTAGGCTATCTGTTCACAATGTTTGCCATTTATTGCACTGTTATTGGAGATTAATTGATAATATTAAATTTGTTATTTTGGCAAGAACTCTTGCCATGTCAGAAAGCACAGATGACAGAAGACTAGAGAGTGGGAACAAATGTCTTAAGGTTAAGTCTTCTAACATTGATTAAAAGAGCCTTATTGTTTTCCAAACAGATTTCAATAAACAGGTATTATGACAATGACACATATTTAATCAGTTTATACCTGAAATATAATTTAAGAACTTCATGTACCTTTCTACTTAACAGTTTGTAGCATGTGATTTAGTTTGTATAATGCCAAGCATTGAGATTTTTAAAAAATTTTCTTTAACAATTCAGGTCTAAATTATCAGCAGATAGAATTCCCTTCCCCTTGGCTATCATGCTTACCACAAGCACAGAGATTTTATTTGCTTTATCATGTTAAAAGTGTAGATAGTCATGATAAGCATATGCTAAGTGCTTACCTTACTTGAGATTAGACCAACTTTTTATCACTCTCTTGATTTGTGATCCCAGTTACCTTTGTGATCTTCATTACTCTTAATTAATTTTTTAAATGTGTGTGCTCAGTGACTGAGCATACAGTACAGTCTAAAATCAGCTCAGAGTTTTGGTGACACAATCAGGGAATAAAACAGAAAATAAGAAAAGACCACTTAAGGGAGTTAGAGAGTTAAAGACTTACCCTGTGTTTCAAGTCCACATTAATAGTTCAGTCAAGAATATAAATGAAGGTCATGAAAAATTAATTCAACACTGAAACAGAACAACACTTTGGGACACAACAGAGAAATATCTCAACTATGTATGAAAAAAATAATGTAGGTGGGGTTTTGCTATCAGCTTAAGAAAACCAGAAGACAAATCATACTGTATTAGACTCAGAGTGATTTAAATAAATTTTAAAAAAGTCTAAGACCTAAATATTCCTTAAAGATCTGGAATGGCTAATATCCCTACAATCCACAAGGTCAGGTTCCACTGCCAAAGGGACTGTAAATTTTCCACATACATCCCTTACCAATTTTAAACTCTTCTTTCCAAATTGTCATGACAAGTAAAGGTGGCACTGGTAGCATTTAGACACATGTTGTAGATATGAAGAGGCATATGGTGACCATCTGTCATCCAGCAGTCATCTAAAGAATGCCTTGGAAACAAGAAAAAGGTGATGTGGGTTTTTCTGAAAAAGAACATGGTAATGCCTTCCTGGAAGCTGAAAAAGTTACCAAAATAATAAAATTAAAAATTAATGAACAGCAGTACTGCTCTTTACTTTAAGAATTATTTGAACTTATACAATATAAGCCAATGAATTTCTGGGATAAAATAGTAAATTAAAGTTTTAGCAGGTAGGCATCTGGTACAGCACTCTTTTCAGCTCCAGCCAGTCTCTGCATCCTTCAGATAAACTCCAGTTTTCAAAATTGTGTGTTGCTTTGTGTTGATACCCATTATATTTGTTTCTCACACCATTAAACACACATTTAAGACAATAAGCATTGCAACCTGTTGTCATCTACACGAAAATAACTTCTTGATGGTTTTGGTACATTTTCAGATTGCTGTCAACTTGAACAATATTATATAAGAGCATGTGGTTTTATTGCACATGTAAGACATCTGAGAACAGAGTACAAGATATTTTCAATTAAAAGAGGAAAAAAAATAAGTTTGGTGTAGTGAGGCACTTGTGTTTGCCATCAATAAAAGATATTGCTAAATTTAATAGCTTTGAAAAGGGGAGAGCAAAACCTTGTATGTCAAGTTCTTCTTTAGTTAAGAGTGTTACAATCTTTAAAAGTATCTCAGAGAGAAAATTAGAAAACAGCATATTCAGAAAAATTTTCCAGAGGACAATTTTCCCTCATCCTTTCCCCCCACACCCCTTTTTCCTTCTTAGAAATCAAATATTATGCCGGGCAATTTTACTCAATTAAATAAGATATACAAGAGTTTACAAAGATACATTTACTGGTAATATTGTAATGACACAGGGTAAAAAAAAATCACCCAACTTTTTTTTTTTTTAAAGACCTAACTTGAAGAGAAAGGAATGTCATGTTAAAATTAAATATACTTCAGTCTTTTTTCTGTCTTGTCTATTTTTTCCTGTTTCAATGTTGAAAGCAGTTCAACTTCCTTTGGACCAGAATTGTTCTATAAAAAAGAAGTTCTCCCCTGCACTGAGAGAAATAAAGTAATACATTCCAAAAACCTTCAATAGCAAAAAGCATTTGAAATAAGGTAATTTCACTGTAGTGTATTTAAACTGAATAGAAGTGTGTTTATAATCCCCAGCTATGCTACCTCTTGAGGCTGCAGCACAAATTTCAGTTCATCCCTTATACTAATCTTGTACAAACTGACATTTTGCAGCAGAAGCTGATTGCATAACTTCATAGGACTCTTATGAATGCTACATTATCCTCACATAATTCCTTGGGCCAAAGAACTGTTTAGAAGATCGTGTGCTTAATTGTTTTGCTTTCTTTATCTGTTTGGGAAATGATTCTTGGAGTTGATCACCATTTAGAGTGCTACATAAACTTTACTCTCTCTCTAATTTGGTGCTGAGAGCCCACAGAGTATTTGTTTTATGGCTGTATTTGTATTTGTAAAAAAACAATACCTGGAAAAATACTATTATATGGCAAATATGGCACCTTCATCCATCATTTCTACAAGAGAAGAGATATAAATAAATCCTTTTAGAGATGGCATCCATAGACACTGATTATCCATGTAAAAATGTGCACAGCCAGTATCAGAATTTCTTCCACTGCACCACATCTAATACAAATGCTCATTTCAACCATCACAAGGGTTTTTCTTCAAAACAGCGTAAAATCCAATGTGCTAAGAAACAAGTAGTGTGGTGAAAGCAAATGAACTGTTAAAATGCACAGACTATTATTGCTTCGGGCTAAAAGGGAGATCATTGGCCAGATACTTGAAGGGAAGCACACTTTGTGATTATTCACTGCACACTTTGACTATTCAGTTGTCTAAAACTAACAATTTCTCAACCATATTTAAATGGGGATCCAAAGTCTGCCTTTGCACAGGAAAGCAAGCTGGGAAAACGCTGAACACCATCATCATACTTGTAATTTCTGCTGGTAATAAACAAACAAACCAACCAGCAAACACCTAATTTCACACTTTCACCTAATATCATGTTCATCTGAGTTTAATGCACAGTTGTGTTTAAGAATTCTTATCCCCCACCCAGATATGCTTCTCAAACAACTGACAGAACTTTCTAACGTTAGACATAATTCTAAACAAAACCATTGTGTCCAAATGCTTGTTCTAAATTTGTTAAATGTGCACAGGGAACTGTTTTGCATCCTGTTCTAGGATAATTCTTAAACACAAAATATAAATTAAGCTGAAACACTTCATTTAGAAATACTTCAGAAGGGCTATAGAATGCACAGAATGCAAAATATATCATGCATACAGTTAATTTCTGTAATAATTCACCTTCATGGGAGGTGAGTGATTAACAAAAAATGTATATAAATCAATGGCATCTTTAAAAATTATCTCTGTGTATGTTATGCATGAGTTAAAATTTCCTAAATACAAACAAAGTTATCTCAAATGTTTTTATCAGGTATGTTGTGTATCAAAAGTATTTTGTATTAAGAAAGAAGGGTATGGGAAGGAAAATTTGCTGTGTATCTACCTAAAATGGATCTACTTTAAAACATCTACCTGATTCAGATGATGTGTGAGTTTTTATTAAAGCCTTCAAGAGCAAATAAATTTCTGAAACCTAGAAATCCAGGCTCTGAAATTCACGGGTGTTTTGAAATTAATTAGATCAGCTTGAAGTGAAAGGAGATGACTGGTAGCAATTAGCAGATATTTCTGGTAGCTCAAGACACAACAAGAATTGTACTTTCTAATTAACATTTTTGAGCTTTTTTTCTTGGATTATTTCCCACCAGCACAGCTTTCTCATAAATCTGAAACCAATTTGAAAATGTCACTAATTTAAAAACATACTTTTATTACAATGACATCTTTACTGTGAAAAATTACGATGAAAAATACTCATGTTCCTGGAGTTTCATTCACTATCTGTACAGAACACTAGGCCTTTCTTACAAATTTATTTCTTCTGCTTCTCAAGTGCTCTTTGATTTTTGTTTCAGAGAGTTTGTCTAGAACTGTGTTATAGTGAAGAAACAAATCTAAATCTTCTTATAGATATACAGATTATACAAGTTATGTTTTGAAATATATTGTAACAACACACTATTGTATACTGTGGAAAGTGATTTTCTGTAATTCTTTGATCCTATTTGATGAAATTATTTTAGAAACTTACTTAGAGATATTCTCACAGAGTTTTTCACTGATAAATAGTTGGAACCCGTGTGAAAAAAACCCCACCACTCTACAGAATCATATTAGGGTTGACAGAAGTTTCATCAGCTTCATCGCCAAGGTACTGAAAAGATGAGATGGCAACAGTTTCTGGCTTTGCAATGATATACAAAGCAAGACCAAAGAGAAGAGGACCACAGCAGATAAATCACTGTGAATTCTGGAACCTCAAATGGGACTTGTTCAGAGAGCTTCCTGTAGCGTTGTACTTTCCTGCATAACCTACAGTGCAAGTTCCCAGCTCCCTTGGTAGGTCTGAGCAAATAAGGACGTGAGGACACACCACAGACTCCTCCAAAGGGACACTTCACAGAAGATGGCTCTTCATTTGATAATAACATTTTGGTGATGGGGAAACATTGAATTTCATTCTCTTCTCAAACATTTGATCACAAACCTCCAAGGTCACAAAATAGGTTGCCCACTATTATCTAAATGCAGGCAGTAGCAGTTCAGGTTTCCCAGAATCATTAGCAATTCAGTTTCTCAAACAACAAAAGGGTGAGGTGTGAAAAATGAGGCTGGACTTTAATTACTGATTTAAAAAATTTAAACCAGGTAGGAAATGTCTATTTATTTGCTGACTGCAGATGCACTTCTCTGAACAGAGCAGGAGGAAGAGAGAGAAGAGAATGTAAGATGTTCCTGTCAATACAGAGTTAACAGGAGAACAAGAATAGATGAGAAGGAAGAAGTAAAGCCTACTTCCAGAGGAGCTGAGCTGCTGAGCTGCTACCAGCTCATGAAGTTGTTAATTCCTGAGTCAAACCAGCATTGTGTCCTCATAGCCTTTAAGAAATGGGTGAAATGGTGGTCCGACAGTCACCTTCCAGCTGTTTCTCATTGTTTCAGTTTAGAGACAAGTTTGGGAGAAAACACTCTGGAATGAGTGCTTCCTCTAAAAAGGGTTCCAAAAACCCCTTTCTGCCAATAGGAAATGAATACTAGTGGATGAAAGTGAAAAAAACCCAACCGTTTATTGACAATCAGAACACCCACACAGCATGGGAAAAAGGTAAATAAATGCTAGATATTGAACTGTCAGACCTTACTAGTGTGTATATATACATAAAACAATCAACGACAACGGCAGCAACAACAAACAAAACCAGAAGCCTTTCCCCTTCGGTGCAGTTACGATCACGGCCAGCAGGGGCGCTGGTGGCTCCCTTCGGGCAGGGCGGGTGCGATGATTCCCCCGCGGCTGCAGGGGGCGCTGTGGCGCGAGTTCGGCCGCCTCACCACTGGCAATGGCGGCTCAG
>VZSE01008525.1:100631-118380 GCA_013398275.1 Promerops cafer | reverse complement strand
CCCCCCCCTCCCCCTTAGGATCCTGGGCCACCCTTCACCCATTGCGATATTCCCGACCTGGAAGTGGGGGGCAGTGGCACTTTTGGACACAAAACAGAAACAAAATGGTTATGGGATATGAACCATTCCCAAGACACTCATTAAGAAAGGAACCATAGAATCACAGTATATGCTGAGTTGGAAGGGATCCATCAGGACCATGGATTCCAACTCCTGACCCTGCAGAGGACCATCCCCAGGAGTTACACCTGTGCCTGAGGGAACTGTGCAAACACTACTTGAACTCTGTCAGCCTTGGTGCTGTGTCGGCTTTCCTGGGGAGCCTGTTCCATGCCAAACTATCCTCTAGGTGAAGAGCCCTTTCCTGATATACAACCTAAACCTCTCCCGACTCAGCTTTATACCTTTCCCTTGAGTGTTGTCACTGGTCAGCAGAGTGAAGAGATCTGTACCTGCCTCTCTGCTTCCCCTCTTGAGGATGCTGAAGACCTCATTTAGGTCTCTCACCAGTCTGCTTCAGTCTGAATGAAGTGAATGCCTCATAAGGCTTCCTCATTTCATCATCCTCATGGCCCTCCTTTGGACACTGATAGCTTAATTTCTCTTTGTATTGTGATGCCCAAACTGCCCACAGGACTCAAGGAGACAATTACATCTTATTAAGGAAGTTTCTTTTCATAAGATATGCCATGATGTGTACATTTTGGTGAGGCCTCTTGAAAATTTCTAAATTTCTAAATATCTAAAGCTTTCTACATTATGACTATTTCACCAATGTTTGTAGCTTTATTAAGCTACAAGAAGAGGTCAGGTGGCTTTTGGTTGTCACTATTGACAATAATAAGCATTCACTTTATCGAAGAATGAAAATAATGTAAACAATGAGTTTCTGCTAAAAATACAATTCTTACTTGCTGTTTCTCTGTTATTACTTTCCCATACAGCAAACAACATCAGTCATTGAAGACAAACTGCTGTGCTATGACAGAAAATATATGCTTGCCTTACAGTCATGTTTTTCTTCTTTTATAATGGACATTATTCATAATGGAAATAATAAATCTTAATGACTGGTTTCAAGAAATTTGGCGTCAGACAAGTTCATATTTTATTCAATGTTTTAAGAAATGTTTTTCAGAAAAAAATGGTATAGTAAATCAGACCCCAAGAAAATTATTCATCCATATAGGTTCTCAAGCTGTTCAGAGGTGATCATTGAGACCATGAAGTTTGGTCCCATGTATGCCACAGGCTGCTGAATTTTTCCTTTACCAGATTAAAAAGTGGAAGTACTAAATATCTAGAACTACATCACTTAATCAGGCTAATGGTAAAACAGTCTATTTTTGTTTGGGTTTTTTTCTGATATAATCTTGTTTGGGGCTTTTTAAATGTTGAACCAAGACTAATTAAATCATGGCATTGTTATTATACAGTCATGGACTGCGATACCCCTATTCTCCTTTCCACTTTTATTAACAACAATTATAACCATAATGTCAAAATGGAACCGGGTATCTGTTGCAAAAAAAAAAAGGACCATCTTATGGAAAGAACGTAAGACTATTCTGTAGCAGTGTTGCAGGTGTGTTGACAGGATTTACTTAGTGTTAGGACTGTGTAAGTACATAGTATTTTTGAAGTCAGTAAATATATAGAGATCATATAAAGAGTGTTTAGACTTTTCCCCAAAGGGCTTTTTAACCGCATGTGTTAATTCTTCTCTTTTACTCCTTGTGCTCATTATTGATCTGAACAGAGTATAAATGCCAGACTGCAAATTATATTTTTCTCATGAAAAGAACATTACTGATAGCCAGGGATAAATTATTATATTTCTTGTCACATTAAATCATTGAAAGAAAACAAAAATATGAAGAATATAATATTCTAGTAGGCCAGTTTTATGCCCTCAAACTAGAAAACATAAGATGACTGGAGACTGGAGAAAGATTTTCTTAAAATTAGGGTAATGTTAATAATCAAAGAGAGAGGAGAGGTAGAAACAACAAAACAACATCCATTATATGAGTCTGACCCCTGTAAAATATTCACATCCTTGAATTAGCCATAGGTTTCTTACTTATTAGGAGAGTTGGTCACCTCAAAAGAGTATTAACAAGAACGAACAGAGTTGCTGAACCGAATACACCAGGATAGGAGATTGTTTAAACTGAATACCTCTTTAGCATTGTTATACAGAGAAATCTTCTTAAATTTATGGTTCAGAGCTGGAATTTGCTGCACCTGGCAGAGGCACAAGTGATTTTCATTCCAAAGATGGTCAGTTACACATATAAACATTTCCTTTTTAATTAAGTATTTTTACAGTCAAAGCATTTAGAAGTTATTTGGAAATCACAGTTCAATTCTTTTCTCTAAGAGGATTTAAAACCTCTTGCCTTCTACAAACAAGCTGGGTACTGGGGTGGAGATGACCTGGCTCATCCTCCTGAAACTCTTCCATGTTCCATTAAATGTTTGCTCATGCAAGAATAGTGCTGCCAAGACTAACAGCAAGGTGCTCATCAGAGAATGCAGACTGCTGATCCTATCCAACAATACACAGCGTATCTGTGAATAAGGATCACAGAAATAGCAAAGCAATAAAATATGAAAGACAAACAAAAAATAAAAGAAAATATTTATTTTGACAGTTCTGCTGAATGGTTTGGTTTGGGATTTTTCATAATATAGGATAAATTGATAAATAAAATTCTGACTTGTTTAACTATTTGTCCCAGTTTGAGACAAAATTTGTGAGGAAACTTCCCAAAGGGGTCTCCTCTAAAAAGGTGATTCCAGCAGCCCCTCTCCAACTGGTTCGGGAGATAATCTCCTTGAAGAAAAGTGGAAAAAAACCCTGTTTATTTCACAAGCAAAGTACTCACAAACATGAAAAAAATGAATAATATTAAACAGTGAATCCTGTCGTTGCTCTGAAGGGATGGCAAATTCAGAGAGTCCTTCTGTAGTTCAGAGAGTCCTTTCATGGGTGTGTCCCGGCTCGCTCAGTCTCTCAGTCCCTCCGGGGCCGGGCCTGGCACAGACCGGCTTGGGGGCCCCGTGGGCGATTGTCCTGGTTTTCCGGACCACAGCAAAAAGCTCAACAGTCCCAGAAAAAACACAGTCCTGGGAAAACTTTTCTTGATGTCATTAATAAGAAAAAACAGCAGGGAAAAAAAAAAAAAAAGGCAAAAATTCCTCCCTGTGTCTCTGTCTCTGCAACTGCTGTGAGCCGGAAGAGAACTGAACTCTTCTCTCTGTGTTTTGAATACAAGCGCCTCCAGCATTCCGCCACTTCTGCCCCTTCTCTCTCTGGGCCTAGATTAAAGCTTTAGGACGCATTTCTGGACAGAAAAAACCCAGACTATGGGATACCAGACCACACAGTCACCCCAGGACACTATTGTCTTTGCATGAATTATACTTAATATTTTATTTCATTAAGGTGGTTTAAAAAGAAATAGCTTTTGGGGAAATACCAAACCTCACCAAATTTAAAATAAATAGGGATTGATAGAATACTTATTTACTTCTTTAGCCAAAACAGGGATTGATGCTGATGCTGAGAAAGCTAAGCAATGATTAAAACAATACAGAAGTGAAATGTGAGGAAGAAACAAATGATAACATTGAATTTTATTTTCTGTCTTGTAGATTATTTTATCTTTTTAGGTATCTGTTTCTGCAACCAATGTTTGGAAGTATTCCAATTGCCTGAATGAGGATCAAGGTTCCAAAAAGAATTAAAATGCTTGAGAAAACAATTGGAACACAGCTTGCTACTTAGAAATTATAAAATCATTCACCATTCCTTTCTCATTTTTTTGCCAGTTAATAAAGCAGGCTAATAATTTAAAAACTAGTTAGCACATGTTTTCTCTGAACACTTTTATTCATCATGAACATTATTTGCCTAAAAAAGATGATTAATAATATAATTTACTTTTCTGTGAAAAGGAAATTTGCTCTGGGTTGGAAACACAACAGGCACCTTTGTACATGAGCCTGACAATTCAAGACCACTTACGTGTACCTTTCTGTAAAAAGTGATTCACCAAACCCTTTCTTGCCACATTTCAATGATCTCTCACTTGATGGAAATTCTTCTCCTGAAACTAGCAGAAAATATTTGCCTGCAGCTTGTTGTGTGAGTAGGTCCTCTACCTAATTAAAAAACATTGATAAGCCATGGAAATGTACCATACATACCTCTTGTATTGGGAAGTAATGCATCAGCATTGATAATCCATTTTTAGTCCAAAATGATCATGACCAATGATCATGACAACTCTAAGTAAAACCTTAATTTCAATTTGAAACAACTATTAAACTTCCAACCTTTACAAAGACCACCATAACGTTGTTACTTTGCAGAAATATAACCTTGTGATAACTAGGAGAGAAATCTTTCTTTTTGTCACATAATGAACATAATTCACACAAATATGCTGCGTGTTCTTTTTAGCAAGTTGATAATACTAAATTAAAAAAAAATTACAAGACAAAAACAATCATCACTTGTACAGCATCATTTGCACATCATTTGCAGAAGCATTTTCATCAGTATTTATGTATGTCCTAAATATGAGAGCTGTGTGGAAGATTTGAAATATTCCTATATTAAAAGTCCTGCAATGTTTGACAATATTCAAAGCTTTAAGGACTGCAGAGACTTTTCATAGAAGAGGCTTTTCCCCATCAAGAACTATGGAAAGTAACAATTAATTTTGAAAACATGGAGCATACAACCCCTTGAATCAGCAAATAAAACAGCAAAACAGTCAGCAGGCAGCCAAATCGCTCCTGGTTTTTATCACTAGAAGAGCAGAGGGAGCCTGAGGGATTACTGGTGATCACATTGGGTTTCACAGAACAGCAGAGAATTTCACCTAGTTTATGTTTATCAGGAAAACATTTTGTAGTTTGAGAATTCCTTGCTTAATTCGGCACTAACTTTTCCATATCAAAATGACTGTATGTGCTGGAGATGAAAGAGCAGAAACAGCTTCCTGGCAAGGGAACATACACAAAAATAATATGGTTTGGTATTTTGGTTATTTTGGTTTTATTTCTTTTTATAAGCATCAGCTATGGATACAAATCTGCTGGGCTTTGAGTCCTAGAATAGCATTTTAGAAAACACTTGTGCAACTTCAAGTATTGAGGGGTTTTGAATGAAAATGGCATCAAATACAATCTGTTCACATGCTCAGCCTGCCCTTTGAAACAGACAAGCTCATCCTAAATATCCACAGCTGAGGAAACAAATCTTCCATCGCTTTTACAGGAGGCAGAAGTAAAAACAAAAAAAATCCTACCTTCATTAGTCCTGTTTAAGCCCCACTTTGGTAAGTTTTTTGGCTAGCTGTTTGTGATTCAAAAAAATAGCTTTGAAGTAATGATACCTAAATTTCAGTTAAGTAGCGATTATAAATTATTGAATGATGTAAAAGTTGCTAGCTTGGGTTTTTTAATTAAATTCCCAAGACTTAAGTTTTCTGAGGTAACCTATCCTATGAGTAAAATAATGTTAATAGTTTTTCATCTAGTGGATCTGAATCCAGCAAGGAATCTTTAGTTGTAACCCTTATATAACTGTAGATTAAATTTTTTCTCTTATTGTTGGTATAAGAGAAATCATTATCAGTATATTCTTCAGCACTTAGAGCTCTGTTCATCATGGAAATCCCTATGATTTATTTTTAACAGGAAAAGAGAGAAGAAAGGAGCAGAAAACTACTATGAAGTCCTATTAACAGGTGTGTAAACATTCAAGAGATCACAAATGAAGAACTGTCTTTTAAAACTTGCTTTGAGATATTCTGAATTTGCACTACATGCATCAATTTTGTTTCTATTGTGAAAAAGCTTCATACACCAATTATGAATAAACCATGCTTAAAAGCAGTAAATTCTTGGAAGAATAAGATTTTTAAAGTATTGTTATGAATGGGCAAAATTAGAACCACATAGAACAAACAAATAAAAAATACCAGAAATTGCTTTGATGAGTCATTACAGTCCTGACATATATAGGCTGAAGTTTACAATCTTCCATAGACTATGGTTCACTTGTTTAAAATGGAAATGGAAGAATTAAGTATAGAATGTAAAAATCATTACCTCATGACAAAATTAAATAAATTAGAAACACAGAAATTGATCCTGACTTTCTTCAATGCATTCAAGTTCTTTAATGCATTCCAGTTCATCTTCTCATTTCATTATACACCCTAGATAAAATATTAGCTTAATTTTGAATTTACCAGTTTAAAAGGTTTTCATAGGGGTCTTTTCGTGAGTTAAACAGAATTTCTTTTTTAATTATCACTGCTGTATCTGAAGCACCTTTTTAGCAAACTCCAAGGCAGTAAGCAAATTACAGAAATTTATGTGAGTGTGTCTATCCGTAGCAGAACCGTAGGCTGTGCTGTTTCCGTAGGAGACTCTGTTCCACCATGCCGTGCATTGTAAAGTGAAGCCAATGTACATCAACTTAATGGAGGGGAAAGATGATCACGTGCTAATCCTTCCCCTTTTCTCACTGTGTAGCCATCAGCAGTCCCCTTGTAAAAGAAGGAGGAACCGAAGTCAACACTGTAAGATGAGCTTACTCATACCTCTATGTGACATCATTCCGTGTATAATTTATGTATCAGACACAGATCTTGGAGCTGTTAATCTTTCATAGAGCAGCAGTCAGAGCCCACATGTAGACTGCAATCACCATCTCGAGAGCCACATGGCACAGCTGCCCCACTGACACCGCAGAGAACAAAGCAAGGAGCGATCTTGCTGCCAGGGTTTTCCTGGCATGGGAAGATGAAGAGGGCTGAGAGCTGCATTTAGACAAATGGATTCCCCAGTTCTGGCTCAGGTGCTGTGCAAGCTGCCTCCTCTGCTCGAGGCACAGTTGAGATGCCATGTTACCTTTGCTCTTCACAATGAGCCAATTGCTTATGGTAAGTCACATACAGATAGTTGAAAATCAAGTGTCAGCTTCACTCTAAGAATATTGCTGAATCAATGATGCCACAGTTTACATTAACACGGTGTCTGGCCACAGACCTCTCTGGGGAAACTTTCCAGGTTTCATGTATTTTCATCTGGAAATGGAAGCACACCTATAGTAATTCATTGCAATAAATAATATTCCAAATAATATTCTCCCAAAAAAATATCCCTCCTCCTCTTTATTTTTTTGTTGTTGTTGTTTGGGGTGGTTTTTGGAGTTTTGTTGGTTGCTTGGTTGTATGATTTTTGTTTTCCAGGACTGCTTTCATCAGTTCTTAATAATCACATAATGAAAGAAATTACCAGGTTTCAGGAACTGTGAAAATACACTGCGTGTTGTCAGTCTTTAAGGGAAGGATATTCAGGTAGCAAGTATCTAAAAATCAGTAATAGCTCAATGATACCTAATACTTGTATTAATTTAGTGCCACTATGTAATTATTGTGTGGATATTTGATTGCATATCACATGAATCATTTACAAGGAAATACTTTTCCTAGTTGCAAGCCATGCTGCAAAAAGCACATAATTGGTATGTAATAAGGGCATGTTTCCAGGACGCAATGCTTATATGTAAGAAGGAAATAGGTAGGATCATTACTCTTCTGGCCTGGAAGAAGAATAGAGAATAGCTAATTCTTCAACTATTCTTACACAGTAATTTCTAGGTTACGAGATTCTATTGTGTGTTTTGATGACACATATTACAGCTGTACTAATTTACAAAAAAAAATATGAAGAAGTGTGACAGAACTAGTTAAAATTGTTGCAATTGTATGATTATTGCTTGGCGTAAAATGGTAAGTCTTTATACTAAGGGTGATGAAAAAGCTGGAAATGAAATGAGGAAGAAAAGCAAACATAAAAATACTCTAATTAGATAGAAAAAAGTTATTAAATTGTGTGACAGTATGAGAGTACTGGCTTAATGAAGTACAGCAAGCTTGCAATTATCTCTTACCTACAAGAGCACCTTGATTTATGTTATCAGAAAAGTGTATTATTTTTGAGCTTAAATTGAGAAATGTTACAGAAAGAAAGTGACCTTTATAAAGAAGGAACAGGTTCGGGATAGCAAGGAAATATTCTTTTATATAGTGCTCTTCTGTTCTTTAAATTTAAAAATCTCAGCTTATGAGAGGATTTTCCTAGAAGTCATCCCCACTGAACATAATCAGAAATTTAACTGGAAATTGTATAATTAAAACACTCTTAATTTGACCCCTTTATGATGGAATCAGAGGACTGAACACACATTAGCTTATCAATCCTTACCAAAGTGGAGACTGGAACATAAGATCTAAAAACCATGCCTTCTTCTTGTTGTCAATGCATATTTGGGAGAACTGCTATAATTCTTGAAACAACATTCCATAAATATATATATCTTTAAGTGATACTAGATTAACATTTACGTCCAGTGAAATTGTGGGACCTGCATACATCTTCTCAGTTGAAAAGATACTCATTGACTTCTGGTTTTATGTTTGCTTCCATTTATGTAACACTGAAATAAAAAACAAACAAACAAACAAAAAAAAAGACAAAAAAAGTAACAGTATGTGTTGAAAAGTACCGAAACAAAACTTTCATGTAATGTAGGTATGGACAGCAATTGGACGTATAAAATCAAAAGTGGTATTCAGCATCTGAATCTTATCATATCAGCAGATTCATTTTTAAGAATACTAATGTGCAAAGATGATGACTTTCCCTCTATTTATTTTGGAAAAGAAGCACCTGATTCAAATGTTTTTACCTGAAATGGCTTCATCTTCCATTAAGACTCAAAGGATATTTAAAATCTATTAATAAAACCAGAATTATTTAGGCAAAGCTAATTATCTAAAATAAGCATATGCTCAATAGACTCTACCTGAGGTCACAACAGGTATAACTTTTACACCAGAACAAAGTTTCAGCTGTAATTTAAATCTAGCTTCCAGTTATCCATAACTCATTCTATGGAACCATGTGCTCCAACATCCCTTCCCTTCCCTTCCCTTCCCTTCCCTTCCCTTCCCTTCCCTTCCCTTCCCTTCCCTTCCCTTCCCTTCCCTTCCCTTCCCTTCCCTTCCCTTCCCTTCCCTTCCCTTCCCTTCCCTTCCCTTCCCTTCCCTTCCCTTCCCTTCCCTTCCCTTCCCTTCCCTTCCCTTCCCTTCCCTTCCCTTCCCTTCCCTTCCCTTCCCTTCCCTTCCCTTCCCTTCCCTTCCCTTCCCTTCCCTTCCCTTCCCTTCCCTTCCCTTTTTCCTTGTTCTAAAAGTCATTCAAATCTGTGGGCCTAATTCCATTCCTTTTTTGTTCTTCCATTGCCACTGTTGTAGTGGTTATCAATGAGGACCATGGTTATTGTGTTTTGGGGGTTCTTTACCTCCTATTTTAAAATATAATTCTTTTATGTAAAAATATTAAACACCTATCTGTTTATTAGCATAAGAAGTATGAAGGGAAATTAATATACTCATTAAACTTCTTAATTCAGTGATGGACGAATAGAACTCTGTGTGATCATGAGGGAACAGTCCTTGCAAGATTCCTGTGGAGTAAAATAGACATGGACAATTAAAGCATGCGGGAGATTATATAAAAGAAATGGGATGAGTGAACTTTCATATAAATATTGATTTAAAGCATTAAATAATGGAATATTACTATATATTTTATCAGGTCTTGATTAACAAATAATAAAAATATATTAAGCCTTTTAATGCTCTCAAAATCCACTAAAAATGTGTATAAAATAATAAATCTAACTAGAATAAAAACACAGAGATAAAAGCAATCTGAAATTAAATTACAACTTGACATTTTTATTTATTCAGTTAATTTGCCTCTGTAAGGGAGACATTATTCTAATTTGCAGATTTGCATATTTCAGGAGCAATTTGCACTAACATCTCAAAAACCATTTTTAACCAAAAATTAAAATGTATTCAACATAAGCAACTATAACCAAGTTACCACAGCCATAACATTTTTCCTTAAGAATTTATTTCATTTCAACAAACTGAAACCAGAGTAATGCTAAAAAACAGAGTATTTAATATATTTGAATAATTTCCTTTAGAAACAGATAAAAAATAAAATAAAATAAAATAAAATAAAATAAAATAAGGAGGCAGATTTTTTTGGACCTCAAGTCAATATTTCCAAACACTTTACTTGAAAAGCACTTTCCTAAGGATCATTTCTGCAACCTCAGGTTTTATTCCTGTTAGAACCAAGGATTGATTTTTTAAAGTGTTTATTTCCTTTCCATGTGGAACATGATGATCCAGACATACAGCTTATGAGCTCACTTTCCATGGAGTAGTGATTCAGCTGAACTGCTGCTCTGTTTGGATGCCAAATGCACAACAGTAGAATTTATTGCTAGATGCTGAGATTGTTTTTTACTTGAAAGTTTTATTCAGTCTTTTTTAATGTCTTGATTACTTGTAGATGTGACATTTTGCCAGCTTCATGAAGTTCAAAAAGCTCCATATAGCTCCATAAAATATCTTTTATGATGATCTATTAAAAAAAAAAAAACATGCTTTCGAGTAAAACAAGATGAGAGTTACTTAATCCATCAAAAGGAAAATTAATAAATTATTATGCATCAGATCACTTTGTCCAAAGAGCATTGACCAGATTCAGAACTGTACTAAACAGATTCAGGTCAGGCAGTAAACAGCATGATACAGCTTAAGTGAACTCTGGAGCTGCTGCATTTTCAGTTAAACGTGATTTGTATAAAAGGAAAAGCAGCTCTCACCTAATTATGATCATGTCTAATCCCTTCATGTCTCCAGCGAGTTAGTTCGTTGGTTGGTTGGTTGGTTGTCTACACCTGTGCTACCAAAAAGCTTTTCCCTAAATAACACTGTCTGCTAAAGTAACTTTCTCCTTTTCACTGGCCAGAGAACACATCTTCCATCATGAATATTCCTATGCATTATCCAATCCACAGGCATCATAAATCCATACCAGTCACTGGACATGAAAAGGCAAGTTTTAAATTGCCCTGTTAAGTGGACCTCGTAGAATGATGTCTTAGGCAAGTATCTCAACTTAGTTAAAGAACATGTCAGAACAAAGACTTTTATTAGCGCAAAACTTCTTGCAGTTAGTGCTGTGCTTTTTGCCGTGTCTTTTGAAACAATGTTGCCCTCTAGCTTTCAAGGAATGAAAATAAAACAGAATAATTTAAGAAACCACATTCTGCAACTTGGAAAAGACCAATCCAACTTGGAATTTGTCTGGATATTTCTTATTCATCTGAAATCTTTGGCCTCACTGGCAGTTTTTAGATCCAACAAGTCAGCATTTCAGTCAACAGCCTGAACAGGATGATGAATGAAATAAATTTAATTACTGAAATCTTCACCAAAACAAAAGAGATATTATAGAATGGTGTCTGCCTCCACTACTTCTCCAATCAGATTTTTTTCGTCTAAAATATTGTATTTCAACTATGAGATAAATACATGCTGGGTTGTCTCCCATGGTATGAAAACTCAAGTTACCTGAAGGACTCAAATATTTAAACTTCAATTCCCTCATAAGTACCTTTGAATTTCCATGGATTTTAATTATAATCAGAAAGGATGCCTCACTGGAAATGACAAATAATAAGAAGAAAACTTGTCAGAATTATATTCCAGTTCCAAGGGGAAAATATTCTCTTTCACTGATTGATCAAAAGCATCACTTCAGGGATAAAATTGTTGCAGTTCACTGTATAGAAAGAAAATGCCAAGTATCAGAGTTGTCCTACTGCTACTTCACATTCCTTAGTTCAAGAATAGTGTTCTGTGAGTGCAGGAATGAGAATTACCTAGACTGCATATTGGTTTCCACTCAATATTTGAGCCTTGTTGAAAGCAGAGTAATTCCTTTTAGTCATTTTCTGTCTCATGGCTGAATATCTTCTCAGAAAATTATTACTGATGACAATCTTTTCTTGAACAGATGTAAGATCTTGTTCCAGAGAATGTTCAGGACACCAGGAACTCAAAAGTCTAAAAGATCAGGCACTTTTTCAAGTAATTGTCCTAAAGGCAGTTGTGGCACAGTGCCTGAGCCTCTGGGATTCAGTGAGGAAAAGAGGAAAGGAGCTCTGTTCCATGGGCAGTCACTGCAATGCTGCGGAAGAGTAGTGAGATCATGATGGATAGAAATATCTGGAACATGCCTTCAGATCAAATACCATTTTTCATGAAAACTTGATTTTTTTTTTTTTTTTCCCAAAGAATTTGGCTAAATATACTCACATATAATTTCCAGGGTATGAACTTACTAAATTGGAGACATCAGTTTGTTTTTATTTAAACAAAGTCAGCAGAAATTCTTGTGTTACCAGATAAATTACAAGTTGTTCTAGTATGAAATCTGGAAAGAGTCCTAATAAACAAAGACTTGCTTATTGTCTCATTTGATGTGATGGTTATTGTTGTCAAAGATAAAGAAAATTAAAACTTCCATAGGTTGTTAATATATCTATATTTAACAAAAAAAATTAGTGCCTATATATATTATCAAGTGGGAAGAGAACCTTCTATTAGGCTCTCATCTTGTCATGTCAGCTTCTTCCTCCTGTTAAGAGGGAAAAGCTTCTTGATCCTTTGGTCTTTAAAATGAAAATAAATGTAGTAAAATTGTAATATTAAAAATCATTCTGCAAAAATACATTTCTAGATAACTTGCAAAGTAAAGTATCTTTTGCTCTTTCCTGTAAGAAATCAGTATGTGCATTTTGGAAGCAAAAATAAAAACTATTTGCCCAGCAAAGCCAAATTGATAAAGGAATATATTTTAGGTGACTCCACTTTGTTTTGAGGATGCAGTTTGGTGGGCTTTTTATATATCCATATATTTTAACTTTTTAAAGCTAAACATGTTTAAACATTTTCCTGACCTCTGTAAATCCCAAAGTCTGTATCATGACACCAGCTGTAAAGGATAAGAGTTTGTTAACTGTCCTTGGTGAATAAGTGAATATAAAGGGAATTTTTACATTAAGGCAATTGTTTCATTCACACATAAAAAATTAATGTTGAAAAGGGTGAGATTATTTTTTAAAATTATCCAGAAGTACTAATGAAGGTCATTATTATAATAATTCAAGGCCACAATTTTAATTTTCTCTAAGCAGTTTCTATACTCACAGATTTGACCCAAGAACTCTGCAATAGTTTAATGTCTCAATTGCCTTTATATAGATTTTCATACCTTCGTGGCTACAAAAGATTATTTCTCTTGCTTATTTGCACACAAGAGTTTTCCCCTCCTCCATGTAGGAGGGGAATATAGATGTAGGATTTACATTTCTAATGTCTTACTCATGTAAGTAAGAGAATGCAATAAAAATATGAGGCATCCTGTTTTTTTCTCTAATTGCCCCTCAGATTTATGTAAATTTGTATCTCTACATTGTTATTCATTGAGCATCTGGGAAAAGCCAAGGAAATCTGTTAACTGATATAAGAGATTTTCCCCTTTGTTTTCTTTCCCTAACATTATATACTTCAGAAATGCTTCAAAGTTTGCTGGAGGCTAGTGAAATTATACACAGCTGTTCTTTTCCCAGTAAAATGGAATACAGCAGCAAAGAAAAATCTACCAGAACGGATCTTGTTTACAAAGAATGAAAGAAAAAAATATTACAGTTAAAGCAACAGGCTTTAAACAAAGAGCAAGTAAATCAATAGTAACAGAAATCATGAGAAGCAATGAAAGACAAAAGAAACCAACAACCAGCCAAAAAAAAAAAAAAAACCAAACCAAAACAAAAAACCTTGAAGGAAAGAAAAAAAAACACTTTTCTTTGGCACAATGACCTAAGGAGGAGAAATGAAGTACAAACTTTTAAAATAGTTATTTTACATCTGGGGAATAGCGCATCAAATAAAAATATATTCAATAAGAGCCATTTCCTCTCTGCAAGAAATAATACAGTGGCTTTTTTTTCTTGCCAATCATCTGCTATTGTTCTGTCAGAGATAATACTACCAAAAACTATTGACAAAGTGAAGTCTCCAGGCAAATGTTATACAAATGCATTGTTAAGTTGATTTCTGTGAATAAATCACCCACCCAGTTTGAGAAAGATACTACACTACCTGAGTCACACCATCCACCCAGCTGTCCCTGGGTTTTGTTATGGGAGTGGTTCACCAATTATGATGAAATAAGTGCCTGCATTAGCTATGGAATTTTTAAAGAGATGCCACATTTGGGTATGTTTTGTTACGAAGAGTTACTTTAACTAAATTTGTAGAATATGTTAAAAAAATATATTTTTCTGCCAGTAGTATTTACTGAATGTTGTTTAAACATTATTTCCAAACTTGTGCTGAATTCTGCCAGAAAGACAAATTACCACTCTTTGTCTGTCACTTATAAACAACCTCTGCCTTTTTTTGTGTTTAAACAGCCGCAAATATAGTTATAGAGAAACTTCTCAGAAGGCTGAATTCTTAAAATGTAAAGATTAAACACATGAATGTGGCTTATTTGTCAACATATTTCTAAGCAAAAATGCCCCTTCTGGAATAAAATATAATTATACACATAAGCATACAGCCAGAGTTCATGAAGAAAAGAAAATATAAAGGTCCTGGATCTGGCCAGGACAGGATTAATTTTTGCAGTAGCCATGGGGAGGCGGGGAGGGGGGCAGGGTTGGCAAAAATGTGTGAGTAACTACTGGTTTGGAGTGTTCCAGTGGAAACACTAAATTGGGGAATACCATTCCTAAACCATGACAATAAAGAGTAGCAGGAATTTCTGATCCCTAGAAAATTCTGGTATTAAAAGACAAAGCAAAAATTTCAAGAGTAAAAGTCTGATATTCTTGAGAAAAAAAAAGAGAATTTAGAAGGATGGGAAGAAGCAAATGTAATTCAGCACAGCAATAACATAAAAAAACCTAAAATTCACTTGTACTTTCTATAGTATAATAAATGCCTTATATTCAAATACATAAATGAGCATATTGAATATCTAAATTTGGACAGTAAGCTATCACATATATATTAGCATAAAGTCAATTAAAAACAAAATGGTCGAAAAATCACCACGGAATGAAAATATTCGCACAGGTTTGAAACTAGCTTTTGGAATCTGTCGTCTCAGGAAAATATTTTTAAAAGAAAATTTTCCTGATATATTTACTGACTTTGACAAAGAGTTTTCATTGTCTGGCCCCAGGAAACAGTTCTGTTTCATTTTGCTATGCAAAACAGATATTAGATAATCATAATTAATATCTCAACTTTAAGAAATGTACCTAGAGATGACTTTCTGATAATGATGAAAATAAAAGTTTACTGCATCCCAAATGGAGACATTTACAAAGTGCTCAAACACAGGTCCAAAGAAGCTGTGATGAGAGGCCAAGTATCTTGAACTGTTTCACAGGAAACTTTAAAATGTCCCTGCTTTAGTGAAACACAATAAATTGTGAGATTACAGATTAAGAGGTCTGGAAACATAAAAAAATTTTAAGATACTGTCTAAATAAGAAAGTCTCATATATATATATATGTATATATATATATAAACAACTTTTATGCATAATATTATATTGTTCAGAAAGTTTCCACACTAATTTAATTTCAGTAAGAGAAATAAAAAGTTGATACACATTTGAGAAAATCTACTTACATTAGCAAAACTACTTTAGGTTCTGGAGATTGTTTTGCAATTACATATTATTTTTTTCCTCCTACGAAATAACACATAATAAAATAAAACACAAGAAAATCCTGAATTAAGATGTTGATCAGGTTTGGTAAATGTAACTTTTTTTTTTTTTTTTTTTACTTTTTGAGGTAAATCTCATTGCTGGTACCTTGTTATCCTATGAGGTCAGGTAATTTTCACTTCTTCTGATGTGCCTTGTATAATATCTCATTGATATACAATGCAGTAATATTGCAGGGACATCTTGAATATTAGATAAATAATTTTAAATATAAAATATACATGTATTCTCTTTCTTGATTTCTGCTTTAATTATAAGCAATCTCTTTTCTCAGTATTTATATCTTAGTGCGACTTCAAGAGACGTAAATGACTGAAACAAGTTAAAAGATAGTGACCTATAACTCAATAGCATATCTCAATGTATGCACATATCAATATAGATATTTTTAGCTTATACAGTACTAATTAAATTAAACTCAATTTTTATCAGTATGCATTTTTGAGTTTGCTGATTCTGTTTCTATTTTAAATTTTATCATCAAAGTAATTCCTAATGGAATAAGTGTACTATAAAATGCAAATTATCCTAAAAACCAAGCCAATATGAGAATTAACAGGCAATAAATACTTTATAATCTTTCAAAGAATGTGTCTATGACCACAGGATCTGAAAGTTATATCTGTCTTTTTTTATTTTCTTGTGTATTTATATTTGATAGAAAGGTATAAGTAAATATTTCCTAAAAGGAAACAAATGCATAGTACACAAAATCTTAACTGGTTCTGAATGACTAATCTATCCCTGCAGAGTTAATATTAACAGCATAATAGAGAAGTTATTGAGCACTTCAAAGCCTCATGAAGCTTGTGGAGAGCATTAATGCTTTGCGTCCCTTAGGAACTATAAAATGGAAGTCAGTTCTTCTAGTGCATACCTTCACATTATGTGCTGAAATCAAATATATGCTGTGAAGTTCACACACAGTTAGGATGCAGGTATAGAGTCCTGCACCAAGTAAATCTTGCTTAGAGATTCAAAATAAAGATTTAAACATCTCCATGTTCTCAGCTGTGGAAGCTGGCCTCTGCAAAGGATTAATGCAATACCATTGATCCTAGGAGTGCTCCTGCAGTACTGATTCAGCAAGCTCACTAATGGTGCAGAAAAGTTACGCTTGCCAAAAATGACACAGGACACCAATCTGAAGATGTCCAGTATGGATATATAGAGGCTGACATGCAGACATGAACACATCCTGCCTATGTTCTGAGGAAGCCAGATAGAAGTCTTCTGGAAACCAAAACTGATTAGTCCCAGTTAGCACACTAAAGTAATAAATTGAAACTTGAGGCTAGGTATAACCGTTGAATGCCTTAGTGGAAAACTTTTTCTGCAATCTGTCCCTATTCTCAAACTCCTTCTCACTATTTATTTGGAGAAAAGTGTTTGGATTTAGACTTGTAAACTGAGTAGATGGCCCTACTCATTAGTTTACAGTAATTCAAGAGAAGATATCTCAATCTCAGTCTTGTGAGTACAGATGAATGCTGAAGTTCTTCAAGTCAGAAAGACAGTCGTTTCCTCTCTGTTTCCTTTCTGAGCTCTACCATGTCTACAAAATCATAGAATAGCTTGGATTTTGTAAGGGACTCTAAAGATCATCTTGTTCCAACACCTCTGCCATGGGGAGGGACACCTTCCACTAGACCAGGCTGCTCAGAGTCCCATCCAGCCTGGCCTTGAACATTCCCAGGGATGGGGCATTGTCAGAGGCTGAAATGGTTCATGCCTCAAACACTGATATGAAGGTTTGCTCATTATAACAAAAACTGAATAAAGAAGCTACAACCAGAGAAGCCTTCCTGAAGATACCTGACTGGGACTTGGGACTGAAAGTCAAACTGCTGAGATTAGATAAAGGGAAAAGCCATTCTTCAATCACCTGAACCAAACAAGTAAACATGGAAAAGAACGTGAGCCGCCGTGCTAAGAATCATCTCTGGCTTGCTTCGGGGTGAGAGAGGCCGTAGCCCACAG
>VZSE01008525.1:85594-99306 GCA_013398275.1 Promerops cafer | reverse complement strand
ATTCCTAAAGCCTTGCACCACAGGACTGCACGTGATGCAACAAACCCAGAATCTGTTGTAAGAGACATTGGCAAACTACCCCCCCAGGGAGGTGCCTGGATTTTCCTACTAAAAAATTCTGAAAACTGTGACCTACAAATTCATCAACAAAAATAAAAGCCAAAGGAAATGGTCAGAAGTGAGACTTTATCCAGAGAAACCTGAATGTAGCAGAGACATCTATATATTTCCTTAAATTTTTCTTCCGATGCAATAACAAATGCAGTAAGTAGTTTGAGCTTCCTAATAGGAGTTGTGCTCAGATGACAAATTATTTTCACTATGGCAATTATGAATTGAAGACCAGCTGTTTCACACATCATATTATGATTTACTTGAGAAAATATGAAAACAGCTTGTGTGCTTCAGTACACAGACCACCCCTACTTGATGAAAAAAAAAAAGGCTTTATTTATCTGAAGATCTTCACATTTCAAAGAAGATCTTCATATTTCAAATATGCTTGAAAGACAAAACAACAACTAGATATTTATTTTAATAACACATTTCAAACAAAAGGTTATAGTACAGTTATTTAATTTAATATTTTATGCATACATTTACCATGTATGTTAGGCATACATTTACCAAGTGTCTGATCCCTAAACAATTTTTCTACAGATATTTCAGATTGGGTCCTGAATTCCTAATCAGCTGGATAAGCCTGATGAAGCAGCCCATAAAACTCCTTCTAGATTTAGGACTATGGTATTTGACTAATTATCTAATGTCATTACTCTGAGTTTTTCTCCTTGCCCAATTTTGGTTTGTATGGTAAATTCTTTCATTTTTCACAAATACTTCTGCTGGTTTAGATATCAATTCCCTCCAGGGAAATGACTGCTCTCAGGAGACTGTTGTTTATTCTGTGAGATGCTCTTGATGTGATGTCCTTGAAAGTAGAATTAAGAAAATAAATTGATGGTGTTTGCTAACATGCATATTGTTGTCTGCCATCTGGTTTTTTATTGTAACTACTCTAAAGAGCTCCTTTTTTTATGGTTTTCTTTTAGTTTAATATTTATTATTTAGTTTTTTTCTCTAGCTCAGAAATGTTATAGTACACAGCTTTGTATCTTAGTAATATGATTCTACTGCTTATGAAGTTACTTGTGCTTTTTCTGCTGATAAATGTGAGCCATTATCAAGTAACTTTCTTAGATTATACCTATTATTTAGTAGTTCAGGCTAAATCTATGGGGAACTTTTCCTTTCTTTTCTGTTTTTTAAAGTTCTTATTTTTTCCATATTACAGAAATTAATACTGAATAAAATTGTGATTCAATAAGCAAGTAGTACCTTTTCTTTTTCTAGTAATACAGTTATTGAATATGCTTCTAACTGTATTGATATGACTAATTGAATTATGTTAATATCTCAACAGAGATTAACTTCATAGCTGATAGTCGCATCTCCTGGTATTCTCAGAAAAGTCTAGCCTTGATAAACAGTCAGCAATACAAATAAATGTACACAGAGATGGTATCCCTCATTGCTAGAAAACGAAATCCTACCTTATTTTATAACCTGAGATTATAAAGTTAAAAGGTTATTTTATTCTTTCAGAAAATGTCGTGTTCCTACTCAAAAAAACCCCCCACATAACCTTATTTAATCCAAAGACATGCGTAAATGTGTTGTAGTTTATAATCAGTATTCATTTTATAGCTATTAAGATTAAAAACACACATAAAATTACAGCTGCAGAGATGTAATTCAGAGGCTTTAGAAGCTAAGATTCTATTAGAATATTTTCAAATTTAAGTGACATTAACATGTTAGGTTATGTTAAAATGTATTGCTAAATGCAGTTGTGCATATGCACTCTACTTCCCATTTATATGTTAAGAAAACACGATTCAAAATACTTTTCCCCCACCCCATTCTGCTTACAAAAGAGACCTGCTCATCTCTGCAGCATTTAAGAGAGAGGAGACGAAACACTGATCAGGAAAGGGAATTTCTGAGAATTTTGGGGTCAGCTGCTGTCTGAGACCCTCATTTTGTACATGTGAGCTACAGCAGGTGAGAGGTCTCAGGACAGTGGGCAGGCAAAACACTCATTGCAGAAGCAAGACCCAGGTGCAAGGAGAAGGCTCAGGAACTAAGAGATTCATTTAGATTTATATCTAATTCGAGGAAAGAATGGAAATTATAGGAGAGCCATCGTAGTCCAGGGAATGTGTATTAAAACTACTCTGGGGGTTAAAATGATGTGTATTAAAACTACTCTGTGGAAAGGCACTTGCTTTCTGTATACGTCATCTAAAAGGAAAAGTAAACCTCTTGGTATATTTAGGGATTTTATTAACAGTATTAATATGAATTTATTATCTTCATTCTTCATCTAGACACTCTACATGTCCTACTAGCCTATTTCCTGAAAATGTCTCTTAGTAGTAGCTGTAGCTATTATTAGGGAAAGTAAATTCTTTAGAGGTAGAAAATAGTCATGGATGGTATTCATCTTATTTAGTCATTTATATTTGGATATCCTTTTCAGGATTAGATTCCTAAAATTTATAAACTGACTTTGGAAAAAATTGCATTACAAATTGGCAAGTGAGGTGGAGAATTTGTTCTGAAAATAATTTTTAAAATACTGAAAGGGAATTTTTCAAGAACAAAGCACAATCTGTTCTGGGATTCAGTAAAAAGCAGGAATTCTTTCGCAATGAGAACAGAATTAATAAACTAGAGAAAATAAACTTCACCACATGTAAACTTCTGTTGCTTCCTGTAGGGGTTACACATAAAAACATTTTAATTTCCATGGCATTAGCCTGTGGTCTTTTTGCTCTCACTGCTTCCCAAATTTTCATGGTTTACAGCTGGATCTTCTTTTAACCTTGCTATTGCTTTTTCATTCTGTACACACTTCAAACTTCCGATCACTTCAGGAGGAATCTTGCATATCCAGAGTGAAAAAACAAATCTTCCAAATCCCTCTTTCAGGGGACACTTCCTTTCTTCTAGGTGTCTCTAGAAGGGATATCTTCTAGATATGCCTTAGGCACAAAAGGCAGCTCAAGTCCTCTTTTGTTCTCTTAGGGTAGGGAGAAATTTCAAGTGACCCACAAGTTATTCCAGAAAAGACTATTCTAATATTTAACCTTATTTCTTCAAACCCCAACAATTTGGAGTGCCTCCCAACAGAACAAGTCTCCCAGATGTTCTTAGGCTGAAAAACATATTTGTGGCACCTTGAAGTTTGTATTTATCTAGAGATTAAAATAAAGGAATAAATCAGTAAAGGTGGTTTATAATAATACACATTTTCTGTGTTCAAACAGTACATGTATAAATAGAACTGTTCTATTCAGCAAGCATTCCTTTTTGTTGTGATACGCTCTCGCTTTGCCAATGTCCTCCTTATTAAAATCCTTGTAGAATATTATTTCAGAGTCACACATCATAAAGGTTCAGAACAGTGTTGCAACATATAACTCAGGCATAAAGTTCAAAATAAAGAGGGCATTTTGAAAACTAGTGATGTGTTAGTTTTATAAATAAATGAATGACTTAATCACTAAAACAGAAAGATTATCTAGGTTCTAAAGACCTGATTCAGTTTTTGTGATGTAAGTTCAGGGATGGAAATAGGAAAGGTCTAATGATATCAGCAGAATAACAGCACCGTAAATTTCAGTGTTAGATAAATGTTACTCAACAATGTTACTTTGCTTCTTCTCATACCTTCTCTGAAGCTTTTAGCATTGCATCCATGAGGCTGTTTTGAAGTTCCTCATATTAATGAAGTAGAGCAGAATGGAAGGCAGCATAGAAATGCAATTAATAGCAAGAAATGCTCAGGCAGAGGAAATTGGAGAAGAGAAAAAAGAAAAAAAGCTGAAGATTTGATCTCATTGAAATCTGTTTTTTCTTACATGGCTTCTTACTGATTTCTGCTTCTAAAATAGTCTGTGTTTTTCCACTGGTTTTATTATATGATATTACCGTAATGGAGATGAATAGAGTATCAAGAGGTTAATGAAAATGATGTGAACTATTAAAAGTACATTTTAGTGAGTTATCTAGCGTAACACAGAAATACAATCCATGAATTATTTTCTTCAACAGTGTATTCATGAAAGACAATATTAAACTCTTAAAGATGGCAGTTACCAATTCAATTTACTATTATTCATATGAGAAATTGTTTATTACATCAGAAAAATTAAAAAAGAAAAGTGATTTCTCTGAGGAACAGCTTTTACTTGGACCAGTATCCCAGTCCATCCAACATAGCCGTGTCCTAAATTGTATTAACCATGGAGCTTTATCATGACTTGCAAGTAAAAAGAGCACAAAAACCACCATTCTGGAAAGTAGAAAATATATATGTTCCTATTGTTTCCAATGTAGACAATTGTTACACACCTACAATAATTTTGAGACATTTTGAAATTATATTTCAAGCATAAATAAATGTCTCTTTCTAAAGATTAACTGAATGATATTTCAGATTCCAATTTAGATATGATATGATATCATTCCAAATATGATATTTAGATATCCAATAAAGGACTTTGTATAAGTAAGCTATTTTTCTCAGTCCTGCCAAAGTCACCAAAATTAGAAAAATTACTTAAAAACTTGCAGAAAAGGGGGATTTTTTTCATATTTATCAGCATGCAGCTACATCACTAATTTTGGATATTCTTAAAAGTGATTGCATTCAATTTGTAGAGGCATTATGGGACCATCAAAGGAAGAAAACCATTGTCAGGAGTCATTTCAAAAATTAAGCCTTTCTTGGAAAAAAATAAATGCACATGCCTATGTGAACTATATAAATAAACATCAATAGCTACCAGGAAGGCTTTTCCCCTCCTCCCCTCATTAGATTCTCTTTACACAATTGTCTTTCCTATTACTTAAAATGCTAATGAGGTGAGATAAGCAACACTATCCACGTTCCGTGTATAGGATGATAGAAGAGTCTCATCTTGGACTCTAACAAGACTTTTTATGTTAAAATTGCTGAATCTTTGGAAGCAGATTGAATCATTATTCTCTTAAACTCCAGATGGCTACCTTCCCATTTAGGTATTTTTCTTTATCACTATTATGCCACCACACGTACTGGCAGGTAATGACTATTTACCTTTCTCCCTTTTTATTTTTTTCAACTGACATTTATAGGATTTCCACTGGTTCTGCTGATAAAAATCTAAATCAATGTCACCTCAATTAATAGTTACTCTAATGTTTATTGTCTCTAATTTAATCCCATGAAGATGGAAACTATTAATAAAGACTTTTTCTGAAAGAGATAACATCCCCTCAAAGTCATGATAATATTCTCCATGCAAACAATAGCATAGTTATCCGTCCAGATGTCTGTTTTCTCTTCCTAACATAATTTTTGATGTACTTTCAAATTTTATTTTGTTTTTCTTACGGTTCGAGGGGCCAAAAAATATGTTGCATGTCACGTAAGTTATGTATTATTTCAGACCAGGAATGAAGTCCACCACAGCCAGAATGCAAACTATACTGTTTTAGAGGAAAACAACCCTAGCCACCCATTCCCACCTCCCACAAAGTCCTTCTACTCCCAAAATAAAAGTCACAAGACAATGTGCCCTTATAGCCTCTCTCAACTGTAAGGCAAAGGGGTTATTCAACATTTCCTGGGGAAAAAAAAGTAATTGAACAAATTTCAGAAGAAGGTCTTGCAATACTATGTAATAGCACCACCTGGTGACTTCAGTCTTGATGATTGGAAAAAAACAACTGCATTTTCAGCTGCATAGATACAGATGCTTCTTTTTCGACTGCTAATCTCAGCAGTCTTTATTTTAAATAAAAGAGCTAATCTTCACTTGTGTAAATTGAATCCAGATAAAAACAACATTGGAATATTATAAAAATCAAGCAACAATACTCTGTAATATGTGTGCTCTTCCCCAAGAACCTTCCACTTGCATGTACCTAGGGACAACAAGACCTTTAGGAAAAAAATGGATACTTATGCTTAATGCTATGACATTTTACTCACTTGATCTTTGAAAAGAGTTCAAGTGATTTATCTGACATAAATTAAGTGCACTAAACAGAAGATCAGTAAATAAAAATACATCAATTCAAGTATCAATCTTCCACTTATTTCCTTGCATTGCTTCAAATGACTAAAACTCTGGGATATGTCCTTGTAATGACTTAGCTGGCAACCTGCATGTGGAATTTTAAGAAGGCTCAAATGACAGGAAGAACTGATTTAGTGCAGAAGAGCTTGGCCTTGTTGCTAAAGAAATGGGATGTTACAAGTTAAGTTCAGCAGGATGAGTATCTTTTATTATCACGTATTTGTATTGCAGCAGCACCTTCATAATCAAGCCAAAGACCAGGACACATTGTGTTAGGCTGACACAAGCTATTAGCAAGAAACAAACCTTGTCCAAATTACCTTATTAAGTAGGCATTCAGAGATTTAAAATCCAGGCACACATTCAGCTCCCATCTTATGCAGATATACTACATCAAAATACATTTCTAACATTCGGTTTCTCTCTTACAAATAAATTTGAACCAGGCTTTACAAGACAGAAATGTTGAAAATAAATTACTGTAATTAGTAAGAGGGAGCTATTCACTACATAAACTCCATGCTATGCAGAACAGAAAAGCAGAATTTCAGAATGACTCTGAACCTTTACCTGCCAAAATGAACAAAATATGTTTGAAGGTACAAATAATATCACTTTGGAAAGTACAAAGTGATATATGAAAGTACAAAATGACATATGAAAATATCACCAAAACAATGCCTAGTTCAGACTATGCCTGGTTCATTCATTTTTCTTTATATTAAGTAAAAAATATATAGGACAGCACATACTTTCTGATTAGGAGAACTCAGAACTTAACTTTTAACAAGATTTGAAAGTTTACAGAAGGAAAACTTTTGGTACAAGACAAGTTCTCTTTAAAATATTGGCTTTAAAAAATAAAACAGGATAAAAAATGTGTTAAAATCATCTGTGAGAAGCTTTTATAGTATCACCTGCTAGGTTTTTACAGGAACACAATGCTCCTAGAAGAAAGACCTGATCATAGTAATGGGAATCCTGCACAAAGAAATTATATTCAGGTTTTTTGAAAAGAATAAAATATTGGTAGCCGTCTGTTGACTTGTAAAAATCTAGAAGTTTATAGTATCTAAAATTTCAGACCTATGATAGCACATATTTCTGTGGTCTACAAAGGAAAATTCCTTTCATTATATATTTTCTTTGATTCTGAAATTTCTGGAATCTTGATCATCCTATATAGGGGTGGGAGAAGCCCAGAGTTTGTTGCCTTTGGTGTTTAGATTTTTTGTGAAACTTAAGACATCAATTTTGTGCACAGAGAAATAGAGACCTTATGAAAATGGAAAAGATGTAGAAAAAAACCCACAGAGAATAGAACAAAAATTTCTAAACCACCCTATATATTTTATCTGAAGCCAGGAAATACGCACGGTTGATTTTGGTATCATGGAGGGCATTCTGCTTGGGCTCTGTGTATCCTGCTTAAGGATGCAGGTTTCTTGTCAGCCCTGTGACACTTTGGCCAGACTGACACGGATGTCTTGGGCACCCCAGGGCTCCTACCATGTCACTCACTGCTCCTCAATGCCTAAGCAACAGAATCCCACTCTAACAAATACTCGAGCTAAGAAATACTTTCTTCCCAGGTTCTTGTAAGTCGTGTTTGTTCAGACTGAGCAGCCACAGAAAAGTATCCATATCAGTGGCAGTGGCCTGTCGTGCTTCCATTAGTGGGAACAGATCCACCTGAGTGGGCTATCACTGCTCCACAGTTCTATCTGTGCTATCACAGTGTTCCCTGTGTTCACTGTGTTCCCTGTGTTCACTGTGCTATCACAGTGAACTCAGGGAAATTTAAATGACAATATATATGAGGCATTAAAAATCTGCCAGGGATGTCTAATCTTTTATTATTTACTCTCTAAAGAAATAAGAATAAGAGATAATGCCACCTCTCAGCTTGTATGATTACAACATTCAAAAAACGGGAGACACTTTTAGGTACGATCTCATGGTACACTGTGTGCAGGACTTAAGGAGCACAGGAAGATCTCTAAAGAAAACAGCTGGGAGTATAAAACTAACACTACCAGCAGGAAAAGTTGATATTTAATATATACACAAAATGTAAAGACATCTTAATCTAGAATAATTTGTATCAGAGTAGGGAAAATCAGAAATATAATATGGCAACCCTAAAAAGAGAGGTAACTTGCAAGCTTTCATATCATTAACTTTTTTCATAGACAAATATGAGAAGCAGCAGCTACTGTGCATGAGCTCCATGGTACAAACGTAATCAGTACTCACTGAATTTTACATCCTCTATAATAATATTTTATTAATTTTATATACTCTATAATTCTATCCTCCTCGTGTGAGAGCATGAAGGATGACCCATTGAAAGAAGTCTAGTGTTGGGACCCTTTACGAAGTTCCTTATTCAGAAAGCACAATGAAACACTGCTGAGAATCCTAGAGTGCTGAGGGCAGGGGCTGCTAGCTTTGTAATGGAGCTGGAAGAGGTTTGGGTCAGAGACATTTTCTTGTAGATCTTTGCTCTGACCACTGGGCTGGTTTGGGAGTCATTGTCATCTGTGAAGCTTCTGATTCTGCAGATAAATTAAAATATTTCAAAATAAAACACAGACGGAAGAGCAATATGAACAGCAATAGGAGTAACAGTGAGGCCAGTATGAATAGATCAAATCAAAGGCTGGGACTGCTGCTTCTTTCTTTCACGAAATGATGAAAAACTGTGAAAGACTGCTTAAATACCATGGAGTACAGACTCACTTCTTTTAGTGAGTGGCACTCGAACAGTCAACAACTGAGGGACAAAGCTCCATGAGGAAAATCTCACCTGCATTTTATGTGGACTTTGCCCAGGTTCAGGGTACAGCTAATGCAAGTACAATACCTTAGCTGTGGATATTTTTTTTTTTTTTTAAGGAAGACAATTGTGTTGGATTAGTTGAATGCTACTGATGAAATCAGGGAGACTTAAGCCTTCTTGATTTCTTGTCAGTTCAAATCACTTCATGAGTGTCTCAGAGACAGGTATGTGGGCTCTGGTCTGCTGCTGTACAATTGGCACCCTTGGCTTGCACCATATCTCTATGGGACTTTATACTGCACCTCTGAGGGGCTCCAAACAGGATCTCATCCTTTATTCTCTAAGATTGCCAGGGATAAGCAGTGATGGCAAGAAGGTAAGAGTCTGTGAGTGCATTTTTTATATTACTTGTCCAAGAAATTTTCCATTTAAAGAACTTTAATTCTTATTTATTTCTGTCAAATCAAAATACCAGGAAACATAAGTACCAAAGGCCTTTTGTATAAATAGCTTTTTCAAACAAGAAGCTGGAAATTAAGAGTTCCCTTCAGGGAAACAAAAATGCATTTCAAGTTCATAAACACTTGCTCATTGCAAAATATAATTTACTACTAACCTAGGGTGTTTCATTCTTACTTCCTTTCCAGACTTATGGATTTGGAAGGTTTTTTTGTGCTCAGTACAATTTTTATTCTGAGCTGCATTTGTACTTTCACTTTGTGCTTCTAAGGTACTTTCATTGTTTTTCAAAGTTCATGGGAAAAACAGAAGCCTATTATATCTTGTTTACCTTCTGAGTATATATGTGCTTTCTTCTTACATAATGTTTTCAAAAAATTTCATGATGAGGTTTTGTGGTGTTTTTATTTAACCATCTCAGAATGAAGATCAATCAGTACCTGAAAATCTTAATATCACTCATATGCATCACACAACATCTTCTATGTATCTGACCAATTTTTTTTGACCTTGAGACTGTATTTTAGAAATAAGCTAGGTCTCGAAGGGTTCAAAATGTTCCAAAAGATTTCTAGTTTGTTCCGGACTAGTCTTTCTCACTGTGGATAAATAAGTGTTAATTTCTAATTTTAATTTTGCTAATATCATCTCCCAAAAAGTAGATCATCCATAGACCTTGTTAAGTCTTTCATTACCGTGCCCTCCAACCCTTGACTGTCAGAAACTTCTTCAAGAAGTGTCCACCTATAAAGATGTCAATATTTGTATTTACTGATCAAGACTAAACATAACCCTTTGCAATAATAAACAGATCTAAACACAGGCACTAAGGCTTTTTCTTTCCAGGCTTTAAAGGCTTTTCCTATAATTCTCTTTTAAATTTTGCAATCTCCTTTAAAGACTGTGGATGTTGGATCTTCATGAACCTTTTAGTAATTTTCTGATCTGTCACATACAATAAAATGATTTATCCATTGTTTTCCACCTGACAAGGCCCTGTTTGTACTCCTAAAGATTGTCAGAGGTAGCTACATCTTATTTCATTAAATATATATAATGATTACTCACATACACATATATACCTAAATACATAATATCCTAACTCATTTTTATAACTGTCCCTATACACAAAAATGACTGCTTATAATTTTGTAAGATACTTGGGTTTTGATCATATTGTTTAATTGTATTTATTTTACCAAAGAATATAGTTCAGCTGATACATATTTATTTTATCCATTGTCCCATCAATTTCAGTGTGATGAATAAATATTACCTGTAATTAATTTCATGTATATTTTTTAAATCAGTGTGGAATGTGCATATAATGGGGCTAAGAATAGACTGCTGAAGGATCTAACTGGAAACACATACTTGGAGGAAGGTTTCCTGTTAAAATCCCTATGGAAAATGCACTTAAGGTAGATTTATAAATATTTTATGGTGGTAATTTTTTTATCAAAATCTCATGGAAGAGTACCACAAATCTCAAATGGTTTGCAGAAGTTACCATTGACATTTGTGTAAACACGAGATCATAAAAAAATGCTAACAAATGTGTTAAACAGAATTCACCTCTCCAAACCGTGACGGATCTTAATCACACTCATTTCCTTTACTTATTAATTAGTGTGCTATCCAACAATTCAAGTTATCTGTTCAATCTTTATCAAGTTGATCATGTTCAAGCTTTTCTAGTGTATGTTAGCACAACAGTGCTCTTGCTTTCTCCTCTGGCATTTTCCTCTGTGTTTCAAGTTTTGATAACTATCTAAATGATGTTCAATGGTTTTAATCCACTTGGGAAAAGTGTGCCTATGCACGAAGATTTAAAATGATAAGATTAAACTGTTTAAACCTCTTTCAAGTTACTAATGGAATACAATGAACCCTTGAAAATGACAGTTGAAAATTTGAAATTCAACTTAAGTGTGAAGAAAAGATGAACTATCTCAATGAGTTTCAGACAACATATGAACCAGCCTATGATATGCATATGCCATGTAGCCTGTATCAGATTTTATCCTTTCTGCTTTTCTTTTATTTTCTTGTTATTCTAGTATTTATTTACTACTTTTTTTCAATTTGGGAAATACTGAATTTCACATTATGAAAGTTCGATGCACATATATATTAAAATTCTACAAGGTTTTTGCCCAGTATAAGGAATAAACTATTTGCTTTAAATTTTTTGTGTATGTTTAATTTTATATATGCTGTGTTTATACTGTTGCATATTTTCTTATAATATCCCATTCCACATTTTATTTTTATTCATACATCAACAAGAAAATGCAATAAAATTTTCATGCAATAAAAATAAACACAAATCCTAGCCCATAACTGGAAACAAATCCAAACTGAACCCTAAAAACTTTCAAGAAAACAAGCAAATCAAAAGACTTATCTTTTTGTCAGCCAATTTCCATTTTGCATGTTTATACTCCCTGATCCAAGCTGAGATTGGAAGTGAAAGTGTTGAAATATCATAGTGAATAGCCATCTAACCCAACCCAATTCTAACAGCAAACTAGTAACCAACCAAAGGAAGAAGAGGGAAACGATTAAAAAAATAAAATCTACAGCCAGTACAGAATGAAAAATCTATATCTATCATCTTAAGTATTTTGTGAATACTTCCAATGACAGTGTTCATATTTTCTTCATATCCACAGTTACTAAAATAGCAAATCTGTAAGAGATGAGATGCACAAGCAGATCTCTTGCAGTAGCCTGTACTGCTTGTCTAAACTCAGCTGAACTGGAAGTTGACCCAAAACTTATAATGTGGTTAAATACTTTTCCACTCTGATTTTGCTTTTTCACACTATCTGAATCAGCTTAAATTATCTCATGACAGGGGAGGAAAATTACATTCTCAAGGCCATTCAGGCCAAGACTATGCCCATTTGGGACTCTCTGCTCACCACAAATTTTAATCCCATGGAATCTTGTTAACATCTATCCCAGTTAATTATCTACTCTTCCTGAAAGCCGGAAGAGTAGATGGTAAAATTGCTCTTGAGTGCACCATGTTCAAAGCAACCTAAAGAGCACAACTTAGGGCAATTCTTAAAGGGCAGAGGGGTCAGGAGAAAATGTTAATGTATTGGGTTTGCGTGGCCAGGCTTTGGTAGCAGTAGGGCTACAGGGGTGACTTCTGTGAGAAGCTGCTGGAAGCTTCCTCCGTGTCTGACAGAGCCAATCCCTGGCATCTCCAAGACAGACTCTCTTTGGGTCAAGGCTGGGCCAGTCGGAAATAGCAAAGCCTCCGTGATAACATATTTAAGAAGGGGGAAGAAACGTTATTGCACAGCTTTAATTGAGAGCAGGGGTGAGAACATGTCAGAGGAAAATCTCTGCAGACACCAAGGTCAGTGGAGAAGAAGAGGGAGGAGATGCTCCAGGTGCTGGAGCAGAGATTTCCCTGCAGTCCCTGGTGCAGCCATGGTGAAGCAGCTGTACCCCTGCAGCCCATGGAGATCCACAGGGATGCAGAGATCAGCCCTCAGTCTGTGGAGGAGACCCACACTGGAGCAGGTGGATGCCTCAGAGGAGGCTGTGGCCCCATGGGAAGCCCATGCTGGAAAACGTTTCTGGCAGTGATGTGCAGAGCCCTGGAGAGAGGAGCCCACATTAGAGAATGTTTCCTAGAAGGACTTGTGACCCTGTGGGGGACCGACGCTGGAGCAGGCTGAGCCTGAAGGACAGCACCCCATGGAAACAGAGGCAAGTTGGAGCAGTTTGTGGAAATCTGTAGCCTGTGGGATGGACTCGTGCTGGAGAAGCTCATAGAGAATGCTCTCCTGTGGGAGAGACCCCATGATGGAGAGAGGAGGTAGAGCTGGGAAGTAGGAAGAAAGTATTTTTTAAGATTTATTTTGCTTCTCATTATCATGCTTGAATTTTGATTGGGAATAAATTCAGTTAATTTCTCCAAATTGAGTCTGTTTTGGCCATGACAGTAACCAGTTTGTTATCTCTCTTGGTCCTTGTCTGACCTCTTTGTTATGTTTTCCTTCCTCTATCTAGTTGTGGAGGGAGTAAGAGATTGGATTTGATGGGTGCCTGGAATCCAACCAGGGCCAACCCACCACAGCTTGAAAACATGGGTAGAGAGAGAGTACAAGTGGCTTTCAGGTCACTAAATTTTTTTTCAGAATAGCTGAGAGCTACGTGTCCTCCCAGTTGCACTGATAATATTCCATTTTCCATGGAATTGAAGTCGGCATGATTATGAAGGTGGGGCTAGAGAAGAGGTCATCTTTCAGATTATTTTCTTTGAGATAGCCAAGACCTTTTCTAAATGGAGAAGTTAGCGGAATATAGGGTAAAGGTCT
>VZSE01008525.1:0-84571 GCA_013398275.1 Promerops cafer | reverse complement strand
GTTTCTGGCAGTGATGTGCAGAGCCCTGGAGAGAGGAGCCCACATTAGAGAATGTTTCCTAGAAGGACTTGTGACCCTGTGGGGGACCAACGCTGGAGCAGGCTGTGCCTGAAGGACAGCACCCCATGGAAACAGAGGCAAGTTGGAGCAGTTTGTGGAAATCTGTAGCCTGTGGGATGGACTCGTGCTGGAGAAGCTCATAGAGAATGCTCTCCTGTGGGAGAGACCCCATGATGGAGAGAGGAGGTAGAGCTGGGAAGTAGGACGAAAGTCTTTTTTAAGATTTANGTGGGAGAGACCCCATGATGGAGAGAGGAGGTAGAGCTGGGAAGTAGGAAGAAAGTATTTTTTAAGATTTATTTTGCTTCTCATTATCATGCTTGAATTTTGATTGGGAATAAATTCAGTTAATTTCCCCAAATTGAGTATGTTTTGGCCATGACAGTAACCAGTTTGTTATCTCTCTTGGTCCTTGTCTGACCTCTTTGTTATGTTTTCCTTCCTCTATCTAGTTGTGGAGGGAGTAAGAGATTGGCTTTGATGGGTGCCTGGAATCCAACCAGGGCCAACCCACCACAGCTTGAAAACATGGGTAGAGAGAGAGTACAAGTGGCTTTCAGGTCACTAAATTTTTTTTCAGAATAGCTGAGAGCTACGTGTCCTCCCAGTTGCACTGATAATATTCCATTTTCCATGGAATTGAAGTCGGCATGATTATGAAGGTGGGGCTAGAGAAGAGGTCATCTTTCAGATTATTTTCTTTGAGATAGCCAAGACCTTTTCTAAATGGAGAAGTTAGCGGAATATAGGGTAAAGGTCTTATGTGGAATTGCCATAAGTATCCCTCACAACCTTCCTACCTAAATGCTCTTAACTTGCACATGGGTAGAGTTGGAGCATTACATGGTGCATGCCCAGTCTGGCTTGGAGACAAGGCTGAAGCCCTTCTGAGGACAAAGGGCAAAGGACCACATTTGGCCGTTGGGGGGACAGAACACCACGGTGTCACAAACCCCTCTGCTGCTGCCCTCCCTCCTGGCACAGCTCCATCTGGCAGCGTGATGCCAAAACCCTTTTAAATTATGTAAGAATATTAAAATTATTTATTTACTTGCAATTTTTGTAATTATTGAACGAATTATTAAATCTTTTACATTATTTACTTATTTTTAAAAAAACAAAATGTTACTTGTTTTAGTCACACACAAAATCCAGAAATACTATTCATGTGAAAGAACTGCACTCCAAAAAAGGTTAGTAAACAATAGTTATTTCAGGCATATTTACTCACTAGAACAAAATCTGCAAAGCTGTGACAAGTAACTAGAAAATAAAATATATAAATTGACAAGCTCTCATAATATGAATAAACTAATAACCATAATGGACAAACATATTCATTAAAAGTTAAATAACTCAGAAAATAGGTAACCAATATGTAAATGTACAGCACAGAAAGAAATAAACACTTTCACAAGCTGAATGCACTTATCAAGAAATGTCTAGGAGTTTGAAAGACACATGAAAAAAAGATTAGGGCAGTTATTTTGTGTTCAGGGCACTACCTTTCAGATAAAAGCAAAATAAACTTGCTTTGGGGACATTTCTAAATTAGTGACATGAGGTTTTGTGGTCTATTTAAATAAAAAAAATAAAATTGAAAAAAAAAATCTAGTTTCTTCCCCAAACCCATCTGCAATATAATTAAATTCTGTGGCCATCACACACAGATTCTGTAAAATCAAAGTACAGATGGTGGTTTATTACAAAATAACATAGGAGGCTTAGAATAGATGATACATTTGGTCATTTTTGCACATAAACTCCCTTATTAAGTATGAAAAATGTGAACATTTGTTTGTCTTGGAAAAACTGCTATTACTTGTCAAGCATGACCAATTAGGTATTACTAAACTGCTATCCATATAATTAAGAAAAACAGCCATCTGTAAAGTCAGAAGTTTGCATCTCTGTTTTTTGTGTGTTTGGTTTGTGTCTGTTTCCCCACTATCACCACCCCCTGGCCTATAAATGTAATTTTTCTGGTCTATTTTACTTATAAAATAGTAACAGGAAAAAACATAGAGATTGCTGATTGCAACAGGTCTTCAAAAGGTTCCTTAATTTTTCCTTTCTTGTCTCTTTTTTTGTTTTCTCTCCTTTTAGTGACAGATGTAAGCTGGAAATTAGGACAGAAGATGAGGCAGGTTCTAAGAAATATTTTTATTTTTCATCTTCTGCTCCATTTAATGAATGTCCAAGATGCAGATAACAAGAAAAAAAATGAAAGCTTTTAATTTTTCTCACTGTTGTTTAATTGTTTCAGATTTTAAATTGACAAAGAAAAAAATGCCATTTACTTCTAGATTCTGTATGGTTAAAGCAAAACTTTGTCATATAACCTAAGCTGCAATTAGTCCTGCTTGCTATATTTCTATGGCAGTGTTTGTAGAAAGCAGGTAGGGTCAATCAAGGCATTTAGATTTTTTTAACATGGTGATAACAGGGAATGCACTAAGGATACTATCCCAGTGTGCAGCTTTACCAGCTCACAATTTCTCTCTGAACCAGTTATTTTTAGTGTTAGATAGCTTTGATGCCTTGTTTACTTGTGCTTACACTCAGAGAAGAGCTGAGAGATGTAGAGAAGGCCTTCTGATGAAAAGAAATAAAGAGACGTGAAAAAATATATATATATTCAAGATAGAATTCCTGAGTTTTGAATGTTTCTTGATGAAATCCATGCATTATTTTCAATTCCTTTATTCATTTGTTACACAAGACTGCTGCATACATTGGTGTGCCCAATGCGAGATGCATTTTGATTTTATCATCAGTATTGTGCAATTTACAGTGAAGAATACAAGCAGCAAGTTTGCATGGCACGCCTAAAATATCTCCTTTAGAGAAAAAAATTACAGTTGCTGTGTAGCATCAGAACATGGCAATTTTGTCATGCACTGTCAAAAACAATTCAGGTAGCACTATTCTCTCCAGATTTCTTATAAATAGTGTAAGAAAGAGTCTCAAATTCCTGTGCTTCATTAGCACACAAAGTTCCTGCAATGCTATAGAATTTTGAAGAGAGATGTCTTTAAATATCCCTCCCTTCTTGCTCAGTAAATTGAGATACAGAGGTTAGCATTTACTATGTATTAAAAGCAGTTCATTAAACAATCCAGAGTAACAGCTTGGAGTTTAGTTGGTAGCTATTAGCAATATTGTCTGTGAAACAGCTGCTTGATTTAATTGGCAAACACAAGTTTCTTTCATTTACAGGCAAAATTGGAACCTCTCTGCTTTCCAACAAGCTAAAGACTGTACCCATTCTAAAACAAGCACTATTTAGCCTGCCTTACAATTAATGCAGAAAAATCCTACTGTACAGTCAGCTCAACCTCTTTGCATTAAAAAAATTATCAGCTGACAATCTTGGCTAACAGAAATCACTTTGAAAGTGACTTTTTTCTTGTGCCTCAAATTTCTGCTGTAAAAAGACACAAAATGTTGAGTCTAATGTTGAAGATGGTAGGCTAGATGGGGTTAATCAATCACGAATTATTAGGTAACAGGGATGTGCATGGTGACTAATGCAATTCTTCTAAATGCTGAGACACACAGCCCGAATTTCTTTGTGAGTTTACTAATGGTCTTTCTTCCATCCTGCCCTTAGCTGTTCTTATAACTCATTTCTTTCCTCACTAGAAAAGTGGTTTCTTTCTGCCCTTGCAGACAATGCTGTCATCATGGCCACTGTGTAAAATTTAATCTCTGAAGGAAAGAAATTTTGTATAAAACTTGAGCTAAAATACATAACCTTCTAAACTATATTGGTGACTTTAGCATATTTGAGATAAAAAAATACCGATCTACAATACTGTTAGGAATATTAACTCAATATTGTCATTAATAAATAATGATGTAGAAAATTGCGAAGAAACATTCCTTTAAAAGATGAAAGATAGAAATTATTTTAACAATATAATTAGATTTCCATTCTTTTAACTATATAAGTAGGTACATATTGTTCTATGTACATCTTAGCTGTGACCTTGAGAAGCAAATATAAATTAGTGTGTACACACCCAACTAGCAGGAGCTGCTTGGAGTAAGAACACAAGAACAGAGCAAGGTTTTAGTGATACTTTCCCATATGGAATTATACAGACCACAATGGTGAGCAGCTTAGGGACTTTCTGAGATGGGTGTCCCATTCATTCATCTTTAGTCTTAACACATATATAAAAACATCATCTTTCATCCATTTTGTTCACAACTGAACAGCAGAAAGGAAAATTCTTCAGCCCATTTTCACGCAGCTAATATGCAATATACAAAAAGGAAATGTAGATTATACTTTTGATATTGCAACACCTTGGAAGTGTGGCATCACCACTGCAACCTGCAGAGATAAAAATTTTGTGCTGTCTTTGTACTCCTGTGCAAGGAGGCAAGTGTCCTGGATCTTCGCTAGGGCAAGAAACAGTACAGAATAATTCTCATTATTATGACAACTTCCTCACATACACCTATTGGAAATCTAAAGTTTAACCCCAAGTTTAGCCTCTAGGACTCATTGCATTTTAAATATCCTTCTTGAAATTATATTTACTTTCACGTACTTCGTGTCCCAAGCTTTTGACCATTTTTGGGGTCAGTGTTTTTCACCTGCTCTCATTGACAGCAGCCTCCAGCAGGGAGGTGGTCAGACAGCCTAGCATGACGGGAACAGAATGGAAATTTCATTTTAAAAGTGAAAATGTAATGCAATATTTCCTTTTGAACAGAACTTATCATGTAATTGTAGAAGCAAATTTCATCTGTGCCTTTTGTTAACTTCCCTATAGTTCCCAGTCTTCCATGTGACAGGACAGACAGCTAAATCTCCCTGCAGAGCTGACTACAATCAGAATATGTCAAAAAGACAACCAGGGATCGTTTAAACACTGCATTTTCTTTTAAACAGCATTACAGTCAAATGTACAAAGAGGCATCTGTCTTTCACTGCTTTCAAGATCTCTACAGGCCACAGACTCACACTTTTCAAGGAACACACTGTCCCCCCTGAGGGCTATCACCTACTTCAAAATCTACAAAGCAAGACATAGGTCAGGAAAACAATAATTATTTTAACAAAAAATGTTGTCTTTCCTCCCTCCAACATTTTGGACTACTTTAGTGAAAGGCTAGATCTAAAAATATTTTGTTGACATCATAATTATTGCAATTAGATTCAATTTTCTTTTAATGTTATCCTGTCAAGCCATGTCTCTTCTTTTGGGAGTTTCAGGCTATTGCCTATTCATGCAGACATTTATTATACTCCTGAGTAAGTTACAAGCTATTTTCAGAGAAAATTCTGATATTGATTACAAACATTGATTCAATAGGTTCTAAATCAAGTGTAACAATTTGTTTAAAATAGGACCTAAAATAAAACCAGCTCCCAAAGTCACTGTGCTGATGGACTACACAGCACTTGCACCTTGCAATGAGCACATTCAGTTCTAGCTGAAAGCCTGCAGGGATCCATGAAAAATTACCAGGGCTTTCATTTAAACTATAATTTTACTGGACAGCCAGGTCAGATAATGTGCTTCAAAGGTAGAATTAGAAAGTGGGAAAATAATTCAAATGCACATGGAAGGACATCAAATATAAACCTTTTCTCTTTTTAATACATGTAGGTTTACCAAGTGTTATGAAGAATACAAGAATTATAGTATTTTTTTGAAAAGGATAAAAAATATTCCACCTTATGCCCAAATCTCTCTGACACGTCCTGTACTGATGCTCCCAATAGTGCCACAACAGTGCATGTAGGTGTGTTTTTCTTGGATTATAAACTCCTCTGAAATCTCAGCCTCCAATAATGTTTATTACGGGTTCCATACTGATAGACGTTCATAAAATTCCACTTGACTATGATGCTTTTGCAAATAAAGCAGGAATTACCCCCCTGCCTTTGTCTATATAGTCATATACTGTCACATATACCATTAATTTTGAGTCTGGTCTTACCCCTGCCAGAGCCTTTTGAAGTCAGAGTCAGACTGCACACCTGGCATGCATTGTCATGGTCAGATTAAAATATTAGAGGGCAGAGGAAAGTCATATTAAAATTAATAGCCTTACAATTAATACTAATGAAATTAATAGTCTTACATGTTAGGGAGCAGAACAGGAATTCAGGACTTGAGAAGACTCACAGAGCTTAGACTACCCAGAGTTGGGACAAAAGGAAGAAATGACTGAATATACAGAAAATCTGGAATATATACTACAGTTATAAGAGAGTGCAATTTCCTATTAGGAAATAATAAACAGAAACCCTTAGGAAAATACCTCCCATATCTTCCTTTTGTGACTGATTTTCATGAAAGATGCCAATTTGCAAATTCTACTGCTTATAAACCTCATTAGCTGAATGGAAAAGGTCTGAGCTGTTGACTTTACCACTCTAAATGGCACTGCGTGGGCCTCTGTGCTGTCCTCCCCAACAGCCAGTCTGAGTTGCTTTCAATTTACTTTTAAACAAACATAGAAAGTTACATGTAAAAATTCTGTTAAAACAGCATTAATCTGCAAAGTCAAGGACTGAAAGATGAAGAAATGCAAGGATTAACACTGACTTCGCATTTTTGATTCCCTGTACCCTCCCTGCCTGTATGCATTTTGATACACTTTTAAATTATTTAATTGCATTTTGTGTAGGATGGACAGTGCTCAAGGGATAAATTAGGGTTAGATAGTGAATGAAGCTGTCATCTGTGGGACTTCCACCTTAGTTGATGTAAACATTGTGAGGTGTAAACTGAATATACATTCAGTCATTTACCAGGAGCACAGGTTTGATAAGTTATTTGGCATTCAGACAGGCATGTTGTTTGTCACTCTACTGATATGGACAACACAGCAGTGAGTAATCTCTCATTGCAATCTCTCTCATCTTCTTAATAAGAAAGAATGTAACAAGATTAAAATTAATGGATTAAGGTGAAAGAGAAAGAATACAATGTGGACAGATGTTATGCAATGAAAAAAAAATATCATAAGACTATTATATTTCCTTCCATGCAGATAATAATGTGCTTTTTTCCTGTAAGAAAATAAAAGTACTCTAGCACTATTTTGTTCAGTATGTTCGATTTCATCTTAGAGAGTGGGTTTTTTGAGGGGTGGGTTTGGAGTAAAATAAGGTATTTTAAAGGCATATTTTGACTTCTGTAAACAAGTCTGTGCCTTTATAGAGGAGAACTGAAATTACTTGGAGGGTAAATTCCATGGATTGTAAGGTATTCTGAAATCAGAATCCAGCTTTGCAGAGGTTCACAAGAGATTTTTACCTCTGAATTTAAATAGATGCTATGGGAGTATCTAGAGAAGTTCAGCGTATATGACTTTGAACCTAATTTTTTCAAAACTAGCAGGAAATCTGGTGGTAAATAAGATTGCAATAGTTTCCCCTTTCTAAAGTCACCAGTGTGTCACAAAGACAGAGGCATAACTTCCAACATATGGGTAGAACACAAAATAGAAAGAACTAATATTAATTTCTCAGATTGCCAACACAAACAATAACTGAAGATGAAAATAATTTGTGCCATCTTATCTTTATTATTATTAAGCTATTGCAGGATCTCCCAGAGTACTCTGCTGGTCTTACTCTACCACAAATTGCTCTACAAGCAATATGACAGGAGCCACCCCAGCCACCTAATACTCCTTTACTCCACTGAGATGATGTGCACGGTGTGGGATGGTAGAGCTGAAGGAGGCAAGGTGGGTTTCATGGGTGGCATCCAAACCAAATCCAAACATCTCCTCCAAACCCAGTTACAGCAAGACTAGATGCCTTTCTTCTTTCCAACTTGTAGTTTTGCCCAAGTCAAAATTGAGCTATGTAAAAGTGAGGATAAGATGTTAGTTTGGCACTAATATGACATTCAGATAACTGAGATGTAGCTAGAATAGTATAAGATGCTCTCATTATCTTATTTGTCCCATTAGTTACTTTCAGGAAATAGTGAGTTGCCTCTTTGATATGTTCTTTTTCTTCACAATTTTCTCACACTGTATGTCAATGTACTTCCTAATAATTTAAGTGACTTTACTGTAAGAATAAAAGATCTGAATCATTAGCAAATTTTTTGTTTTTTAAAAAGCATTAGAGTCCCTGCTTCTTTAAAGGTTAAAATATTCTGAAATTCTGGAAAAATTAGTCATCTGAGTATTGATCTCACCGTTTGTCATAAAATCTGTGGTAGAAAGTTCTCAGGTAAATTATACACTCAGAGCTAAGTTCTTTAGGGTCAGTCATCTGAAATGGGGCCAAGCCTGTAATATGCAAACTTCTGTGGCAGCACTCTTATTGGGCAGAAGTTCTGAGAAGAATAAAAACTATTTTGATTTTCTAGCAAGTGACAAAGGTTAATGGCATATATTTTGTACAACATATAAGGTACTGAACTCAGTTTAAACTAGCACTAAAAGAAAAAAAAATGTTTTGGATAAATGTTAACATTACTTTCATCATATTTAGGAAAAATACAAAAATCATTAATCTCCCTGATCAACTATTTAGTAGTGTTTTTCTTTTCTCCTTAAATTACTTATACAATGCTATTTTTTTAGTGCACTTATTATTGCACAGTGTTTATTCTTCACTGATATCTCCTTCAAGAATATCTTCTCCCTGATTAGTAATTAAGGCTTTTATTATCTTTGTATATAGGTGTTTTGGGTTTTCTCCCTCCCTGCTCTCCAAGAAATAGCTTTAACTTGAAGGAGAAATTATTAACTTCAGACGAAGACTGGGGAGCTGAATCTAATGCAGCTTTGGAGGATTTGTTTTGTGGACTCTTAACTAGTAGAGTTTTGCACCTTCAAAACAATTACTGAAATTCATGATGAAATAGAAGAATGCAGTTATTATGTCAAAGAAATTGATACTTTCTGTGCCAGACAGATATAGAAAACAGGATAAAGACATGGGTAGTGATAGGAAAAACCCCCACATCTGTACTGACCTGTAATGCCAGGATGGTGAATTACTGTTTAGAAACCAGCTAAACTTTGAAAGGCCTTGTTAAAGCCTAGTCTGAGTATTTGCAGCATATCTCCATAATTATGCCAGTGGGATTTATCTATTCTGAAATACTATTCTGAAAAACTCTGAGGTTTTGTCTTTTTTACAATGGGGATATGACAGGTGCCAGTATATGTTATAGTAATAACTATAATGCAATTGTTATTACTATAAAGAAAACTGGGAAGGGGAAAGGTGGAAGAAGCCCAGTTAATTTTTTATATTTACTGAGAAGTTAAGGATTTCTACAGAATTATATTTTCTCAGTTAGCAATGTGAGAGAAACAATAATTTATTATGAAATAATATTTTTTAAAAATTAAAATGGTTATTTTACTTCAATTTTATATTTTTGCATCTGCCTAACAGATGCAAAGTACTTTCAGATAAAGAGGCAATCTTCAAACGCACAAAAAACTTCAATTATTTTCATTTCAAAACTAGAGACTTAACTAAAACAACTTATTTTTTCTTTTCTTAAGGAAACAAACCCAATTGACACTGAGATGCAGCTTTTGTTTTTGTAGCATCTGCATCTTTTCCTAGAAAATTATTCATATTTATATCTCTGCTTTGAGTATTAAGTGCTAAGCACATCTCCAATACCTTCTGAAGTTGCTACCACTTGAAGTTGAAATTTTGTTTCTTGAATTTATATTCCTAAGCAATTCACTATCAGAATTTGTTCTCAGAACCAAGTAGAAAATTAATGACTAATTGAGGAAGAGACTTGCATCTCCCCTAGAGAATGTGGTACCTTATGAGCTACACAGAGCACACGTGCAACACACTGACATTGGTGTTCTCATTTTGAAATCAATAGATATATACCTGTATCATCAAGGACAGGTGCTGGGACCTCATCCCTCCTCACATTAGCCCTCATCAAGCTGCTTATGTCTGCAAAGATGCCAATTAGTTTCTGAAAGAGAAATTCACTGTGTGCCCATAATAGCTCCACACGCCGTCTGCCAATCAATACTGACATTGCGCCGTACGTGTCATTTATGCTGATACATGGATGAAGATCACTGAGTCTGAAAAGAAATAGGGTGGACTTGTTAAAATAGTGCCTTTTAAGAGCCTTTTCCCTCTAGCAAATGACATCTTTAATAACCCACTAACAAATAAGTTATCAACTGAAAATCAACTGAATGTTACCCAGTTCCTTAGGATCAGGTTGAATTTTATTAAAAGTCCTGTTTACTAAAGCCTAGATGACATCTTCATACTTTAAAAGTTTTGAAAAGTCCTATTTCTTCTATTAAAAATAGAAAAAAAATAAAAGTAAAAGCCTAAAATTTGCATTCAATTAAACCATAGTTAAATGGTTTAACTGAGAAATAACCAAGAAATTGAGTCTTGGCAAACATGACCCCAGGTCTGAGCACACTTAAATAACTGAACAGGCTTATTTAGCAAAGACTCTATGAAGCAGCAAAACAGATGACAAACCTAATTTGTCACTGAAGGTCTTGCTGGCACTTGTGCGAAGTGGAAAGAAAACATTCCCAAAACACAGTGTATCAGACACTTGCAGAAGGCTATTGCTTGGTGGTCACATCATGGGGTTAGAATGGAAAAACTGGGTTTCAAGTATTTTCGTATGTTCCTTTCTTTGCTGATTCAGAAATATTACCATCCTGTTACCAGCTAGCTTTTAATGCCATAGGCTATGAATAGGAATTGAGATTGAGGTTTTAAAAAGATTGTGAGTTTATATTAGTCCTATTTTTGAAGGCTGAAAAATCAATAAAGTATAAAATGTGAGCATCCCCCCCCCCAAAAAAAAAAAAAAATATAAAGAGATCAGTTTTCAAACTCTTTTGCCATCTGTCACCTGACAATGATTAATTGTGTGCAGGCTGTGATTAGGAATAATCACTGTTTTAAGAACAACAGATAAAGAAAAAGCAATAGCACAGCATTTCAATAGCATAGGTGTACCGCTGGCTATGATTTTCAGCAGTCTTTCTCAGGAACACTGAGTTATACTAAGAGAGCACATATCACCTACAGGCTCTTTTTCCTAGGAAATTTGTCTTTCTCCTTGTCTTCTAGAGACACACAATGTATTTTTACAATTGACTAAGGACCCAGCAGGATTCTATTGTTTGTCATAGAGCTAGTCTGCTGAGAGGAAAAAGCTCAAGTGAATCTATTTTTCTTTTTTAATGATTCAGAAGAACATGTTACAAGACCATCTGTTAGCTGCGCTGGCTATCTGGTCAGCATCTATTTTCAAAACTACTTGTCTGGCAGAAGATATCACAAATACTCTCCTTGTTCATGTTGCATGTCAAAAGCAAAGATGAAGGCAGCAGATAGCTCTGCTAAAAGACATAACTGAATGTTAAAAAAATCAACTCTGAATGTTGGTGATGGACTAGATGTAGAACATTAAAAAGACATCATCCACAACTGTACTACCCTAAATGGGAGCTTTAAATAGTGATGGGCTCTACAGCAGGGTGTGGTACACCATGATGCATGTTGCTCTTCTGGGGGCTGCTAAAGGCAACTAAAGAGACTACAGATCACATTCAGAGTGTAGGAAGTTATCTGAAAAAATGAACAGTTTCCCCTACAACAATATGTGTTATAGTAGCAATTTCTAATACAGCATCTAGAACGGAGAAAAAAAAAGACACCATTTTTCTCTTGTAGGAATGAGGACCTTAACTATAGAAATCCATAGACCTTATTTGTTTTTACAACATTTGTTTTTACATTTTATTTGTAAGCTGTGGGACAAAAGATTACCTAGCTGCTATATTTTCATCAAATGATTTTGAAGAATACCTAAAAATTACTCCCCCACTCTAATGGTTAAAATGAAACCCTAAAATACAGTGTTAGATAATGCCTTTTACTGTATATATATGATGTTGTTATAGTATAATACAGGTAGATACACTCTATATCCTACATATTTCAGTGACAGTGTCTTTTACACATTTATTTTCTAAAACACTAATATTATTATTTGAACTGCAGTTATATTCAGTTACAAATATAAAAATTCTTTCCGTCTGCTTTATTCTGCTTCATGCATTTTTTTGATTTCAAGTAACATATTTTGCATTGCTTACCACAGCATCTTTCTAGGTATTTTCATATTTTTCATAAGTTCACTATTTTGTACCCTTTAGACAAGCTCCACAAATATTCAGTGACAGCTATGCATGAAATATTGATGTTTCCTGTTTCTTATCTAAACTGTTTTCTGAGAAGGATACAATACAAAATTATTCTGTACAGCTGAACACGTTGCTAAACCCAGAAACCAAACAACCCCAAACAAATACATCCAGGAATCTCTGTGTCAAAATGAAATGCTGTGAGCTTCTCTTTAGCTAAACATATTTAAAAAAATATATATCTATATTCTGTCTCCCCTCCACACTTTGAAGGATTTGCCCATTTTATTTATCAGTTCATCAGTGTTTCTGCCCTATAGCCCTGAAAGCTTCAAGTGCCAGAGCAGCACACTGACTTCTGGTGGTCAAAAACCACAATTTAACTCTGTGAGTCAGAGCACACTTTAACTGCACATTACAGGTTGTAGTCTCATGATAATACTTTCAACAAGAGAATTAGAATAACTGTAATAAGAGAGGGAAAGGGGGGGAAAAAGGAGAGAGATCAAATAAAGTTCATCAAAGTACAGTTTTTGAGACATGGATTGAATCCTGCAAATGCTTCCCATATGATCAGAGAAAATGATAGGCAACACTGGCCATTTCTAAGCTGGGAGATCCAAAACCATTACCAGACATGCCTTTCCACTGTTCCTTGGTGCTATACACTTATTATGGCTCCCAGGCTGTGGGGCCCATCAGATTAGGATAGCTCTGCTATGTACTGTTCAGCATGACATATAATTTGAGCTTTGTTCTACCACCCATGTGTTCTTGAAATTTCTATGCATTCAGCTGTTCTCCTCAACAGAGAAATCCTTCAGGACTGATAGGCTCTGTTAGTTTAGAGAGCATTCCTAATATTAATGTGCTTTTTTCAAGGGAATCTTGGAAGGTGATGGGCTTAATCAAAAAGCATCTATGCAGCTGTGTTGGTTTTGACTGGCATAAATTTAAATTTCTTCATAGTAGCTTCTGTCTGTGTTTTGCACTTGTGATCCAAAGAGTGGATCCTTTTGTCTCTCTCAGTCACCACTACATGTGAAGGAGCTCTGCTTTTCTGGGATGGCTGAACACCTGCCTCCCCATGGGAAGTGGTGAATGAATTCCTTGTTTTGTTTTGCCTGCATGCTTTACCTGCTAAATTGTCTTTATCTCAACACACAGTTTATCTCACTTCTTCTCTTAAGGTTAAGATTTTCACATGTGTCAATAGCTACTTTATAATAACTCCCAGATGAATGAGGCTGAATTCCTGTGATCTGTATTCTGTAGTACAGGATATAATGACCTTGGTTCACAGCATTCTACTCTGCCTACAGGAAACTAGAAATGGAAATACATCTCCTGATCATTATTAGCTAAAAGATGACTACCTACATGCTAAAGAACAGTTTCTGACTTCCTCACAAGATACTCCTACTGTAAAATGCACATATCACTATCTCTAATTTTGCAATTCTTTTTGCTTGCAAAACCACGCATGAATCAAATAAACTGCTTCTATGTTAACAGGTTTAAGAGATTTTGTTTTAGAATGATGCTGAAATTGTATCTAGATTTTGGCAGATGGACAGACATTCAACATGCATTTTTATTACTTTACCATATCATACAGGATCAACCAGGTTTGAGAGAGAGTTTCTTTAAACCTGTAATTCATAGACATACCAAATATTTCATATATTGTTTCCATCACTGAAACATTTGTCCTGAAAACAGACATTCACATGATCTCTTTCTTGATTTTCAATGAAATACATTACGAATACTCAGTATTTGATCATTAATAGTGCATCAGCATACTTTGCAGCATATTTTTCAGTACTTTGCCTAGCTATTCCCCTCTTACTTATCCATTTTCCTACAAATACATACATTTTGAATGTTGAGTGGGTTTGCTTCTGGGCTTCTCACCCACTGAATATTGCCCTTTCCTGGTGCAGGTGTTACCTTGACCAGAGATATCTAGAAGGAAATGCATTTAAATGAGAAAGGAAGAAAATGTCTCTGAGGTCTAACTTTTAATAGGAGTATCCCAGTAATGAGTAGAAAAATGAAAATACAGATATTTGAAAGGCAGTACCTTCTGCTCCTCCTCTTGATTTGGCTTCTAAGGTACACAAATGCAAGAACCCACATGTACAACATTTGTTGGCAAGCCCACCGCTCTCTGCCCATACCTGGAGAAGCATGTAGATTTTGAGTAATTTTAAAATTTTAGCTTAATAAACAACAACAAAAAAAGAACAAATAGAAAGGAGAAACTGGGAAAAATTTCAAAGGAAACAGGGAGAGCAGCAAGTGTGTCAGAGCAGAGGGATCCTACCTTCCTTCACAAAGTTTCTCCAAAGTAAAAACATTGCAAATCACACCTCCTTGACCTAAAAGAACACCAGCTTTTCCTAGGCCCTACACAGTGAAAAGATTGAAGTTGTGCAGAACAAACTTTGCTTTTTACAAATCTCTACACACAAGTTATTATATATTTGACAACCCAAAATAGCCTTTATTTGCCACGTCTAGGTACAGGGGCTATATCAACAAAGTGGTTTCTTGATACATTTGCTGTCCTCTGAGAAACATCTGTTTCAGCTTCTTTCACTGACACACGAGAGATAGGTCAGGGGACACTACTGAGTTTCTCACTCTAAAAGCTGGTAATGCACAGTCTGTGTCTTCAGTGGATGGAAGGGCTGCTGCAGAAGGCTACTAATTGCCCCCTGCTCTCACAGCACTGGAGCTGTGAATGGGGAGAGAGTCAGAGGCAGGAAAACAGTAATCTGCAGCAAGCCTATGACCTGGAATATTTAATCAGGAAGAGTATGAAGTAGAGAGAACTCAAACAAATGGAGACAGATGGAGTTTCATTCTATTTAGCAAAATAAATGTATTTGAAGAGAGTGAAAAGAAGAAGCAGAGATGACATGCACAGTTATTTGGCTGGCTTTGAATTGTCTTATCCACAGCAATTGATGGGAAACAGCTTAGTAACAAAAGCAAAGAACTAAAACAAGTTCAGGGGATTTGCTCACCAATGACACTATTGATCCACTCCAGTCCTGGAGAAGTCATTTTACTGTATTCTGAGACACAGCTGTCAAGATCCGGTTTTAAAGGTTATTAGAAATGCATCTGCCTGAATTAAGGTGCAAACAAGACCACACGCAAATGTAAATAGTATGGGTTTTATTTGATAGTAAATATGAGAGTGAGAGAGAGAGAGAGAGAGAGAAAGCAAGAAATAGAAAATAGGTGGGGGGGACAGAAAGAGAGTGACTAAGAGAGAATAAAATAAATATCACATCCGTGGATCCTAATAATGCTCTGTTGATCCTCTCCAGCTGGTCTTCTTGGGGTGATGCTCCCCTGAAAAGCATAGGATCTGATGGGTTAATATATGCTCAGGCTAGGTAGGAAAACCCAGGCACCTCCCTGGGGGGGTAGTTTGCCAATGTCTCTTACAACAGATTCTGGGTTTGTTGCATCACGTGCAGTCCTGTGGTGCAAGGCTTTAGGAATAACTCTGGGGGGCACTTCAGGGAGCCTTTGATGGATTAATGCACCCCCTCAGCTGCCTCTCACATCTGATGGATGTGGCCTGTGGGGTTTCACAGCTGGGCTGGTTTGTGGGAGGGAGGATGGGTGTTCACTGCCTCCAGCCAGAGGTTATGCCACACACCTGAAATCTTCTCCCTCCACCCTAGGCTGGAGTGGGGGGGAGTCATCTGTGTAAACCTGGCTTCTGTGAGCTGTGGTCTCCATCACCCCAAATTCAGACAGGAAAGAGCCTCTGTTGCTTTTGGCTCTCTTGTGGATGCATTCCTTTCCTTCAGCCTTGTTTGTTTCTCCCCTGGCCTGAGGTGAGTGAAGAATGGGTTTCTCTTTATCTAACCTCAGCAGTTTGGCTTACAGCCTTAAGTTCTCCAAGGAGGTTTCTGTGGTTGTAGCTTTTTTATACAGGTTCTGCTATAATGAGCAAAACTTTATATCAGTGTTTGAGGCATGAACAATTTCAGTCTCTGACAACTAATAATAGGGCTAACGAATTTCTGTGAACTATTTCAGAAAGATTTATGAACTGATATTGACTTTAAAACACTAATGAAAATGAAATCTTGAAGACAATTTTCTCAGGATTCAGACACAGCAAATTATTTTCCAAATATTATCTATTATATTTAATCTTTCACAAAGATGCATTGCTTCTCCATACCATGTATCTGAGAAAAAGCCTTTTTTTATTAATGTGATTAAATTTTCTAGAAATTCTTTTCTTCTTCCTATTTATGTGTATATTTCTGTTTCTACTGCATCTGATGGCAGAAAACCAGCTTAATTCTACCAAGAAAATAAAATCTGCATGTTATAATACTAATTCTGTTCTGAGTACACCTGAAAAACTTTAAATGCTTAACTACAGCTCTTTTGAACTAAACAACATTTGAAGCCCCTTCTGCATGGTCTTGCAGCAGAAGATTAATTTATCCTTTCTCATTGATTTATTGTTTTTGTTTTGCTCTAACTATAATGCTTCATCAAATTTTTCTAAGCATCTTGTGAGACACATCTCATCCAGTCCCTTTTCCTTTAATGACAACAGAAGTAAAACTCATTGCTTGCTTGTTTAGCTAGCAATGGCTTCAGAATGAACCACAAACCTCATTTGGCCTATAGAGCTATAAAATACTGCCCAGCATTGCTAAAATTTATGGCACATCTCCTCCAAAATCCCTGTATAAAAATTATTCAGCCCTGTCAGGGAAACGATTTTGATTTAATAACATTTAGGAAATACAGCGTAAGGCTTTTCATGAGCGGTCTCTGTGTGCGTAGAAGGAAAAAGGGCCCATTCGTCCTTGTTCCACGAATTTACTCAGTGGGTTCTTTCATTCAGGCTTCTCACATCCACAGATCCTCCAGCAGACTGATCCCAGCTGTCCTGTGCTTTTCTTTGCCACACGGCCTCTACACTGCACGAGGGAACACCATATTTTAATGGCAGCTCTTTAATTACTTTCTCCTTTGTCCATCTACTGCAAATGTAGAAGTTTTGTTCCTTTTATATAGCAGGATTTCTGCCCTTTAGTGGTAAGGAAACTGAGTTTTATTAATTTAACATAAATAGTTCTAATACAGACCTAGGCTATGAGGAAGGCTGGTACCCCACTCTTGTCTTCTGCTGTATATTCTTTTCTGGAGAGATGGTAAACTAGCAGTTTTAAACACTTATTCCCTGAATTCTGTAATAAGTACACATACAATCAGAACATTTTTCATTAATAAATCCTTAGCTTCCTAGAAATACAGTTCCTCCTAATTATGTATTTGTATTGCCCATGCAATTCTAAATTAATTAGATTGCAACTAGATTAATCTCTCTCATACTTGCTAAATGTAATAATTTTTTTTGCAACAATCAATACACATTTAATTAATAGGAAAATAATTTGCTTATTAAATTAAAGTTACTTTCCCATGTTTTGCATTGAAATGCCATTTTTCATCTTCTGCAGTAAATTTAAATTTGGAGATAAGGAAGCTAAATCTCATGGCTATTTTCCAGGTTTTGAAATCAGCAAGACTTTTGCACATACATGAAAATAATCATTAGGCCTGGATATAAAACATTCCATCACACTACTCAGATGTAAATCAGTCTCTCCACAACTTTCTGTTCTGAAATCACTGTTACACTTAAGTCTAGTTTGAGAGAAAAGGTTTAGTTTTCAAAAGATCTCAACTTCTACAGATTTGTGAAACATGCAAAGGTATTTTTTCTGGTTTGTTTATCAGAGGAGTGAAGCTAACAAAAAACCTATAAATTTTGTACATAGGGAATTTTCAGTTGCAGTTTAGAGCACACTTAACACCATAGGACTTGGTCATGAGGCAAAAATCCACAGGAACTTGACTTCTCCAGATTCTTTGCTTGAGGAATTATTCTCAATAAGGAAGTCAACAAGTATAAGGGAAGTATGCATCCTATGAAGCAATCAAAGCTTAGACAGAAGAGATTCAGATTAGATATTAGGAAAAAAAATTCGCTTTTATGGTACCCAGGTATTGGAATAGGTTGCCCAGGGGGGAGTTGGAGTCACCATCCCTGGAGGTGCTCAGAAAGAATCTGGGCCTGGCTCTGGGAGATGTGGTTTAGTGGTTTAGGGGTTACAGTGGCAGTGGATTGATGGTTGGACTTGAAGATCTTAAAGGTCTCTTGCAATACTGATGATGCTATGCTTTTTAATTTGGGAGAGGGGAATGGAAAACAGCAAACTCTGACTACATTACCGATCTGTGGGCTCCATTTAGCAGAAAGTTGTAGGAATCCTGTAGGAACAAGGCAAAACAGAAACGTGTGGTAACATTGAAATATCATCAAGAGAGTCAAATTTAAGCTTAGTAGGTTGGAAATGTGGTCATATGTACTTTATCCATTCGGGAAGCAGCTGAAAACAGAAATTAGGAAATTCTGTGGTTCATGAGCCTTGCCTGGATTGGTTTCTAGAAATTTTAATTATATCCTTACAGAGAAAGGTCATTAGCATTACTTAAGAATGTGACAAGTGAAAATATGTCTATAATTCAATATCCCAGTTCTATTATCATTGCCTCCCTTTTTCCAGTATTGGCACAGATGTTTAAATCAATACTGGGGGTTTCATCCCCTAATACTAGTTTTAAAATTTTAAGTATCATAGCAATGTTTCCCAAACTGGTGCTATTCTGATGATTTACTTTATATGGAGTCCAGACACTTCAACAAGTAAATAATTGATAATACAATTTTAAAGGTATTTATGAATCAATAACATGCAGATACTATCCAAGCTTAACATTGTTCATCATCCTCCCTTGTGTATTGTCATGGTTCAGGAATGGCACTCCCCAATTCAGTATCCTCACCAAGATTCTCCAAGCTACTGCAAAGGTAACCACTAGCCTGACCAGAACACTTCTTTTCAAAGAGACAAACTGCCTCCCTCAGTCTCTCAGCCACCAAATTTTCATGTCCATCTTTGGCTCTTCTGTCTCTCTACCCAAGTATCTAACATTTTGCCCTTTCTCAGATTCATATTCTGTGTCTCACCTTGTGCCCCTGAATTTTCAGTAATTAATACATTTGAAGTTACTTTATAGTACAAGAATTCAGGCTCATCTGATCCATACAGAATAAGAGCAGGATATATAGACCTTGAAAGGGTATACTAATTTAAAAACTTATGAAAGAGATTATTTAAGTATTTCTTGCTACTTAAAAGAATGTATTCAAAGAAAAAAGTACAGTGGAAAGGCATTTAAAATTTTTAGTCAAGAAATTACTTTTGACCCTTAATTCACTTATTTTCAGCAAAGGTTTTCCAGCTCAGCTGTCAGAAAGGAAGAAAACTTTTCATTTCAAAATAAATTATTTCTAGACATTCCATTCTTTATAAATTTTTGTTCTGGTTCAGGATGAAGTGATAAACTAGTATATATCATTTCAGGAAGAAATAATCAGCTCTATGAATACAGGTATTTTAAAAACTAATATTCAAAGCTTCCTTGAATTTCAGTAAAAATGGAACTGAAGTAGGCTTATGAGCCACCAGTTTGAGGAGCACAGGTGCTTTAAGAGATGGAGAAATATGTTGAATTAGAACTGGCTTTCTCGTACTCATTAGCAACAGCTGGTGTAAAAGCTAATCCTCTGATCAGCTCCACATCCCACAGACAATCATATCTTTAAACAGAAATGAAACAGGCTGCATTCTTGTCTTGTCCATTATTTACATAAAAATAAAACTAGTCCTTGGCATTTTATTTGTTCTGCTATGTTTTAAAACGGTACTGCTTTTAATTTCCAAGAGATGTGATAACATGGATCAAGCAACTCTTACAGAGGCACAGCACTGTGTCGGGCCACATGATGGGAAAACATGCATTTTGGAGGTGTGAGATTAGCACAAAATCAAAGTATGGGATTTTAGTACAGGATCAAAGCGTTCCTTAGTTCTTGTGACAGAAAGATCAGAGAGAAGCTGTGGCAAGGAAGAAGCATTGCTTCAGAGAAAGGTTCCTGATAGTAGGGACAAGTTTTCCAGCTGATGTGAAACACTTCTGCTCCTCCCTGGCTCTGGCATGCCACACACAAAGTAGAATTTTCCATTGATCTGCAGAGATTTTGAACCATTCAACTAGACAGGAGCTTTGATTGCATTTAAATACACACACACATAGAACACCATACTCATTTTTTAGTTCTCTCTCCATTTCTGCTCTTCCTCTTCTTGCTGAGATATTCCTCTACAGTTGCTAAATAGGCTAAAATAAGAAGTAAAACAATTTACCTTCAGAAGCTCCTGAATCTACCTCCAGAAACTCCCATTTCCAAATGAGAGAGAAATCCTGAGTTTATGCTCTCTGCCACTGATCAGTTTCTTTAATGCACAATGGTTTATCATTCCAGGTTTCTTCTTTCAAAATGGACTTTGGAGCTTAAGATCCAACTGCTTCCAGTTCTCACTGACTGCAGAAGTAGGCATCAGCTGAAATGTTACCCCTGGTCCACAAAGGTCAAGGCAAACAGGCCAAGCAGGCTGAGTCCAGGCAAAGCTGATGGAAAGCATTTTGTGCAAGTCAAGAGACAATGAAATGTGTATGTTGTATCTGTGAACAGCTCTGCAAGTGGTAATTGTCATGAGGTTCTAGAAACACCCTTGTTTTCCCTATTAATCTTATTTTGAATACCTATAATTCTTAAGTTTTTTTTTTACTTAAACATTTTGGAATTTTTTGAATGAAGAGTATTTTTTACTAAGAGAGGGTGCAGCTTTCTGTATTTTTATACTTCTTTTTTATTTTCTCAAACTGATATATTTTTCCTGAGATTTATATAAAAGTTATTTAAAATGTCTCCATTTATCATTCCTTCATGACCGATAAATGGTTTAATTAAGCACCCTCTATTGTCAGCAGCTGAAAAGTAACACCATTCAAGGTTCTCATATTATTATATATATTATTATCTATTCATATACAGTATATTTCCCAGACATTCATTTCTACAAAGTAAATGTTATGCATTAGTGTGAATCTCTTTAAACTCACTGATTACTTAGTGAATATTCCTTTAATTAATGAAACTTGTATCATTTTTTTTTCCTTACTCATGGTTTTGCTCTTCTTACATGTACTACACATTTACTGCTTCCATATTTCTCAAGCTGCTTATAGTCAGTACTATTCAATAGAAAAAAAAAATATGGACCAACTCCAAAGAAAAACTCACTTAGCCTAAGATTTTATAGATTGTGATCAGTTATGCATAATATTAGAGAGCTCACATTTAAGGAAATGTCCTCAATGACTGCAGCTGTAACTTCATATACCCATAAATAGCTCATTATATTCTGTATAGCTGTGCAAGAACTTACTCATTATCAGAAAGGAAATAGAAACATATTCCCTAAAGTATTTGTCTTTTATTGAAAACTGTGACAACATCATCTCACTTTCTTCAGAATTCATCATTTTCCTCGGACATCTGATAACTGAAGAGAAAACATATTCTGCGGTTTGGTGCCAGAATGTTTTATTAATAAAGCCAAACTTTAGATGGTCAGCTTTAATTCATAATGGTGTCATCTGTGCACTGAATTCTTTGACATGCTGTAAAGTTTAGAGATACTTGAATTTTAAGAAATTAAAGTAGATATACTTTAGCAATATCTGGTATTTAGATTTATGGATTGTAGTCTGGAATAACTATAAACAATTTTTTAAAAAACTGAATATACTCATATTTTGAAGGCAGAGAAAATAAAGCAGAAACATCATGCCCAAGGCCAAAGCTTTTAATTAGTTCCTAAAGCTTTACATCTCACAGATCAAAAAGGACAGATACAACCACTTGTATGATAAATAAATTGTGTTGCTTATCTTGGGAAAATATTAAATGCTGGCCCTTGCAAAAATTGTGTGGTGGAAGTAAATTATTAGATTCTTTACTCACGTATCATTCTTATTAACTTAATATCGATTTTACACCAACTCAGGATAAGACCAAATGCTTTTAAAATAATGAATTACAATTCAATTGTCAAAATGGGTTCTTTTAAACAAAGTAACATTTCACTTCAAATAGATGGACAAAGATTTCTTTTATGTGGAACAAAAGAAAAGCCTCAATTAAAATGTTCAGAACTGCAGGCACCAACACGTAAAGGGAAGCTTAAAGCTGTTTAGTCTAGTTTTACCTCAAAAAGGCATTTATTCTGCAGCAGTTCAGTTCTCCCTGGTATTCCAGAAACAAATTGTCTCACCTTGGTTTCAGTGGAATGGCACCTTTCCAATTCATACAGGCACAGCGATTATTTCCTCCTACCATGCAAGGGGTTTAAAATGAATAACCCAATTATCCAGAATTATTGGGCAACTTAGTCTGCAGGCTTTTATTCAGCATGGGAACAAACAAAAAGCATACAGCAAAAGCACAGCTGCAGTAAAGAATCTTGATATATCAATGGCCTTGGCGTTAGCTCCAGCCTGGCACTAAGTTTTAAGATGTAATGGGAGTGCACCTAAGTCTCTCCAGAAGCAATAGCTATGAACAAGTATTTGTATACCTACAAGGTACTTACAATGAAACATTTTATTTCCTTGGAAGATCTATCAGTTTATTCAGGTGTTCAGTCTTGGTTTTGCTACAAAATAACTGAAAAGTGTTCTTTTATAATAATAATGGTAATATACATCAAGATGCACATAAATATCCAGGGCACAATGGCCACATAGTATAGGAATAAAATAAGGTAAATGAAACATAATGCTATGAATAAAACAGGGTGAACATGCAAAATACTATTTATCATTTTCAGATTTCCACTTTAGCTGTTTTATAGCCTGACTCCAGGGATACAATAATTAATCCCTTCAGAACTATTCAGAAAACTATGAACTATTTCCACATTAACATTTCACTATCAGGAGTTTTTTATTATTATTTAAAATATATAGTAATTCATTGCCTGATTCTATAAGTTTACTGTTTGATTCAAAACCTGAAAAATAAGAAAGAGTACTGGTAGATGGAGAAAAACTGTGATTTTCCCTGCCTGCTTGGCTTTTCCTTCTGTCTTCACATCAGTTGAGGGGAAAAACTTCTAATTTTGTAGTTGCATTAATAATTGACTCTTTTGCAGAAAATATGAATAAAGATTCGGTTTCTTTTTTTGTGGGGGGTGGCTTATGGTGAGGTTGGGTGGGGTTTTTGTTGCTGTTGTGAGGTTTTGTTTCTTTGTTTTCTTATTTGCTTCCATTTTCATTCTCTCCAACTAAAGTACATGCTTTTACCCACACTCAAACTGTTTGCCAACTGTTAGGAAAAATCAGGGAAGTGTTTCCCAGTTCTGTGCAGCTTTCTTAATTAAAATTGTCAAACCTAGATGAACACCCCTATGAGAAATAGACATGGCTTTATGCATGGTAAAGGTTCTTTAATGTCCTTGAGAGCCAGTCATATTACTATATACTGGCCCCCACAACTTGAACGAGGTCTTACTAGCATTGATGGATTACTTCAGCAACATCCCTTGTAGTTAAAAGCATTTGAATGACACCCAAGGGGAGAAATAGCATTAAACCAGAGATACATCTATTTATTGCCAGGCAGGGATGCCCTCAGAAAGGAGTAAATCAAAGATATCTCACATAGTCTTAAGAAAAAAGATGTTGGATTGACAAATTTTCCATGGCCCTTGAATCAAGAAAAACACTAGTTTGAAACAGAAAACCAGAGTAGGTCATTTACAAGTGATCGTCACTTGAGGAGGCTTGGAGAATAATTGAGAAGTTAGGACATGAACATATTTGTAAGAGTGACTGTCCCAGACCCTGTATTTCAACTCTTTTCAAGAAATGCTTAAAATCACTTACTTTACTTACATGTTTATGCACTTGTGAGACCAAGATCAAAGTCTAATGCCAACCACTACTTCTGTGGAATAAGAAGTTAAATAAAAATAAACCCCTCTTATTTGATGAATATAAAATATATAATGATTACCATATAAAATATAAATGACCACAGTATAATATGATTACCATTGTTGTTATGCACTTTAGATTTTGTTGAACTGGTGCTAACTTGGCACAATCTGAATGGTAGGAACATGCATTTAAACAGAGAACTTGTATAACTGTGACCTTACCCATACCTTGCAGCAAAATACAGTATAATTGGTGGATTTCAACTAGGCCACATAATACTTCTCAGGAAGACTTTGCCACACCAGCTAAGCTCCCTGTGAAGTCATTGAAGCCTTCCCATTTTTCTCAGTAGGAGATGGAATGGATCAATCTATAATAGCTTTGACCTTTTTTAACGTTGAAAGCTGGTATTGCACTAGAATAATCCAAGTCAATAGTCAAAGAATACCTATAAAACACTTAATTTTTTCTCTAATGCAGCCCTGTTCTAGAAGGTTGTGTTCCTAAATGAAATTGTATGTATAAGTTTCTTCTCTCCTTAGAGTTAACAGGGACAATTCAATCCTGCAACAGAACTGGACAAACTTAAGGCAAAAACCAAAGCCATAGGTCTCCCACAGGAACCATATGGGCAGCATGTTAAACATACAACAATGTCTGCAGCCACTCTGGTACAACTGACTGCCATCACTTCCATCTGCCTCTGTTTCAACAAGCAGGGCAGGGGATGATGCAGGGATTGAGTCTGGTTTCTGTAGCAAATCAACATCATTTCTGTCACAGCCTCTAAATGTAGTGCTGTTAAGCCTCAGCCTAAGCATAGGAACTATTTCAAAACATCGGCATTTTCTTCCAGATGAATGGAGACCTTAGTTTTCAGGAGTTCTATGCATCCATTAAAAAAAAAGGTTTTTTTCTTAAGAGAGCTGATTTTTAGAGAAGACCATAAAGTTTTAGTAGTAGACAATCAATACAGAACAACTTCAAAGTTTTGCAAAAATCTTCAGTTTCTCAAGCTGCTTTAAGGGAAATTTAAAAAAGCCTAGGAAAATATTAAAATTAAATCTGAACTCAAGAGCAATGTTGATGTCAACATCAAAGAATGTACTTACACCAGGTACATAGCACAGAGCACCTGACTGTCCACAGTAACCAAGGACCACTTTTTCTTGCATTGCCTCAAAGACAGAGCTGGGCAGAGGCTGCTTTTCACCGGGTATCACCTGTTAAAACAGAGCCATTGATTCTTCCCTTGATGCCTAAAGATTTTTGCTTTCTATACGTTTTTCATAATTTGTAACTTTGTAGACTGCTAATACATGGTTGTAGCTTCTAGTACTTTTCCTGCCCTTTTCCCCTTACATTTTAGAACAGTAAGATAATCTTCCAATACATTCTTGAAATACTGTTCAGTCTTATTTGCAAGAAGAAAACCTCCAACAAGGACATTTTGTTTTGCAGACAGAATCTAAGAAGACACAACAAGAAATAGGGCGAAGAAGCCCTGGGCCAACTCCAGTGTGGCAGAACATGGGTGAAAATTACCTAACAATAATTGGACAATTACTACACAATTATTGTCTAATTGGACAATATTTGTTAGATAAGATAATTTGTTAAAGTTATAAAATTGTAGAAATCCAAGTTCAGGAGTGCCCATAACTACCATGGGGACACCAGGAAGCTTCTAAGAAAGACCTGCTTTTTATCTTACTATTTTAATGCTGCTGAAAGAATTTTGTCTTTTGATATTAGGCAACAGCATGAGGGCAAGCAAGCATCTATTCCCACATGCCACAGATCCAAGGAAATGAGACAGGGCACTGAAGAAAGGCAGGGAGAGATTTCTAAAGATAAAGTAAGGACCAAAAGCCTTATGAGAGGAGCAAGGGACAACAGGTCTTCACAGAATTTGACAAAAAAAAGTCCAAGAAGGATCAAAAGACCAGCATTAAGTGAATTGCAAACTAGAAGCATTTTAAATTATAGAATAAATATAACATGAAACTCGGGGCCCATCAGGCAAATCACCAGCGCTATAATGAGATTTAATTACAACTATTATCAAGATGCTTTTTCCAGATCTGCAGGATCTTGTAAAAAGTAATCTTCTGTTTTGGTCTTGCATCTTTTTTTGTTAATTTGGCACAGCCTGGTTTTTTCGTAGCAGGGTGGGGTACCACAGAAGTAGCTTCTGTAAGAAGATACTAGAAGCTTCCACCGTGTCAGACAGAGCCAATCTCTGATGGCTCTGAAGATGGACATGCTGCTGGCCTAATTAGAGAAATTGGTAACCCCTCTGTGATGACATATTTAAGAAAAAAATCAAAAGAGTGCATGACCGGTGTATTTCCAGGGGTGGCTAGGGGCCACCACTGGGGCCGTCCCGGCACAGCGCATGACAATGGGCAGCCGTGGCCACTGCCATCTCAGCACAGGCTGCGGCGAGCCGTGCCTGCCTGGCCAGCCCAAGCCAGCTGTGCCGCGGGGAGAAGGGCGGGGCAGTGGTGGTGACTTCCCCTCACTGGCACCCCACATAAAGAGAGGCGTTAAATAGCGCCAGCGCTGCGGCGGCTGCCACTGCCTGCGCAATGGCGGCAGGGCTGCCTGGCCAGCGGTGGGAACATGGCGAGAGTTTCCACAGTGTGGAGCCTAGATGAGATCAACCTCTCAGTGCTTTGGGATCCTGCAGGAATCTTTGAATTGGTGGAACTTGTTGGCAGTGGTACCTATGAGCAGCAGTTTTTCTTCTAGTCAGAGAAGAGGAGGAAGTGAGGACATGTGAGGGAAAACAATATGGCGGCACCAAGGTCAGTGGGGAAAAAAAAGGAGGGAGAGGAGGTGCTCCAAGCGTTGGAGCTGAGATTCCTCTGCAAGCTGTAGTGAGGACTATGGTGAAGCAGGCTGCCTCACTGCAATGCATGAAGTCTGTGGGGGATGCAGAGATCCACTTGCAGTCCATGGAAAAGTGCTCATGCTGGAGCGGATGGATGCCAGAGAAACTGTAATCCAGTGGGAGACCCAAATGGAGAGAGAGGGCCCCTGCTTCCAAAGATAGAGGAAGAGGGCCCTTGCTTCCAAACTAGAGCAGCCTATCCTTGGAGGACTGCACCCCGTGGATGAGTTACTCACACCACAACAATTTGGGGAAGACTGTTTGCCCGTGGGACAGACCCCACACCATAGCAGAGAACAGACTCCTCTCCCTGAGCAAACAGAAAAAGATCTTGAATAACGAACTGACCAAAACCCCATGCCCTGTCTCCCTATGTTGTCGGTGGGAAGGAGAGAGGGCCTGGGGGCAAAAAAGGTGTTTTAAGTCTTATTTTTCTTCTCATTGTCACCCTCTGACTCTTTTAATAATATATTTACTTTATACCTTTAAATTTGAACCCGTTTTGCCCTTATTTTCTCCCAGTCCTCATTTCAACTCATGAGCCCTTTGTTATTTTTTTTCCCCTCTCCTCTGCCCAACTGAAAGCAAGAGAGGGGGAGCAAATTACTTTCATAGGTGCCTGGCATTTGGCCAATATCAAACCAAGACACTTTTCTGAGTCTTTCTGGGATTCCTTCCACTCTGCTTGCTTTAGCAAAAGGGTAGAAGTAGAACTCTCTTCCTTCTCTTCAGATCTGGTCATAGAATAACAGCCATAATATATTATTCTGTTTACACCGCTCAGTCCTTATATTGATGCTTTCTCCACCCACTTCCAAAAGATTACACTGACTTCCTCTAAATAGCACATTCATTTTTACCCCCTTTTTAAGGCAACAAAAAATCCTGAAACCAGGATTGGTTTCACACATCTGTAGAGACTGCCTATTGATAGGTTGGATAAAGTTTTCAAGTTAGTAAATTACTTTTTACATACAATTTTAAGTGCCTTTGATGTACAGTGTAGCTACCAAAGTAGCTACACTTAGTTAAATAAGAATCATTAAGTGCAGACTATCACAGCCCCTTCATAGGATGTTATGAATACCAATTTGCCATAAACTTCAGAGGCTTACAAGATGTCACAGAAATCTCGTCATGTTGACAGAAAAATTCTGTTGAGACTATGCGTTTGAGTGTCAGAATGAAATAAAAAAATGACTGTGACAGTTTAGAGACCTATTCTGTCAGTTTACAGCAACAAATCTATTAGATTTTTATGTAAATTATTCACTTTAGCATCACAGCTAGTTTGAATGATAGCAGTCTACAAACCTACAAAATTAAAACTTTACAAATATTTGCTGTAATTACTTTAAAGAATCTATCTAAATTTTGCTCTTTTATATATGAATTTTAATACATATTTGTGATGAGAGTAAATATTATTTACTGTTCAGTCTAACTGGAACAAAAATCTCATCCATAATGAACGTACAATATTCATACATTTTTACATCACTCTTGTGTTTCATTTCAAAACCTAAAGTAGATATTTATATTCCTATTAGAACAATGTATTTTAGATTAATATTAAAAGTATATATTTATGCTTTAACATGTATGCTTATTTAATAAGATAGCTGCTGTCAGCATTTTTAGTTATCACAGAAGACAGTTCTGCTGTGCAAGCAGGCAGATTTTGGTCTGAATTTTTACATTTGCAAAAGGATTTTTGTATTCCCAAACTCTCATGCTTCATCACTACAGTCCCATCACTGCCAAAGGAATCAAAGGAGGATGAGCTAGTCCCTTCTAAGAGGTGGATACGGGTTTTTCAAAAACCTTTCTCTTTCAAGCTGTATTTCAGTTGACACTGATGCCACGGAGAACCTCCTGGGGCCTAATGCAACAATGGGCCACTGTCCAGGAAACACACTTCCAAGTTCTCCACTTCTCCTCCAAGGTGTGTGTCTGTGAGAGGCAGCTGCAGCTGAGACAGAGTTCTGACACAGGTCAAATCAGTCAGGTGAGACTGAGCACAAAGCAGTCACCTGCTAAAGGGATTTAGTTTTTTCTGATTCATGTTAGTTTTACTGTGTCAAAATAATAACATATATAATACTAGGAAGGGCTATTTTATTCATGAAGCAAAAAAGGGAAAAGAAAAAAAAGACCAAACGCTGAAGTAAAGCAGTGTCAGCCTTTACCCAATGAAAGCCATCATATTTTGTAAACAGATTCCTCAGAAGCAATATGTGGACATAAGTCTAAATGGGAAAAAATGTATACCTAGAAAATGTCAAGTTCTCTAGAAACCTTGGGGTACAACAAAGTCCTGGTGTTGGAACTTTCTTCCATCCAGGGAAGCTCTTAAAGATGGCCTGGTTCTCACAGCAGAATTTTGCTGCAAAAAGATACACGAGAATATATTCTACAAAGAAGGAAATACCAACAATAATTTTTTAAACAAACAATTTTTTTTCTGCATTTTCTTAAGGAAAAGAAAAAAAAAGCAATAGGGCTCCTACAATGGTTCTAGAAACAGTTGACAGATGGAAGACGGAAATTGTCCCCAAACAAATTACTGGCAGTTCTCAGAACTAATAGCTACATTTTGCAGCTACAACAGTCTCTTGCACCTTGTATTCCTTCACCTATGCCCAAGACAAAAAGATTATTCAAAATGTCAAGTGTAAACAGACTTGCCTTTATTCACACCAAAATCATCTGAAAAGAGTGAATCCTCTGGAAGAGTGAAACTGCAATCTGGAAGTGAGGAAAAACACCTTAGAATAATACGGTTGCATGATTAAATTCTGACAACTTTTTGTCTGCTAATCATTTCGAACTGGACCATAGCTCTTAGAATTTCAGAATAAGAATATTTATTTGTAAATGTTCTGAATCTTACTCTATTTCAAATCATTAGCAATTTTTAGACTTTTCTGGTTGGTTAAATGCTTTTAGGTGCTTTGTAGGTACTTAATATTTAGGTCCTAGACCAGTGTGAATGGTTATACATCTCTAAATAATAAATAAAGCTGAAAAATCAATAACTGGAAGTCCTTAATAATCATGGAATTCCCTCTTATGTTCTTGGCATTGAGGGTTGATCTACTGTTGAGGTTTATTTTTTTAAATATGGTTTTCCTTACCAATGCAGCCCCACACTTGCACAGCTGCCAAATATAAGTTCTGAAAAAACTTATGCACCTTATAGCATATAATTGTTTAGGGGGTTTTGCCTAGTTTCGAATAAGATTTATGTTATTTTTCTGTAAATTTAATATTCCAGTTCCATTTGCAAAATACCAATGTATTTAAAAAGCAATAATGTACACATCTTAGCTCACAAGTTTTTCCCTTGAAATATAACTCTCTGCTGTATCTGTGTCTATTTTGGATGTTTCCACTTTGATCGTGTCCAGTATTAGGAACCAGTTTTGTAAGTTTGTGAGGTTCTTTTTCTACTTCATCCATGAACTCAACTACTTAAGCCAACTCTCTCATACCAGGGAAACATCATCCTCCTACATTTAGTGGATGTGCACATGACACCAGACATAACTAACAGAAAAATATCCTTTCTTAATATACACTGGATGGGAGTGATACTTCATATAAAGACAAGGGCAGAAAGAAAAAAAGAAAGAAAAAACCTTAATTTAACCGTTGTCAATTTACACTGTCAGATATAATTTTCTTTACAGGCATAATTATTACTAGGGCTTTGTTTACAAAGACAGTTTCTGTCTCAGAGAGTTTAAAATCTGATTAGGGACAATGGGAAATAGAAATATAAATTTAAAAAAGAAACCATATTAACCAGTATACTCTTTCTTTCTATTGAAACCTATTTCTGGGATAAAAGAGCATTTGAATGATACAGAGTTTCTTTCTCCAGGGAAAACAATGGGAATTGCTTCTCTCAGCTCAGGATTATTATTCTTCCCAGCCAAAGCTTACAATAGGAATCCCACATTTTGTCCTAGTTCCTTGTGTTTAACCCTACAAACCACAACAGTTGCAGACAACTGAAATATAACATTGGAATTTTATAGAAACAATTACCTTAAGACCAGAATATTTTCTGGGCATTAGGGCCAGAGAGCCACATCTAATTAAATTAAAACAAGCCTCATCCAATTAACTATGATTTATAGAGTTTAATGTACCTATTTTGCATATTTGTGGTTCATACTTCTATATTTTTATTTTATATTACTATATTTCAGCATTTTGTTCAGTTCCCCTGCATATAAATTCTTTTGACATCAGCAGGAACAAATCTCAATGGCCCTATGTTCATGTGCCTTTTTACATAGCAATTTAAAGGAACAGAACTTAAAGCCCAGTGGAGTAAAATTAATGCAATTTAATACAAAAGAAAGCTGTTCGTCTTTTAAAAAATATCTTTTGTGTTCACTTAGCTTTGGTTTGAGCATCAGAGCTGGAAGATCATTAATAGATATACGGTTACAGAGCATTAAAAATAGTGCAGATTTTTCCAAGAAATAATTCACTTTATTCCAGACAGCAAGAAAAAATATTAATGGATTTTGCATGTGAAATATTAGCATGTTTGCTTACAGTTCTCAGAAACAAAGGCTCTTTTTCACCTTTATATAAGATTAAGTCTAATATTTCAGGCAGGTTTTTTGTTTATTTGTTTCTGGTTTGTTTGTTTGTTTTCTGGGGTGTTTTTGTGCATTTTTTTAATCTTGTATTTTGAGTTTCTCAGAAGTGTGAAATTTTCTCAATTAGGCATCCTTAGCAAGGACAGATGGATGCTAGAAAAGGTTAATAATGTATGTAAAAGTTATCAAGATAGTAGAATGTTATAGCAATAAAGAATTTCTTTATAGATAGCTCTGATAACCTATCAAATTTCTATCACTTATGTTAATTAAAAGATCTAGGGGGAAAAGAGAAAATTTAAAAACAGTCATTTCTGTGTCTTCATAAATTTCTGAGACAGTTAAAACAGTAATTTTTTTCTTGAATAAAGTAGAAATTTGAAGGGTTTTGTTTTGTTTTGCTTAGTTAGAAAACATGACGTTGATATACAAAGTTCTCATTGGGACGCTCCACTAGTTTCAAGGATTTTGAATGTAAAAATTTTGTGAGAAAAATTATTTTTGGTAAAACTCTTAACAGTCTGAACCATGGAAGAGGAGTACATGTTTCTGTTTTCACTCAGAACCATCCCAATACTCAGTGTTGACCTAATCTCTCAAGCCTTGAAATAAAACTATACAAATAGCTCAATATTCATTGGACCATCAAGAAAAAGATTGAATTCATGAACCTAGGGGTTAGAATACTTATCTAGGTTGTGGAAGAAAGCAATCCCTTGTCTGGACCACCTATGGTCATGCAGAATAAAGAATTAGCATTTGATTCTTACACATCATTGGTGACCATATGGATCACCTGAAAAAATGATCTATATGTGTCTATCATATTTTTGTGCATAATTTCAGCATGGAAGTATTTTGAATTGGCTGAAAGCAAAATATTTATGGATTGAAAAATCTAGTTAGTTACAAATCTTATCTGGGTTTCTTTTGCCCCTATTATTTACATTTTTAAATTTTTTAATAATGAGGAATATTCTGTTCTCAAAAATTATGTTAACTCTAAATATAGAACTATATAGCAGAAGACTCACAATAGATTTATCCCACATCTTTCATAATAAAAGAGTATCATATATTAAATAAAAAAAAATAGAAGGGTAAGGGAAATTAAAGGTTTCTTAACAAATTGGACTTAAACTCATAAAAAGGTTTATTTATACTGATTTTTGGGGGGTTTATTTGTTTGCTTTTTGGTTGGGTTTTTTTTTTGTATGTTACTCTTTTAGAGATTAGGACTGAGTGCAAGTTTTAATGCAGGATTATATGTAGAGCTGACAATGCCACAAAACTAGTCAGAATGGTTAACATTAAGTACTCTGTAGACACATGAGTCAACCCTTTGGCAAAAAATATTTCCTTAATGCAGTGCAAATAAAAGAAAATGATTCACAAAGAAGGAAAGCCGAAGGAAAACACATATATAGAAATTAAAACAAACACCAAAAAATAGAAACTCTGATCATTCTATCATGTACAATTACAAATACCAACTAAACTACCAGCATTCTTAAGGCATCCCTGCATTATATTCCAAAACTGAAATAAATGAAATTGTAAAATAGATGCCAACAACCATAAGACTTGCTGTCCTTTTCTTTTTCTGGATATTATTATTTTTGTATGATAAAAATACTGCTAGCAAAGCAGTAATAAATCAGGCAAGGGTTTTGATTGCTTTTGGGGGCAATCACACACAGGCAGCATAAACTGTCCCACATCTGTCTGCTCCCTATAATCAGTATAATGTCTGTTGTGGAGCAACTTCACAGCCAGAAAGAAAATCACCATTCAATAGGACTACATCTACTCAATTCTTTTTTCATTTGTCTGCCCTTCCTTTTAACAACTAGTACTTTAAAATAGAAATCTAATTTTTTAATTTTTTAAAGACATAAGTAGTTCATTGGCGAAAAGGATTCACAGTGAAACTAAATGGAAAATCCTGGTTCACATTCTGCTAATATAAAAAAAAAAAAAAAATCAACTGATGTTATTGCAAACAGGACTGGATTACTGGAAGAAATTTAAAATTGTTTCCATATACTGTTAACTTCACGTAAGACAATATATCAGCAACTGCCATGTTATGTAAGTAATTTTTTTTTCCTTTATTAATCTTATTACTATTCTTCAGTTATTGGAACAATGGTAGAGTAAATGTCTGGTAAGAAATATTCCATCAGTTCTGTGATTTGATATCCACACTAGCTGGATGGACTGCCATAAGAGCCCATGACAAATGGCAGAAACAGAGATTTTTTTCATTACCAGGTGAAACTTCAGAAATTGCCACTTTTTATTTCTATACCATGATCTAGCTTTTAATTTAAAAATAGAGAGCAAATATCTGCAGTAGCCTCGGCTCTTTAGCACTTGCTAAAGTGGATATCCTTTGTCCTTCTGTGAGTGCTGCTGAATTGCTGCTCTTTTTGGAGAGCTACATTATTTTGCTGTGCAGCTCACAGATAACAGCAGAGTTTAGAAAATGGACTTCAGAAGTTAAGTTTTGAAAAATAAATAAATTTGCTGTAGAGATTCTGAAAGGCTTCAGGAAACAAATTATTGTTGTTAATGCACGGGTAAGAGAGCAATATCATCAGCCTCTGGCCATCTAATGTGCAGAAAGCCAAACTGTATGATCAAGTGACTGCTCAAGCTAAGTATATTAAATATGTGAAATTAATGGGGAAAAAGCCCCAGCTCATATAGTCTACTTTCTTTTGCATTTACAAAATCCTGGAGATATTAAGATATATTGTCTTTCTTGGAACAAGCCTTGGCATCACAAGAGAGAACTCAAGGAAGCTGTGGGAACTCTGCAACTTTTTGCTGAGAGATTTAAAAGAAGAGGCAGGGAGTCTGCTACCCATTATCTGCAGTAAATTACAAAGATATTTATGGCATTGCCCTTTGGAGATATAATGACACACCAGCAAATCAATGGTATGGTTGTTCATGGTGCCAGGTCTCCTGGCCCAGGACCAAAGAAATACTTCATGATTTATGGAGCTTAAAGGTACAGTTAGTTTGTTAGGCAAAGCCTTACTCAAAAGTCAGACTTTCCCAAATCCTTGGCTAGATTCAAAGGTTTCAGCTCCTATTTCACTATCAAGAAAGATCATATATTCATTGAGTTCAGTAGTAGATCTAGTAGGAAATTCTCATGAGGAATATTATTCCACCTGAAAAGGTCAGGCCACTGAAACTGACTTGTGTACTGGAAATAGAGACTTTTGAGGTACCCTACAGAAAGTGCAGAGAGTAAGCTGGGAGTCTGTACACACGAGAAAATGTAACAACTTTTCCTTGAGAAAGGACCTTCCTTCATAAAGTGTTTCTCTCCAAAGATATAAAGACATAAGTAGGAAAGAGAGCAAGAAAGAGACATAAATGATATGAGTATGTCTATTTATACACAATAAATAATATCATAAAAAAACTGAGAAGAGACATGCCATACCTACTTAAAATTAATTATAAAAATGTTTTATTCTACTTATTTGTTCAGAAGAGTGAAGAATAATCTGGAAATTGGAATAATCAATAATCAAGGGACCATATCTTATCACTGGTACAGAAATTCAGCAAATATTCAAGCAATTCCAAACAAACCCAGAAGAGTGTGCCCCCTAAATATCTTTATAAATTAATTTCTGTGGAATTTGAATTATACCAAAGCATTTTGTATTTATGTTATTCAAAGAAGCAGCAGTCTGGAAAATGAAGAAACATCAGAGAAGTTGAGGGAGACAGCTGTTTGAAAAAAAAAAACATTTCCTCAAACATAGTAAAACCCTAACAGCATTCAACAATGTGATTTAAATAGCAAAATTTACTCATGTGGATGGAGTTCAGGTGTACTGTGACAATTCCTACTGTAACCTAAAACATGGAATTAAACTACACTTACTTTTTCTGCTAATCATTGATCTAGCCTATAGGATCACAGTGGCTACTCTTCACTGACAGTATTTTAGTGAAGGTTAGCACCCCAAAACCTTTATATTATGTTAATCATAGTACTGAAGAACCCAGGAAATAATCTGTGGTGGTCATTGGGCCTCTTTTACCACCAGATCCTTTTAAAAGAATCCTCAAACAGAATGACATTACTAAAAGATCTAAAGAAAAATATAGAAAACAATCTACAGTAGTAAATGGTCTAAGAAGAAATTTTTATGTTTAAGATAAGGTGTTTAGTCCCAAACTTTATCAGTATAGCTTCTCTTAAATGAAGCTATTGAGCAATTTATTGAAATAAAGACTATTAAAATGAAAAATCTTTTATGATTCCTATCTCTGGGTTTTCCTTTAGACATTGTTCCTTCCCAAATTAAGGTAAGAGCAGTAAATAGCCATACATTGCCATTCATAATATATGAAGTAGTCAGTGTGAAAACACACCTTACTGTCAAGTAGAGTAGCTCTGAATAAATTATCAGTATTCCATCCAAATAAAACACAGAGTGCCTCTGGGGCAGTGACAGAAAGAATAATTTTCCAAAGGAAAGCCAAACACACAGTAATGCATTGACAGGCTAAAATATGAATGCCTATGCATGATACACCCACCTTGTTGGCTTCCATTATCCCCATGGATAATGGTACCTGAACTGTGAACAGAATTGTTTCCCAACAGGGACAACAGATAAATTATGCTTTTAGGTTTAGATTTCATCCATCTAAACTAACATATTCTGTTAATTATTTTCACTAGACATATATAATTAATTTTTTATGTTGGCAGCCACTTATTCATACCTTGTTTATAGTCTAGATGGCAAATAATGAATATTCAAGTGTTTTAGCTCTTAGTCCACATTTGTATTTCAAATTAATAGTAGTGTACTATGGAGTACCTACCAATACAAGTACTCTTATGAACATTTAAAATATTTATGACTCTGGACCACATCTAATAAATAAATAAAATCAACTAATTTTCACAGTTTGCTCCAAATGTATCCACTTATTTTTATGCATGACTTACACTGTATATTCTTCCTAGAAACAAATTGCAACTTACAGAAAAATACAGATACATGCTGGCATGATGATATAACTGAAGCAAAAATATTGATGAAATTTAGGAATTTAACCCAAACATATTTGGCTGATCTGGAGCTATTAATATGCCTAGTATCAGTAATTTTTATAAGAAAAGAGGATCTCTTTAATGTCTACTATTTTATTTAGCTATCTCTAACCAGGAATTGTTACAATCAACTAGAAAGGAACCATGCTTTACAGAAGTCATGAAACAGAACCCTGTCCCAGTATCTGAGCAACTAACAAGGATAAAAGAAAATTGTTCAAGTTCTGCCTGACCCCTCACTATTTAGATGATGAATTTCATTAGTAAGGAACAATTTTTCTGTGTATATTATCAGATTTCCCCACCCAACCTCACAGAGTGGTATTTTAAAATCTTTTGTATTATAAGCTACATCTTTCTTTTAAGGTCTTGCAAAAATTTATTTTTCTGTTTCTCAACAGTTAAGAAACTCCATGCTAAGATGATCATGATTCTTTTACTGATTTTAATGCATTGAATAATTGTGTGTTTACAACCATATGGGAGAAAAAATTACATATGTGCTTAGACATTCACTTCCAATAAAGCTGTCAGCCTGTTTAGCAAAGGTCACATCTCTGATAGAAAATAACAGACAGCAGAGGAAGTCACTGCATGCATCAGTCTTCTCATCAAAATAACGATACAGATTGCAATATGTCCATTTTATTATATCACTACTATTCATCATTATTACATTTTTTAAGTTTAGTTGGCATCCTGCCTCAGATTTTTCCTTATTAGGTTTTCACAGACTGAGAAAAAGCAATCCTATTCTACTACTGCCTCTATTCACTATTTTTCTATTTCTTACCAGGGAGATCATATTCTGCATTTCTTTTTGGGGGGGAACTGTCTTCTAAACTGGAAAACACATGCCTAGAGAGAGTAGATTCATGCCAAGCCCAGAACATACAACCCAGTTTAGTTTAAGGCAGCAAATCTCACAGCAGTAAGAGATTCTGACTCTATTCCAATGCTCTCAGAAAAGATAAAAGATGGAATATCTCCAGTAATTGGGTTAGTAATTAGGTTTTATCATGTTCAACACAACTACTGTGCCTCTTTTTCTGACCTCAATAAGAAGTTTCTTGGTTTTACACATGGTCCATTTCTTTTAGCATTCAAACCCAGGAACTTCACAGATGTTAACAGTAGAAGCTAGACGCAAGACAAAAGCACCAGCTTTTTCTTGGTTTACTCTTAATAAAACATAGCTATTGCTTTTTAATCAAATAAGGATCTCCATATGTTCTAGGAATTGCCCACATCATTACTGGCAAACAAAGAATGTTTTCCTATCCCCATATTATATTTCCATATTTAAATATGTACTCATTCAAATCCCACAAACAGAAACAATACCTACTTTTGTTCGCAGAGCTGATTTCCTGGGTGAATTACCATAAGGAGTACAAAGAAAAAAATAGTCTAAATACAAGTGAATAAAATGCAGAGTCAATAAAATAAAATCCAAAACCATATTTTACTATTGCAGTTCTAATTTAATACAGCGCTTCATGTATGTAAAGGAAAGAACATCCAAAGTTGCTTTACATCTTATTACTGTAACATTCTGTTACCTTTGAACTGTCATTTTAAGGTAAAAGTTTACACAACAAAACTTCAGGAAATGGTTTGTCAGTTTACTAAAGCCATTCTACAGATTTTTTTCGCATTTGTGATGCAAAATTCTTCTCTCTTAAATGTCTCTGTCAGTAGTTAACTTATGAAAATACAGAGGTTGCAAAAGCTTGACATGGTAATGTACTAATCCTGATTTAAGCACCATGTGGTATTCACTTTTCTACCCTTCCTGCAGTTTCTTGTATAAATAGCTGTATCTACAAGAGTAAGTCACAAAGAAAGGCTAAAGAGATAAATACAGCAGAAGGGAGGGAGATTAAAAATAATAAAGCAAAAATTCAGACTGTACTTCAGACAATGCAGAAATGGGCAAGAGTCAGCTTAGTCTGATCAATAGTTGGTCACTGCTTTAGTGGTCTATGAGATAAAAAGAGGCCAGAAGAGTTCTCCAGCAAACCTTTTTTGCCTATTTTATTGTAGTATAAAGATTATGTGAAGTTTGCTCTTTGTCTATTTTACACACATACATATGCATTCACACATATATAAATGTGTGAATTATATTTATATAAACTCTAAATGCATAGCTGCAAGCACATTTATAATCAAGTGATGTGAAGACAGCACATCTATCAACTTCTAATTGATTTAATTTCCATGCTTGTCTGTAGGAGTTATCTAAGCTGAAAACTTTCAAAGGGAGGGTGCCAAGCAAACTAGCTCACTTATTTGATCTAATAAGCAAATTCCTACAAATTACGAAAATTAATACAGAAAATAAAACTTTCTGGGAATAACATGAAGTGCCTCCTTTATTCTTCACTATCGGCATCTGACTTCCTTTTCTTTTCACTAAAATTTCTTGCCTGCTTTGTGTCCATTTTCACTGATCTGAACATACCACTGATCTGATCTAACCCCNAAAATTTCTTGCCTGCTTTGTGTCCATTTTCACTGATCTGAACATATAAATCACCCTTCCCTGATTGAACACAGAGCTGACTAATTTCATTTGCGTCTGTATGAAATTTTATATTTTGTTTAGAATCTTGAATGAGCAAAACTGGCTGAAGGTCACAGACTTCTAAATAACTTTAATGTGTTTTCATGCGTTTTCATGCATTGACTGCTCTTAAAGTACCTTTTCCTCTTGTGCATGATGTCATTTCTGTCTGTTAAAAAAAAACACAAACAAACAAACCCAAATAAATAAAAAACCAAACAAAAAACCTTGTACACTTTCCACACCAAACCAAAATACCAACGTAATGTGACAGCATCTTGCTTGTAATTGTTTTACCCTGCTGATAGCTTAAAATCTTGTTATACCCAGAACAGTATAAATGAACATTGCTCATTTCCTTTAAAAACATGAACATTTTACTTTTAGGTGCGAGTTGGAAGACTCAATCCAATAACAATGAGTAAAAGGACATAGATTTTCCTCATAACTGCATTTGCATCTACCAGTGAGAACTACATAGTGTCTTCTCTAGCAGTGTATTTTGCATTGCAGGATAAATATTCATTCCCATCATGAATCATTACCATCCTATACCTGCCCATCTCAAGTGTTTTGAGATATTCATTTTGCTGAAAAAGAAAGAGGGCTTTATTAGCCCACTGAAAGCCATATAAACAAATATTATTAGGGGGAGGGCAGGAAAGAGGGGGAAGCTTTTTAGAAGGCTTTATGAATTTGACCATCAACATTGACATTGTTACCATCACACATAGGAACAATGCAGAGTCAAGTTTTTTTTTCAACAGCGGCAGCTAGTTATAAGGCAGCAAAGAATAGGGGAAAAAATGCTTCAGAGATATTAAAGGATTAAAAAAATATGAATGGAATAAAGCAGGTGAAATATTTGAGGATCACTAATAAACTGGAAGAGGGAAGTTTTAGATTAGATATTAAGACGAAATTCTTTACTGTGAGGATGGTGAGTCACTGGCACAGGCAGCCCAGAGAAGTTATGGACACCCCATCCCTGGAAGAGCTCAAGGCCAGGTTGGATGGGGCTTTGAGCAGCTTGATCTAGTGGAAAGTGTCCCTGCCGGGGGTGGGGGGCAGGTGGGTTGGAACAAGATGATCTTAAAGGTCCCTTCCAACCCTAGGTATTCTATGATTAAATTACATAACAAGTATATGAAATAACACCATAAAACACGGTATGATCTAATTGGGATGAAGACAATGTTTGGTGACCTCTGTTCACATTAAACAACTGTCTCTTTCATTTGTGATATTTTTGAAAGCTTCATTTAGCTTCTTAAAACTGAAAGGTGTTTATTGCCAGACTTTTAAATGAAATTAAACAGTTATCAGTTAGCTAAAAATGTTGAGCCAAGCAATGTGATAGAGTCTGGAATCATTCCACACTCTGTTTGGGTCGGATATCACTTGGTTAAGGCTAGAACAGATGGAAGCTGTGTTTAATCATGACTATGGCATCAAGCATCCCTGAAGCAAAAAAAGAATCGACTTAGTAACTAATGGCTGTGTTCTGATGTCACTAACAAGAGTGCAATCAATATTAACTACATGATGCAATTAGGTTCAGAAGACACCCAATTCAACATGGGGTTTGCCCACTAATATTTCATAATTAAAATGTAAATGACTGATATTTACTCTATTCATACATGTTGTCCAATTCTTCTGGATGCTCAAATTTGGCTAAAGAAATTACTCTCATAATAGATTACTGTATGAAGAAAAACATCAAATTAAGATTATCACACCTATAAATAAACAAACAAACAAATAAAACAGGCTATGCAAAAGATGCATTAAGGCATTTCATAAAGTTATAATATTTACAGAAATAATATGAAGCACCGAATATGCTAGTCAAAAATACATATGTGGCATTAGTTACAGACTACAATGTAAAATAATTATGACAAGACTGACTAATAAGGAAGACTCACTGTCATTTAGATAGGCAGCAGAAATTTTTTCTATAAATTAGATTTCAAGGTTTTATACTGGAAGCTGTAGGTGGGTACATACAGAATAATTATGAACAAGAAATACTTGAGAATCAACAGAAACAAAGCCAACATATAAAACAAATAAGATTTCTACTGGGAATGGAAGAAAAGTATGGAAAATCTTCTAAGGCAAATGCAAAGACAGTTAAATAAAATTTGAGCAGAAATCTAGTTTAGGGAAGGTATCCACGAAGGAACCAGAACAAATTTGATCCAGGGCAGATGTAGAGACGTGATTTTTAAAAATTAAATTAAAAGGTAAAGCGAACAAATTGTTTACAGCAAAAACAATAGTAATAATGTAATTGGGGCTTTTGGTTGGTTAGTTTGTTTCCAGACACATCAAAATTATTCTGTCCAAAATGAGGATCCAATAACAAATTGACACCAAAATATAGTGATTTTTTTTCATAAGGAATATACTTACTTTTTCTATTTTGAATTTGCTTTAATACAAATGAATACTAATATTGCTTATGTTTATGAGTGTATGATTATTTACTGCATATAGAAATAATCCCAGATTTCAAAACAGACCTTGAAAAACTTGAGAAAAAAGTATTTGAGGTATCTAAACTAGACAAAATCTAAAATGTATATATATGCACATAAATAATATATTTTCAAAAATAACTAGGGGCTATAAAAAAGGAGAAAGCACTGCTTCTAATTATTTCACTGCATCGCAAACAAAGTCAACAATGAAATACATAAATATTTTATTAAAGATAAATTTACTTGGTTAATAGTCTAAGCAGTTTCATATTTATGTAGCTTGCTTAGAGCTGGGAGAGTTTTCAATAAAAACATAGCTGAAAATGTGCAGTGTTAAACTAACACTACTGGTACCCTTTTCATCTCCCTCCAGTGATGATGAAAATTGATGGAATCAAGATGAGTTGTGAAAGTGTGTTCATGATGTCTAATCTCTCTGTCATTATAACTGGATTGGGTGGTTGAACATTGAGAGAAGACTTGTCCCCTGAAATAGTTAATTAAACTGAATATTTAATTAAACTGATGCCTTAAAGAACCTAGAAATGAAACAACACACTTTTGTGATAATATTAGTATAGGAGGTAATATAAAGGAGGTAATATAAATTATTGGAGGCCTCCAGGGGCAGATATATAAAATGTCCACAAAATGCCCAGCCCCGCCACGGGTGAATACAGTTTTATAAGTTTAGCTAATTAGCATAATTAAGAAAAATCACCAATTAGAGACATAAGTGGTGAGGCAATTTCCCACGGCTCAACCCGCTCTGAATGCTGCCCCCACTTTTTAGAGACTAAACATTGTTGATGAAAATGTGTCTCAAAGAGCTGGTTTTGACCTTGGTTCCCAGGGTTAAGCTTCCAAGATAGGATACTGACCTTGTAGCCCCAGCTTGGAGCTCTGGAAAGTGTTTTGTTTTTCTGCCTACCAGGGCAGGGAAAAGTACGGGGAAAACTAGCTGGGAACTATATAACTATACAAAATAGTCAACAGAGTTACAAATGTATGTGTAAAGAATACAGAGAATATATATAAAAGACTCAATTTGCCATCACAGCAAGGAATATTTCTGCATAAAAATATTGTTGAAAAACCTAAAAACAAAGTAATCAAGGTGGGGTATTGCAAAACAGGGAAAACTAAATGAAAAAATTGTCAAATAATCTAACTTTCATATTTTGAAAGTTGAATGCACACACAGAAACTACCGCTTTCTTAGCTGTAAACTGTAAGCTGTGGTGGTGTTAATGGCATTTAATATAAAAGTGGTTATTTTATGCCCATTATATCACTATCATCCAAGGTTCAGCTGTTCTTATTATTAGAAAAGTTAGATTAATAATCAACTTTTTAGTTCCCACTAGTAATCACTTGCCCTACAGATTTCACAGGAACAGCTTTCTTTGAAAAGTATTCTGAACCATGTCATGTGTCCCATGGTAGCTCCAGACTAATTTTCTATTATTCTTATTGCTATTATTAAAAATTAATTTATTTTCTGCCCTTGGGAGCAGCAGATTAGGCCAGCTGTTGCAATATCCAGCAATGTAAGCTAGGTAGGATTTAAAGGCTTGCCGCCAGAGGATACTGGCAAAATCAGACACATGCTATAAAAAAAGGACAATTTGACCATTTCAGTTTCTCCCATCCACTAATGTAAATTTCCATGGATATCATTTAATAAACCAGTCTAAATTGTGACAGCTTATGGCTTTGATTCCTGATTCCTGTCAAACCAAACCATAGTAGCTGAAGTGAACGCCACTCCCTTTGGTAATAACTCTTATTTGCCTTGCACAGTTAAGCACAAGTGCAACCAGTTCAAAAATAACTTTTCTTAAAATATACATTGCATACAGGGCTCAGGGAAAAGTCAGACATTTATTCACTGTTTGGGGCTAGACAGATTAAGTGCAAGAAGCCCGGGATCTGAGAGGTAGATCTAGACTATGATACAGCACAGAAACTTTCCTTTATTTTTACCGAGCCACTTTCCATCCAAAATATAATAATAATAAGCACATAGACATTGAGGCAAAGAATAAATTACTTCTGAATATCTTACAAATACATAATTGAAGAGTATATAATAAAATACTTCTTGCCCAAGTACCTGCATAATTCTGAACAGAGAAAGAAACAACAACTGTCCTATCCTTTCGTGAAAAGTCTACATCTATCTGCCTATAATGAAGACCACTAGGTTTTCAAAATAGAGTGAAAGCAGGTTACTTGGGGTTTATTTTGTTTTGTAGGGCATGGCACATTTTTTTGAAATACAAACACATCCTGGAAATGTATTTGATGGCAGCAACACTTGGAAAGACTGACTGAACCAGCCATTCTCTTTTAGGTTCCCCTCTCTCCTCCCAAGAACCAATACCTTTTTATTCAGAAAAGAACATAAAATAATTGGTCTTTGCTACTTTCTGTAAACTTTAGCATCAATGGTTAATCTAAGACCTATTCAGCTATTTATATTTCTGAATATAAGTCAGTGATATGCACTTCTGTTTGACTTTTAGGTGAGCGGAATGTATGGTGCCTAAGGTCCAGCAAAAACCACGTTGAACTATGGCCAGTGCGGTAATTTCAAGGCTAGGGATGGATCAAGATGTTCAAGATTGAAGTACAAAATGCGAGCTAACATCCTTTAATGTAATGGCTCCTTATAACCAGGAGTAGGAGATGAATGACTCTCTGGTAGTGGACTGAGTAGTTGTGGGGATCATCTGCTGAAGACCAAGTAAAATATATATAAAAAAAGAGGCAAAGTATCTCAAAACTCTGATTCTTTCCCATCAGAATGGACAACTATACTTGAGCCGGTTGCAAAGAAATTCACCAACATATCTTACATGACGATTAACTTCTCAGCAATAATACAAACAAAACTGGTGGAAGAGACAAATCTTTCCTATCATATCACCATGGAATACTGCTGTACTTACATGCTGTGAACAGAAACATGTTTGTGAATTAGAGTTCAGATGTTTAATGAATTATTGCTTGAAGGAAGATGACTTAAAAAAAAAACAGTTAAAAGGAGATAAGAATATAGCACACAGTCTCCAGATCTCTCACACTGTCACACCGGAAAGTGACCTTCAAGCTCAGAATTGTGCAAGCCTCTCTAGTTATCCCATGGGGCTTATGCTAGTTTGTGACCTCTGACATACAGATGAGCTATTTTTAAGGTGTTGATAATATTTATCATTGAGAGAAGTGCTTAGAGGAAGCTTCATTAGGGGTTAATTTCAATCCACATCCTTTATACAGTAACAAAAAATTTCCTCTTAAAATTCAATAACAATAACATGAATATTGACAATCCAGGTTTTGCACCATCAAAAGAAAAAAAAGGGGGAAAAAAAGCTAAGAGGATAATTATATAAAATGTTAAAAATATTCCTTCGACCACCACACAGTGTTTCATAGAACAGCTTCTGCAAAGAAGGCGGTTTAATATTATGGCAACACAAATTTTCCAGCAGAGACTTAAAGGAAAAGCAGGTACATATAATCAAAGCTAAAAGCACTTATTGCACTCCCTTAAACCACAGAAGAAGTCATCTCATCTCAAAAGCTGACTGGGTTGGTCAAGCACTATTTGCGCTTGGTAAATTCATGCTAACTATTCCCATCAGGAATTATTTGAGAGTTATGACACAAAAGCTATAGATTTTGTCTGTGGCTCTCTGTTAAGTCCATGAGATACCATTTCATAGCATTTTCAGTGTTGGTATACCACAGTATAGACCATCAGATTTTACCTTTCTTTAAGATTGCTTCCAAAATAGTTTAAATTATAACAAACTTAACAAATAAGAGGTAAAATTTAAAAGTTAAGAATCCAATGAAAAAATAGATCATTAGTTTCAGACTTGTAAAATAAGGAATATAAGGATCCACAAAGGTGATGGAGGATGCCTCACAAAAAAAAATTGAAAAGCCTTAGAAGTATTGCAAAAAAAACAGGCAAGAGAGCAAACCTCTGTAATTCAGAACTTCCTTTTCCCCAATAGCTTTGTATATTATTTACTTTCCATAAAGAAAAACAAACAAACAAACAAAAAAAACCCAAAACAACAAAAACCCAGAAATGTTCATACAGATTGATTGTTAAAGAATACAAAAAAACAAAAAAGACAGAGTATTCCATTTATCAACTGTAGTATCTCAGCTTCAAATTTTAATAATTGAAATATTTGCTTTTATGTGGACTTAACTCGTGTCTTTACCAGTCATGAGTTTTTCTAAAAAAACTTTTTTGAAAATTATAGTAAATCATTTAAATGAAACAAATACATTTAATGATCTGCACTCATTTTCTAGTGCAACATCTGCTTAAGCAATGCTTTTATTTCGGTGTTTTTAGTGGTTGTAACACAGGGCTAATTCAAAGAAAAACCCACAAAGAATAGAAAACAGCAGGTTCACAACCTTGCTGTAAAACAAACAAACCCCCCCTACGTTGGCTAATGCCTATTTCTTTATGGTTCAGCTGCCTCATATTTATTCTCAGCTCTCAAGGATATTCCAGATTGCTCTGACATAATAATCCTTTGAATTTCTTTTTACTAAGACCATGATAATGCCCGGCAAGATGCTGTGAGCTTTCCAAAAAAACCACCATGAAACTTTAATTTATTGCCTTAAAATCATTGTCCTATATGTGGTAGCCTGTATTTCCATATTTAATATTCTAACATTGCTTTCTTGTGGAAAAAAACCAAGACCCTAACATTTAAATCAAAAACCACTGCCACCTTTCTGAAACAAGTCTCTATTAGTACTTAATTACATATATATCAGTTCTCAGTAATTCAACAGTCATTTAGCATTTTTGTTAATGCACTGCTTTTAAGTCAGTCAATTAGTCTGAATGCCATTTTATTTTAGAATTATTTACTTTCATTTTTATTGCCTTGTTTTTGCCATGGACAAATTCCCATGTAATTATGGAGTGCTGTAATAAGTATGGGAAGCTGATGAAGTCCTCTATATTTTTATATCCTGTTTTTAGGGGAAAAGCCATCTGCCTAGCAGAAGATGAAATTTATCAAAATGGTTACATTTTTATCACATACTATAGAAAAAACTTGTGCATAATTTGATTGACAAAATTATGCTTTAGCACATTCTCTTTCAAGTAAATTCTAGCTTAGCAGTCCTAGGAATAGTTGCAGATGCTCTGCATCATCCTGATTCACTGAAAACCAGGAGGAAACAGCCTGATGAACTCGGCTTAAAGCTTATCTTTCACATGAAAGCTGAGACTATCTGCCAGCCACAGTAACAGAACTGCTGGAGTTCCTTTACCCAATTACTTCATGAACATTTAGGTAGTTCCTTTCAACATTTTTCTTTCTAGAAACTCTTTCTAAGGAAATTTATTCCCAAGTTTTTTTTTAGTTCAGCAGAGTTAGTCTGGGCAAGGGAAAGCACAAAACCTTTTGGTGAAGATGTGACTGCAGATCAGACAAGCAGTCAAAGGGCCTTTGTAATGTTGCTCAAATTACCTTTGTCAAAGAGATTTTCCTCTGCTCTCTGTTACAGCAGAGGAAAGTCATGCTGAAGAAAAAGGATGTGCTTTGGAACTGGCACAAAGTTCCAAATGGAGGAAAGCTCAGGTGCTTTCTCGTGTCAATGTGGTACCTGTTGGTTTAGTTCTCTGCTAGCAAAACATAACTTTTTTTCTTCTCTGAGGCCTTCCAAACAGCATCTTCTCACTGCAGATTTCAGAACACAATCTGGAATCTCCATATAAAAATCAGGAATACAATATTAATCAAAGTGCATTTACCAAAGTGAAGTGAATATTTGTTCTGTGCTTTTAAGAAAACAACCAAAACCAAGACAAGCAGAAAGTTCTTTGTATTGCTTTTGGCAACTTAAATACTTTAAAACATCTTGATTACTTTTTAGTACATAATTTGTTAAAGATGGAATGTGCTTCATAAAAGGCAGAAGAAAAAGAAAAGAACAGCCCAATTAAAGCCAAGGAGCACATTTATTTCAAGCTGAAATATTTTATGACATACCTGTGCTTTTATAAACCGTGTCAGAAAAACAAACTTTGCCAACAGTATGAATTTCTTATGAATATATACTAATCATTCCTGAATTTTTATGTTATATTTGAATATATTTAACCCTACCTATACCAGCTTGAAGCAGCAGAGAGAGTATAATCATTGTCACCTTAATGGCAAAAAAGTAATTCAAACATCTGCTGACCTTTGGGAAGCATCTGGCTGCAATTCTCTCATGTCAAGGTTTCAAAGAGGGCTACGGTAATTGTGGAAATTACCTTGAGTATTACATGAAATTACATGTTTAGCATGTTAACCCATAAATAAGAATAAAGGTAAGATATAAAAAGATAGCTATTAATAACACCACTCTCTCTTTGCAGCTATCCAACACACCCTAATTAACTTTCATGATTTATTGACCTATTTTTAGAGATGTAGTAATCGAGTGAACAAGCAAGGACTGAGCTCAAGAACATCTGGGACCCTGTAGTAGACCAGAGTGAAATATTCATCCCCTTACCCCAGGCTTCATTCTTTAAGCAGATTATCTTCTGAATATGCAGCATTAAGACAAGACTTCCACTTTTTTCCCACTTCAAGCACAAATTACTGATATGTGAGAAATGTGAAGTAAATTATGGCTAAGCTCTTATATTTCAAAGTCAAGGAATTGCCCCAAGTCAATGTTGTCTCCTTCATTGGAGCTCTTCTAGCACAGATGTTTCTCCCTCTGTGATATGATTTGCAGGACTGAGGTATGAAGGACGTGTGCTGGAAGACGGACAGTGGGGAAAAATCTGTATTGCATGTTATATATTACACTATAATTCTCACTATATGAGTGTATATTTATGACTACAGAACATGTATAAATTAGATGTATTCATATGTAGATATATCTTCCTCATCAACAAGCATATCAACATACTAGAGAAGGTCCCTTGAAATTTCAAAAAAAGCAGCAGAGTCTGGCATAAATTATTCTGCAAAACCACTGTAAATTAATTCAAGCTAGAAGGGTCATCCCATGTGCATCAAAAATATGGCATTTTACTCTATCGCATCACATGATAATTCAGGGTTGTAGGGCAATGATTAAGTGACAAAAGATTTCAATTAATTAATTGTGAGTTTTTAAAAGGTTCACAAGGGAAAGGGCAGGAGAGATTAATTGATTTATTGTACAACAATGCTGCTGCTGCTAATTAAATCTTTCATTAAGATCTTAGGAAAATGGGAGATAGCCATGTCTTTTTCTTTTTCTCTCTTGTATTCATTGATAAAAGTAGTAGTATAAATTTGTGTTTATGTTCCCTTGTTCCTAAAAGTTGCAAGAGCCCAGTAGACCCATTCTGCTCTCCTTTCACCTATGGACACAATGGAACTATATATGTGTGTATGTATGTGTGTGTGTGTGTATATATATATATACACACACAAATATAAATATTCTTTTCCTGTGAGAGGAAAACACGTATCTAGTCATGCAGACATTTTTACCAACTCCAGTGAGGTGTCTGTGATTTCTGGCAGATAGGTTCTCTTTAATCCTGATTTGTGCTGTCACTGATCTCAGCTGCCCACTTTTCTCCTCCTTTTCAACTTGCCAACTGAAAACATTGAACCTGAAAATCCATCCAAATCAGATCATGAGGGTGGCAGACACTGCTAACCAAAAGCATAGCCCTGATGTGGAAAGAAGAGACAAGAATGCTCTAGAAGTCTGCATTCCATGTTCTGACAGTCAAAGTTCATGGAGACCATTTGCCTGTGTTGATTCATTTTCCCCATAAATCAACCATATATTTTGTTCTCTGAATTCTCAAGGCTGTGAGGCTGCCCTTGCAAATATTCTCACAAGATGGTCTTCCTATGTTCTTCAGCATAGGTCTAATCATTCCCTATTTAACTTTCTCTACCAGGTAAGCTACTGTTTTATAGAGCCAGAAAATGCCAATAGCAGGAGGGCTCTAAGGAGATCATCTTTAAGATCCCTTCCAATTGAAACTGTTCTATGATTCCATGGAATGCAAGAAAAGTAAACTAAAATAAAATTTGTAAATACAATGAAAAAAGTATATTTCAAGTGGTAAACCCCTGATATATCCCAGGAATCCAGGGAAACTGAGATTCTTTTCTGTACTTGTGGGCATTAACATAACAACCAGAGGACAAAAAAAAAAAGATAAATAATTGAAAGCTGTCAAAATAATGGCTTAGGTGAGAGCAATTACAGGTAAAATGCTTTAAATTCCTAGGAATAACAGTAAAATGCCCATTTCAAAATGAAATGTACTAAGTTATTGGTCTACAAGAATGATCTTTGACTTACTAGGTAGCATCCCAAGAAAGGCTCAAGCATCTTTATTTCCATAACAAAATAAAATCCTACTCTTCGCTTTAAAATAACCATCTTCAGCTGGAAGGATGATTTTCTTAGCAGGTAAGACTTCTCAAATAAGTGCAAAGATTCTTTTAAACAATTGATACTTACAGATACATATAAAATGACTAAATGAATACAAGAAACAACATAGGAACCAACAAGAATACTCAGAAATACATGCCTAAAATGTGAAAATGCCAAACTAAATTACATAGAAATTAAATACCTGTTGGGTTTATGTAGCACGTGGGAAACTAAAGAATGGTAGGAGTTATTGTTAAAAACAAGCTCCAGAGACAAAGAAAATAAGGATCTGTTAAACTCTCCTCTGACTTGTTTTTGAAATAAGAGCATAAATAAGGATCTGTTTTCAATGGGATTATTATTGCTTGCAATATTTTCATTTCCCCAAATATATGTATTTTGTACACATAAACCTCGAAGTTTTTCCTGTTTTCTCCCAAGTTCACCTGGGAGAGACAACTAACCTTTGCTGACTTGAAGTATGAGTCTGCAACAATTTCATTCAGCTGCAGAAGGAAAGCAGTAATCTCAATGAAAAAGAAAATTTTACTTTTTCATTGAAAAAACATTTCATAGAAGTTACTGGACATATTGCTAACTATGAGGATTCAAACAATTGAATCAATATAAAATAAAAAAAAAACTTTCATCTAGCTAAGAATTAAAAAAATGGTCACTAAATTGGCAAGTTTTGGACACCTTAGTAATTTTGGGATTTCTCACACTAAAATGAAAATATACACTAGAAATAGACAATCCATTAAGAACAAGGGCTTGTGTTTATAATTTCATTGCATTTATTAACAGGAATATTAAGAGACAAGAAGATCTGACTTATTGACAGGTGATGTATGACAGTTTAGTATACCAATACATAACTCTCTAGTAATCTTAGATTGATCTAATACCAAGATTATTAGGCCACAATATTACCACAGCATTTCTTACATCCACAGTACCAACCTAAGCTTATGCACCCCTACACAGCTCTGCTATTTCTATACTAACCCTTTCTCCTGTTCCTGAACCGGGAGAATCAGCTCTGATGACAAACCCAGATGTGCACCAAATGCATTTTATTTTTAGCTCTTGAATTGCTGAGTAAAACTAGATCATCTTCCAACCCCTTAACATTCCTTGATTCTATGTATAAGCATGAAGGGCTTTTTCTCTGTTCACTTGTTTTAATCCTTCCCCACTCCTATGTTTATCAAGGGCTCTTCTCTCAGAAAACCAACCATATATTAGTAAAAGATTACTCTTGACATGGAGTAAATTCGAGATCTGTATCAAGGGCACAATGGCTACAGGATACTCTATTTTTGTATCACAGTTTTATGGGAAATACAATGCAGGAAAAAACCCCAAATATCTAAATACAGAGAAATCTATCTCATCAACATATTGTATAAATTGATACTGAAACAATGAAGGGTACAGCCAAAAATGCAGACATTGCTTTATGGCTTTTAGATTCGGAGTTAGAGAACATTTAAGTGAGTCCTTAAGCACATGTTTTCAGCAAAGGCATCTCTGGATTTTCAGCCCTCCTACACCTCTATGCTAATCATAGTTTCTTAATCCCCCAGGAGTGTTAAGTCATATTTTTTGCCTCTGTGCCTTTAGCAGTTTTCTCTTTCCTACAAGGGGAAACCAATATTCTATCGTTGGTCATTTGGATCTCTCATAAAATTAATCAATAATCTGAAATAATTCATCTGACTGTTAATGGGAATGACACAATGAACAATGCAGTATTTTTACTGAAAATGAAATTACCTCCTCTCTAGGTGCTTGCCATCACTTAAAAATTTCTCCAGAAGCCTGAAGAATTCTAGAAGGTGGTGGAATCCTCAAGGTTACATATTATCCAGATTTGTTAGGGGTGAAGAACAAAATCCTAAAGAATTGCTGGATCCCTTCTGTTCAGACAGGGTATCAATAGGTGCATGTTGAATAAATTTTGTTAAATTTCGCTCTGAAAGGCACTTTTTATGATAGGCTAATCCAATTTTTTTTTACAAAATGCATAATGCAGTCAGCTTCCCTAAATTCAAAAATTCTTTTTCTTGCATATATTGAAGCTGATGGGCAATATGCCCACAGAAGAATGGGGAAATAAAAACCAAACCTTTTAAGTGGCTATGAATTCCAAGTAAATCCCTTTGCCAATTTGCTATTGCAAAAAAATTGTTGCCAACACTTCAAAATGGCTGCAGAGGCACAGAGATCTGCCCAGAGGTTTCCACTAAGCCCTGACAAATCCCTTCCACACAGCTGCTAGAAAGGACACAAGAAAATCACTCTGAAAGGAACAATACCTCCCAAACTAGCAAACCTGGTCATTCTGAAACCTTTGAACACCTTTTTTTAATTGATAAAAGCTGCCTGAATGATCTCAGTAAGGTAGACACAGTCTTTCTGTCATTACTCATAAGTCTTTAAGCTGGCTCTTCTAAGTTGCAAATCTATACAGTTTCTAATATCATCAATTCTCTGTCCTTTAACATCAGTCTTCTTATGATGCTTTCAGAGAGTTACTTGAAAATAGCATCATGTGGTCATGCTGAGCAATTAAAGAAGATTCATAACTTAAATGATTTGTCCATATTTCCCTGCCCCTATTCTCTCCTTGTATCCCAGCAGGTTTGAAATAAGCAGCCTCTCCTCAGCATCATAACATAAAAAAAATGCATGAGCTAAAGCAGTAGTATCAATTTTCATCTATGAAAAAAGTTCACAGTAGCTATAAATGCAACTATTAAATGATTCCATCCTGAAAAAAATTGTCTTTGTTTTTTTGTGTTTGCAAATTCAACTGGTAAGATGTTGAGCTTTTATGTTACATAGCTGATGTTGTTTAATCTTGTTGTAAAATGGGCAGTAAAGTGAATACTCTATACTAAATTATTGCAATTTATTAGCCACTTTGTTGCCTTGGACACCATGAATTTTGTTATTTATTATAGCTAAGTAAATATACACCTATACAATGTGCCCATTACTTCAATTTGTTATGTTTTTTAAGAAAAATTAGTTATTATTGTTCCCCAGTTTTTGACACGTAATGAATGATTACATATAGTTATTTCATTCAAACTTGATTTTTTATTCATATGTATTAATAACTTCATTTCAAAAGTAAATTACTCATTCCCTTGCTGTCCATCATGTTTTCTGTTCCTCCATAGCCTGAGCAGTGTGTCATAAAAGTGAAGCAACGCATATGGGAATGTGCACTTTGCTGTTTTCTCGAGTGAGAAGAGCATTCCTAATCCCAACACATCTTTTACCACACAGCACAAGACACATACAATCCTGTAAAACACATCATTTTATGGTATTCGTAAGATCCGTTACCCTTGCGATGTCACAGTAACAAGTCCCCAGATAGGCTGGATTTGAACCTATACAGGGGACCCTCAGCCAATGCTGTTCAAGCTTAGATGCAGGAACACCATTGGCCAGAGATCTGGGCGGAGAGAGATCCCAACCAATCAGCTGTTTTTACCCAGGTGTTTCAAACCCCCTATATAAGCCGGCCTCCATAATAAACCACTGCTGTTGTTGCACGGATCTCTGGGAGTTTGCCTCGTCCCTGTCTCCGACCAACAACCCCACATTGTGACACTCTTTTTGTTGAGTTAAATGCATGTTCTTTAACTGTATAGGTCTCTGCATAGAATCATTTGTGTTGGAAAGGACCCTTAAGAGCTAAAAATCCAAACGTTTTTAAATTTAAAATCTTTTCATGAGTCAGTTAAAAGCTACCTGGGATGCATTTATTCATGGATATATAGGAAGTTTCTGACAGGTCTAGAAATTATGAAATATGACTGTAAACACGTTGCCAATTGAGCCTTTGTTTTTCTTTTTCTTAGTCTGGGGATTCATTCAAATAGACATCTTTTGCACTAGACTTATTTTGATGTCCAGCTAATCATTATTTCAAAGAAATAATTTTAAACAAACAATATTTTTCGTAGTACACTACCATCATTCTTTTCTACTAGAACCAGAGTACATTTAAGAGAAGGGAAAAATAAATTTTGCTTTTGAGTTTGGAAGGGAAATATTTAGAGAAATGTATTATTAAGAATCCTGCAGTTAAAATATATCCGTGGTCTGTAAGTGTCCAGTTATGTCAGTGGACAACTAAGAATACTTTTTCAAGCTACTGGTGATGATGCAACTCAGTTTATGACCTTCCTATTTTTGATTTTGTGAATGTTAACCTGCACATCCTGAAATGTATTATTTCCTTGGCTGCTGACTTAGGAGACAACAGCAGCAGGGATACCTGAGACAGGAGATTGACACTGCATGCCTGATTTTGCCAGGTCACTGGCTGAATGCATGTTGTCCTTCTTGAAAAATGTTATTCTTTTCTAATTGTCTGGAAACATGAATTACAGAACCAGTACGTGGAAGAAAAGGATGTTATTTAATACTAACCACAACCAGCCACTCTGATTCTGTTCTGTAGTATGGCCTTTGTCTCACTTGCAGGACCACAAACCTCTATATTTTGTCAGAAATAATTTTACAGATATAGAATAAGTTATATCTCTTTTTCCCCATAGAAATAAAGATTTTAAAGATATTCTATAGAAACCTGAAGATATTTTCAAGAAATAGTAAAATAATAATTTCATTAGTCATTGATGGGATGAGAGCAAGCAGAATGGACTTTTCTTAATGGATTTAGAGAGAGTGCATTTTGTCAAGTTGTTAATTAGATCTTAGCAGACATGCAACGCATTAAAGCTTTGTGTGTTCTACATATTACTTTTTATAAAAAGGCTATTTACATATATTGCTTTCACAATTAAATTCTGATAGGAGTACAATTTTAAATAGAAAACATTATTCAGAATTTATGTCTGACATATTAGAGCTCTTGTGACGGTGCTAGGATTCAGAGGAACTTCTATTTTTTTTTTCTCTCAAGTTTTAGAGCCTTCCTCCTTGAAGATTATCTTTGACTTGTTAATTAGTTTTGTCAGTCAACTGGCTCAAATCAAATTACCAAATTTTTTTCTTATTTTAATTTTAAATCTCAGATCCTTCTGACTGAAATAGTGGAAAAAGGACACACTGAAAGCTTAGAGTTAGCTGTGGGCATATAAGTATAATAAAATCAGAGCACAGAAAAGATTTCCAGGGTTTCTTCTAATGTGCATATCTGAGCAATATTAAAGGATCAAAGCTCTGTCTATCATTCCACATCTTTTTTACCAATTTAAGATTAAATACTCTATCATTCTCTGAATGCACTAGAGAACCATATTGAAGTTTCTCATTACTGGTATATTATTAAAAAGTTTCTGAAGAACTTGTTGAGATATTTGATAAAACATAAGAAATATCTTTGGAAAGTTAGGATGAGTTGATAAAATATATTTATAAAATATTGACATAGACATGAATATATTTGATACCAATTTTAAACAGAAATCAGAAAAATTATTGTTGTATTAAATATACTGCCAACAGAAACAATTTAAGTGATTTTGAGTCAAGAACATTTCCAGCTTTCAAAAATTTTATTCCTTATGGATCTGTTTGCAGGAATGTTATACCTGAGCCAGTGTGAGCTTACAGAAAATTTTTATCAAATATTTTGTGAATGTTATATTGTTAACTAAATACAAAATCTTCAGAAGTCTTCAGAAGTCTTCAGAAATCAGTGTTCAAATTCACCGTTCTCTTGCACAGTAATTTATCCTTACCTTGAATCAGCTGGGCTAAATTTCTTGTATTATAAAGCAAAACTTTCTTTAAAAAATATTATTTTGCTTCTTTTAAAGAATAAACTTATATCAGTCATAATAAATGCTGAAGTACAAATCTGATGTATGCTTACCCTTGAAGATTACGTGAAAATGGACAGTTTCACCTTTTAAATAAATAGAAGCCTGTTATTGAAAATTGGAAGAAATAATACCTGCTACTGAATTGTATGTATTTTTTTAAAATGTCTCTAAGCAAGATGAATGATTTTTTTTTTACTCAGTTTACACCCCCCTCTGAAAAAAAAAAAAAAATTATTTAGATAAAAGGAATTATGTAAGTAAAAACCTGTAGCAGAAATATCACGATCTTCAAAGTCAAAGAAAACAAGATTAATGTAGATAAACCACAGATGAATTCTTCTGAAATGCTAAAGAACAGTCATATTTTTCTCTACTTGAAAGCCATACACTTATGCATAGATACATTTTCTTTACTGTTGCTTGTACATTTGTGAAAAAGCAATAAATTTTCTGTACTTTAAATATCCACCAGGGTAGGAAGAAGTGCAAAGACATTATCATGCCAATATTAGGGACAATTTATAAAAGTCGCTTGCACAATACTGCTTCTTACTTTTCTGGATGTCAAAAATAAGAACATTTTAGTAAGCCCTAGAAAACATAACCACACAATATTATTTTATATATTCACAGAATCTTCTGCTTAAGTAACTTCACATCAGAGACCGAGACAAGTAAGCTGATTAGAGCCATAAATGTGTCAAGGATCAATGTAAATTTAGGATTACATTTCATATGGGATGATCTTCGGTGGATTTAAACACACTACAAATATTGACAAAATAAGATACTTGATCCCAGTTGCAATACTCACTAGATATAAGAAACAAATAGTGAGCAACCTGATAGCTGAAGAAATAAGGTATTTCCATGTGGAGTGCAACCTGGAGAAAAGTTTCTGTTTCTATGTTTAGGGGCATTTGTACAATTTTTTAAATGGTAATAACATAAAAGAAATTTTCTATGATTTTACAGACACAAAATAAGGTATAAAAGTAAATTATTCATGTTATAAATCCCTAGTATTTTACATACAAAAACTTCTTTCTGGAGTTCTCAGGAGTCCCCAGAGGCTAAAGGCTATGCAAACATGGAAAAGAATAAGTATGAAAGACTATCAAGTTGCTAATTTCATTTCTTCTTTCTCTTCAGCTAAATTAACACTGCCAGTTATAAGCCCACCAGAGTTTCAGCTTCAGCAATAGGATACTTGACTGTTTGCTGCACAAAGTTTCAACCTCAAAACATTCTTAACCAGCAAAGCTCCTTGGCAATGTCCTCCATCTTGCAAAATCATCTCTCAACGCTTGGGAGCCACAGAGGTCCAGAGAGCACAACTCCCTGATTTTAACTTTAGTCCAGCTTTCCCGCTCTTTCTGTGTGTGTTATATGTCATTCCTGTTCTTCTAAAGGAAGGTTCTACAAGCATCTTTGCTGTCTTCTTTAACTACCCTGTCACTTGTTTTGTCCTTTTCTTCCACCACCATTTTCTCTCTTGTATACCTGAAATCTGAAGAGTTTTTCCTTTCTTTACTCACAGCTTAAGAACATGTGCCATCCTGACAGATGTCAGAGAGTGCTGTGCCAGCATTGTCATGGCTCTGAACATAAATTATCAGCCCTGTTTCATAGCACAGATTATTAGCTCACATTCTACACTGCTGTTGTGATCCTATGGTTTCTGATTATTCTGAACAATGAGCAGATCAAACTAACAACAAATGACACTCTGTAAAAAATAAAGATTTAGTAGATTATTAACTCTCTATATATGACACTGTGACATCAGGACTAGTGTCTTGCATTAACCACATGGCTCAACCCCACCCTAAAAATAAGATATGAAGTAGAAAAGAAACATCCCATTTCTATATAATTAATACATTCTGCCTTCTTATTTATATGCAATTTCACAGCAAAAATTTTCAGAAATAATTGGTAGTTTCTGCTTTCAATTTACTCCTAAATCCTCATGAACCCTGGGAATTCAAATGAACTAATATAGGAAGGGCTGCCAATCAAAACTCTTATGGCTTCTTATACTCCACCAGGAATCTTGTCCAGCTGGTCCTTAGTCAGCAGTGGCATTCCAAAACTGTGGTTTCGCAGTTCAGGTTACTCTTGAAAGTGAGATAAGGGTTTCTGAGTTGTGCTCTGTCTTCCTTGTATGCTTCTTTTGTGGTGTTGCAGGTATATCAGCCAACACATGCACAAAGCTTTAGCACTTTTCACTCAGCTTTCTGCTTTCAGTGGTTCAGAAAACCAGAAAGTTTTCCATCTAAAACAGGATGGCTGTGAGTTTATCTAGTTTCTTTAACTTTCCCATCATAGCTAAGAAAGCAGCTCTATCTTCCCTAGTTGTAGTCTATCAGCTGGCAGATATCCAAGGCAAGGAAGTGTGTCTGCATCGGAATCTGATGCCCTGTTAAAACAAATCTGAAAAGAGATGTCACAGACAGCTTATTCCGGATAACACAGTGAAAGAAATGGGAGCTGTTTCAGTTGAAAAGTGCAAACAGGTATTTCCTCACAGAGATTTATAATTCATATAAAAAAGAAAAAGCAGCAGGACAAATTTAGAGGAATGGGGACAGAAGGAAGCCTTCCCAAAGTAATGTACATCTGAGGAACAGCACAAAGACCCACATTGTCCAAAAGTATCATTAAGTAACAAATCAAGTCAAGTTAAGAAAAGTTAATCCTCTGTTCTTTGTAACTATGTTCAAAAATGGTCCTGTGAAGATTTCCCTTTTATTTGCATGGGAGATACCACATCATTTCACACAAGTAAAAAAAAAAAAAAAAATAAAAAAAAAAAAATAAAATTCAACCAATTTACTTTTTTTTTAAATTTATCATTTGTTTTCAAATTTTACAGTTACAGCAAGATGGAATTAAACTTTGCATATTGAGCTGGCCCCTCCTTACAATTAAGCTCTTATAGATGCATGGTTTTAATATGTAACTGATTTTCCAGGAATGTTAGTAAAATTAAGTTCTCCTGCATCATATCATTGCAAAATATCCTGAACTCTGAAAATTGTTGTGCCTTTGAGGGGTACAATATATCATGTTCTGCAGTTATTGGAGGGGTCAGTAATCCCCAGTTCAATTTTTACAACTCTAATTTTCACATCAAAACCAATATCTACATGAATTACAATCACCACCAGTATAGTGAAAATTAACTCTTACTTATCAAACACTTTAGTATAAAGTTTCTGTGACATTTGTAAACGATAAAAAGATGGGTTTAAAATATCCGAACTCCTAACCACAAAGCCTCTGAGAATGTACTTTTGGGTCATTTTGTACCTTGCACAGACTTATATTCTTGTAAAGCAATAAAACATGAACAAATATGATACCTTTCAGACTCAGTGGTTCCATCAGGAAAAGAGTTATCAATAAACTTAACACACTAAAACTAGATGGATAGTAAAACCAGCATTTCAAGCCAAGGTGATTTCACAGCTTCTCTCAGCAAATTAAACCAATACAAAAATAAGCCAGAAATTTGCAATGTAAAATACTGCTGTAGGGAGAGTGAAAAAAAATCCTTTAATTTCCTGCTTTCACTCTGGGTTACTTGTATGATCTTAAACGACATCACATACAACACAGTGTAATGTGATATGGCAGAAGCTGACCCTAAGTAATCCAAAGAAGGAAATAAATCTGACTTTTGCCTTGAGGACAGGACCAAGGCTGGTCATTTTAGGACATTCACATAGGATCACAGATGGGTTGAGTTTGGACGGGATTTTTGGAGCTCATCTGGTCGAAACCCCCTCTGCTCAAAAGGGATTGCCCCAGAACACGGTGGTCCAGGACCACATGCAGATGGTTTTTTAATATGTCCAAGGAAAGAGCTTTACACATTATCTCTGTGCCAGAGCTGGGTTGCACTTTTCTGATGTTTGAAAGGAACCTGATGCCACATCTCAGTTTGTGCCTGTTATCTCTTTCACTGTAACTGGGCACCACTGGTTCTGTCTGCTTTGCACCCTTCAGGTATTTCTACACACTGACAAGATTTCTGGAGCAGTTTCTCCTCTGGGCTAAGCAGTCCCAGCTCCTCAACCTTTCTTTGAATGAGAGTTGCTCCTTTGCTGAGCTCTCTCCTGTGTGTCCACACCTCTCTTGTATTTGAGTGCTACAGGGATGAACTTTACATTTACGCTCTGTAGGGGTGGCTGTGGACCACAGAGATAGATCAGAAGGGTTATTCCCCCATGTCACATTCCACATAATCATGCAGTCTTTAGCTTCACAAAACAAAAGTCAGTGACACCTTGCTATAGAGTGCTTCTCTCAATTTTGCAAGAAATTTTCATCTGTAGGCTGCCCAAATTTCTTTGTAAATCAGGAACATTTTATTGTAATAATGACCTGTGATAATACATTAAAGATTTGAAAGGTTTTGTTTAGCATTCACAATACTTCACATACACACACACACACATACACAAGTGTATATTATAAACTTCATTAAACTATATTTGAAATAGCAGTGTAGGCACTAATTTAAAAAGTGCATTACTATCTGATAGAAATAAATTTGTAAAGATGGAGACAATTTTAATAATTACCAGAACAAGTATAAGTCTACAAAAATAGTTTGTCTGGCTGGTAACTGGACAAAATTTAATTTGAGTGACAAAACCAGTGCAACCTAATTTGTTGTCTGGGAATTCACTGACCTTGCAAATTCCAAAGGGTTCACATAGTCCAGAGGCTATGGTCACTTCACTCATACAATGAGTCACTGAGCATAGGAAAACAAGACAAAGTCATCCTGGCTGTGCAGGTTAAAATCGACTTTATAACAAAGTATGCCCCTTCACCCCACTGGGAGAGAAGTGTTCTTTCTTGATAAAAACATGGTTAGATACATACATTTATTGGGAGCAACTATGAAGCACAAATTCCAATGGCACTATCTCAGTCAAGTATGCAAAGATCTTCTTTACACTTTGCTGTATTATGAAATGTAATGAAGTGGTAAAATACCAAATCACTGATAGGAAAACAAGTAAGGAAATTCTTATTTTTATGTTCGGTGTTTCCACAACAGATGATCATGCACACTTTCTCTCCCACCTGTCATTTCCATGAGATAGGAATCTGTGAAAATAATGTCCACATAAAATGCTGTTGTCAATAATTTCACACAACATACTGATTGCTCAAAATTTGTCACTGAGGTCAACAACAACAACAAAAATGTATTAAACTAGACATCTAAGCTTAAATAAAAGGACATCTTTCTGCAAAATGGAGAGCAATGATAGTAAGTCTCCAATCCCCGGGATACCAGATGAGAGCATGAGCAAGCACCAGAAAAAAGCTGAAAGGTAACATTAAAATTAACCTAGACAAACAGCATCCCTTATCTGGAAGAGTGGACTAGGCAGAGCAACTAGAAGACTTTTCTAATGTTCCTTCTTTGGGGGTGTTCCCTTCCAAAATACATTTCATCCAGAAAATTACATTTTATTTTCAAATAGCTACAGATGCCTTGAACTTTAATAAATGCAGATGATATACATTGCCTATAGCTGAACAGCACAAAACCACACTGTTATCTTCATTTGCATTATGAACTACTCACTTGTTCCATATGTCCACATGATACCTCTGAAAGCTCTGATGTCTTCATTTTTCTGTCAGAGGCTGTGAAAATTCCTTAATGTGTGTTTTCCTTTCAGAATAAAAAAAAAAAAAAAAAATATGCAAATTCATAGTTTATTCAAATTCATAATTCCAAGTAGAGACTGCTGCTGCTAGTAGTAGAGCAAGAGCTAAGTGTCCTGCGCTGCTTTTTTTTTGATTGCCTGGCCTCAAAATTGGCATTCCTAATACCTCAACATTTGTTTTTTTCTGCTATAAAAGTAGCTGCATGATTTATAGTAGAAAGTAAGAAAAAAAAAAAAAAAGCCCCCAACCCCCCCAAAAATAAAAAAAATAATTTAAAAAAAAAGAAACAAACAAAAAAAACCCCAACAACAACCTTTTTATACAATCCTATTCTTTGATATTTTCCTAAAATTTCTTGAAAAAAAAAACAACTTGACACTCCAAACTTGAATGGATTTTTAGTGGAAAAAAGCTACCAAAAACCAATAAATAAAACTAATGAATAATGGCAAAATAAAAATTTGAATATTTTTGGCTTTCTTTCAGGCAGCTATTATTTAAATTCTCATCTTTTTAAGCATTCTATTTCATATTTCACAATCCTTAAAATCCTTTAAAAAGATTTATCCTATCATTAGGAAAAGAAACAGAATTAACATTTGCTAAAATCTGACTGCCATGAGTCAATGTTAAACACCTACTTATTTTTTTTATATCTTTCACATATGTGCGGACATGCATACCAGGATACCACTATAAAATCCATTCACTTTCGAGTATCCAATAAAATTCTAGTTTTCCCAGGCCAATACCAGACTGTTTTATAGGTGACAAAGTCAAAATGCACATGAATGGATTGAGAAAGACAGAGGCATCGGATTCTGTGGTAAAGATCTTTGATGAGGACAAACTATAAAAAGAAAAAGAAGTTCCCTTTTTTCAACAGCCCATGGATTCAAGGTATTTTCAGATTTTGCTTCTCTGATGGCACAAGATGAAATTCACACAAAAAAAATGGAGCAGACTCGTGTGGGACAGCATCTATTTAGGAAAAAGCAGGAGTAAATGAAGAAAATGCTCTTAAGTTTTGAAAAAATGCTCTTAAGTTCACTGAACCAACACAGAAGAATAGGATTAAGCCACATTTACATTTATGTGCCTAATCTATTAAAAATCACTTCTGATAAATAATGAAAGTCTGTAGGGTAGGATAAGAATCATATACAGGAAAATATATGACATTAAAAATAATAACACTATTTTTTTGTTATTATTCTCAAACTTCCATTTAAATTAAACATTAATTTTGACTTGAGAAGTAGTTAGAAAAAAATCTTTGCTTCTATATTAACCTACTACTAATGTGATATGTTACACTGAATTTCAAGAAATGGAAAATATATACAAGTGAGATAATTCTTTTTTGTTGTCAAAGCCAACAGGTGTACTGACCATCTGTCCTAGATCATACTACAAAAATTTTCCCACATAAACTCTAACTATAAATAGCTAGCTTGTCTTTGTATAGGTCTCAGGAGAATTACTACATCTCTACCTAATATTAAATTAGTGGCTTTCATGGTCTACATGGCCAAATTGGATATTAATAAAAATTAAGAGCATGCTAAGAGGTACCTAAAAAAATGATTATATATTCACTGGTACTTGGACAGATTTGAATTGGCAATTTATCTTTTTTTACCTCTATAAAGATTTGAGGTACAGATGAACTCTGACAGTGGGGATACTCTATGTTATTTAGAAAGGTCTACCTCGAACTTGACCTTTCCCAACTTCTTCCATCCTCTTCTAGCTTTCAAAAGTAGAGCAAAATTTTTGTGTTTCTAATATAAATCATAGTGCTATTTCATAGTACGTTGGTTCAGTTAAAATGATGCACCAAAAAAGAAATCAATAAAGTGATGAAAGAAACATTTTAACATTTCAAGAGTATTTTTAAGATTGTTGTTTCAAAAATATGATTTAGCAAAATCTATTCATTAACTGTTTTGTATTCTCAGAAGTGGAAGCTTTAGTAAATAAAGAAAAACAAACCACACATTTCTTACAGGCCAGGCCAGGAGTTTGCTAGCTGCTATTCCACATTGGACTCTCAAGAAGTACAAGACTTCATTAAAAGACCTTACAAAGTTTAAGAAAATGGTGTAGAATTAAAGGGCTTCTCTGTAGAACTGTGATTATAGTCTTCCCTATAGAACCAGAGATGTGGAAATGTATGAAAAAAAGAGTGCATTTCTAATATGATATAAAAATACTGGATGGAAGTACTGAGAAAAGGAGATTTAAGGAACAGAAATATTATAAAGGGAAGGTAAAACAATTCAGACAAAATATGGGCTTTTCTGCACAGAGCAAGAAATTTCATTTTCAGGCTCCACTTGAAGTTACAAACTAATCTTTCACTACAAGAGCTTTTTCTTTCTTCTTGAGAAAAAAGAAATCCAAGATTTAAACAGTTATGTAGTAATTCAATTGGTATGAAAATGTGCCAGGAATTTAATCCATTTCACATTCAGAAGCTCCTGAAGTTTGAGAGCACATTTGGCCACATCTATATTTAAATTTGTTAAACTTAGTCATAATTTCTAAACATACTCTTCATCTTTTTTTCCTTGAAAGAAACATTTGCTGTAGAATAATGAATACGAATTATGCAAAGAAAGTCTTTAAAGAAATACTTCTTGCATATTTTAAGCCTGTTAAAAAGTTGAGTTTGAAAGACATTGACATCCAGAGAGACTAATTTATTTTTATAATAAGAAAAATCACCACAAAATTGTAGTTCAGAACATGTCAGTTAAGTTACTGGCAGGAAAATTTGTGTTACAACTAGTTTTTAATTTTTGAAAGCCTAGAAACCTTACCCTATTCATATTGTAGAAAGTAAAAATATTTTTAATTCATTTCCTTATCTCAACCTAAAGAAAAAAAGAAAGCTTAACATTTGCCTATCTGACAAAACTTTTCACATTCTTAATGGAAGTTAACTTAGAAAGAGGATTCAGACATGGAAGATGAAAGTCAGCAGTCAGTCTCAGGATTCAGCACCACTAAATTCAGCAGGAGCTCCTACAGGAAATAACACCAAAATCCAAATGAGTTCTTCCTCAACAGTTCACTTAGAATAGAGTTGGATACAGAAATAAGCAAAGCAATGCCAACTCATTAAACATTTTAAGCACAATGCAAAAAATTCCTGCCATGCCTAGAACTGAATTTTGCTTCCTTTGCCACAATATATCCTCTCCTGGAAGAGGACATGAACACTGACCCAGAAGCTAGTTTTAGCATGGTGACCTAGTCCTTCTCCTAAATGTTCTTAGGAGACTACAAGTAGCGTCAAATCTTAAAATGCCTAAAACTCAAGTTCTAAATCTAGCTGTAATCCTTGTTTTCAAGTTTGGACCCTCTTACTAATTCTATGAATCAAGACTGAACCTTAGTTAGCTTAACTTAGCTTCCTGGAAATTCAGTCCCAAATAAAAACTCAACCTTAACATTTCTTGGTCTTAGTCCAGGGTTCATATTTTGCAGGACCTGACTGAAATTGCAGGATATGGTAGTACTTCTGGAATCCTCTTTGCATACTTGTCCAAGCTTTTCTCTGACGCACCTAATTACTTAACTCCATGAGCCCCCTGAGTATTGTTCACTGATGCTGATTGATTCTTCTTGACTTTCTATATGGGTGTGTTTGGTTAGGCAGGGGTTTTTTCATCCCTTTCTTTTTAGCATCAAACGTTGATTTTGTTCTTGCAGACTTAAATTCATTTAACATCCTACAAGCTGGAGAATTTCTCTTAGGCTTAGCTGCCACCTGGACAGACACCCAAAGCTGAAGCTAACAAGAGAATAGCAATCCTTGCCAGAAGAACACCTGGGACCTTTTGTGATTCATTTTACTTCTTTGGCTGACCATTTAGTCTTGTCTTCTGACAGAACCTCAGCAAAGGCAAGCCAGTAAATGTGGTGACAAAGACTTAGAGGAAGCCCAGAGATATCCCTGATAGGCTCAGCCAAAACCTCCTTGATGGGGAGCAGTTGGCAGAAACTTTGATAACAATCTGACATCTCAGAAAAGCAGGACTTAAGCCACCATTTATGTTCCGCACCCACTTACGTCTCTACACCAAAGAGCTACTAAAAAAATAACTCAGTTCCTGAGTTAGAAGAAGAAGTTTCTCTGGACAAGATCACCCAGACAGAGAGGGCCCTGGCTGGATATGTCTGGCTGTCCTCAGCATCCAAGATGTGGATAATCTACAAGTGATGCTTTCCTGGCATTGATCAGACCAGCTCCAGGGAGGAGCTTAGTGCTCAAGGGCCAATAAGGTCAGAACTCTTCTAAGTATAAAAGAACATGTAAGAATGGGAAAGGAAAGCAGTTCTCTGGAACTTTTTTTGATTCTTTTCCAACCTTATGTTTTATGACTCAGTCTGCCTCAATATTCCAAATACTTAGCAGTTAAGAAAAGAATGAGCAATTCATTTGTTATATGGGTTTGTTGGGGTTTTTTTCATTTATAATGGCTCTAACAAAAAAATCTCCACCAGGCAGTTCTATTTTTGTTCTTTTCTTCCAATCTATAAGGCTGTGTTAACTGGAAGAGTGTTTTTACAGATGCAATTTTAGCACAAAGATAAGTGACACTTGTCTCCCAGAAAAACTGTAAGTCTAGTTTTTACCCACTCTTTTCATACATTATCTTTGAGAGGCACTTTCATCCCATCAGCTTTGCTGGGTTTATACATGTTGAGATCCTTCAGGCTACAAATGTATTTGAACTTTTACAGTATAAAAAAAATTAACATAGATATACATTAGATGTATATTTTCAGTTTTAAAAAAATTTTGGACTCCAGTCATAATAAGGAACTTTGAAAACTGAAGGTTATTTTTGTGATTTCATGGATAAAAATTATCATGAATTTTTTTATCTTAACCATCTTTAGATATCAATATGCAAAGAAGGATACGGTACTGACCCATATCTCATGATTTTGAGCATTTAACATGTAATAAAATTTAGAGATTAAAAGCTAACAAGAAACATCCTCTTCCTGCATTAGAGTTCCCTGATAGCACTGTATGTCACTGTATAGGTTGTTACTCCTGAACATTTCAAAGCTAGTAAACTCAAAGACAAAGAACATGGTATATCTGTCCTGGAAGAAATTTAGTTATTCAGTAGTTAACAAAATAACTAGTTGAGTAATTGTTGTGGAATTCTAGTGACACCAACCAGTCCTGCAATCTATTAAATAAGAATTCAAGTAACTTGCAGATTGTGGCCTCATTCCAAACTTGCATCCTGTGCTCTGTTACATGCCTGGAGTCACCCTTAATAGGGATCTCAGGAGCATACAGAGGAAAAATGTACTGTGATATTCAGCATCTCAAAAGCAAATTGTTGGGTAAGAGTTTCTTTAATTCGAAGTCCAGTTACAGTTCTTCATGAAAGGATACCCACCTACCTGTCATAAACACATATTTGTGAGCAGTCACTCAAAATTCACTTTTACTTCTGAATCACCTGAAGTCTGTACACCAGAAACAAGATTCCTGATAAACCTACACAAAACTGGAGAAACAAATAAAATACTGTTCTAACAATTTACAAGCTTTTCCAAGACAGGAGAGAAAATATTGCTCCATCCTTTTTCACTTAAAACTTTAACTTTTAAAATATTTCTCATTTATGCTTTTTTCATACAGACCTGTGCAGAATGGAGCTTCCTCCTTAGCATCATTTGCTTTTGTCGTATTTCCATTTAGAATTTTTCCACTCTAGAGAAACTATTTTCAGAATGAAACACTTAAGGAGCTAAGTTTTCTTTAGAGAGGTAGACAAATCTTAGTGCAGGTCAAATCTTAGTCATAGCATAGAAATTTTGTTCTTAAAAGTTCATTTACTTGGAAGGGAAAAGGACTATAATTTACTAATGGGAAATAAGCCAAAACAAAAAAAACCTAAAATATTTAGCGTATCCTGCTGATTCTGCTGATAGCTTCCAAGTGTATCAGTCACTTGGTGATGTTGAGGAAAAGTCTTGGAATAGTAGTGAAAAATAATCTACTGCATATTCACATAGGTATCACAGTGATCAGACACTTAGGGTCAGGCTAGGGAAAAAAGAAAACACATAGAAGTAATAATAAATCATTCATAAGGTTTTCCAGAGCAGCCCAGATTTATGAGACTGACATTCACCTTACTCTTCCACCTCAGCCTGCCTGCATTGCTACCAAAGTGGCTATCATTTGTGACATTCAGCTGTCATTAGCAACCAGTCATATATAGTGTTTTCTCTTATCATAACCTATAATTGTTAGCTGTATGAAGCAATTAAAATCATGATGCAGAATTCAGATTGGAACAGACCTGTTCAGACCTGTTGTGGAACAAGGTCACTTCATTTCCTCTGCCCAGATACATTTGACTATATGTAGGATGCCCTGAAATAACGGGATCTTGATTTTGCAAACACATATGCTGATCTTTAATTTATGAATTCACTGGCCGTATTAGAGCTAATCACAAACATACAGATGGGCATTCAGGTATCTGAAGGACTGAGAGTCACTGGCTCAGGAAAAGAGGGATTTTTATTACAGACAATTTAATTATTAATTATTAATAATAAAATTATTAATTTATTAAGACATTAGTTAATTATTAACAATATTATTTAGACAATAAAATTATTATTTTTATTATATACAGTGTAAAGAAGTGGTTTCTAATCACATTTAGAAAACACATAGGAGATGAAGAACAGATAATCCTAGTGACATTTGGAAAATAAACACAAGTATATCCAGTATTAATTCTACTTTGACAGTCCCAGTAGCAGATTACCTACAGTGGCCCTACATGTACTTCAGTTAATAAAAAAAAGAATAATGATTCAAAATTTAAATGCTTTAAATAAAGACTGCTAAACTATGTTGAAAACTGTATATCTCTATAATAGTGCATAATCAAGGTAACCTAAATTTCAGTTGTTCTCTGTTAATATCCTTTATATCAAAGACAACTGTATACTTTAATCAAATATTTTAAAATTATGGTATATATGTCCATAAATGGAAGTAAGTTTAAGTAAATACTTGTCCATCTCTTCAGAACAAAAGTACAGTATTTGGAATAAATTACTTGTTGTAGAAAAGTTGTAGACAGATATTTTGAAGATCTTGGGCTCAGGTAGGTCCTTGTTCCACTATGACCAGTTGTAGTGGTTTCAGTTCAAAACCGGGCAGAAACACCAATTCATGTAGTGGTTTAGGTTCACCAATTCAAAATTTCCCAGCTAATGCATCAAACAGTGTAGTAGTTTTTGTGCTGGCCAATCACAGGTGCACTCACTAGGGTGTACTTACTCATTTCTTACTGTGGGATTGGATTAGGAGAAAGGCAAAGCAGGCTCAAAACTTAAAAGGGTATAAAGAGAGGTTTATTGACAGTAACTAAAGGAAGAAAAATGAGAAAAAAGAACAAACAAACAAACAAACAAAACCCTTCAGAACCTTCCCCTCCCCACAACCTTTTTCTTCCCCACTGACAATGTAAAGAAACAAAACTCAATATTTTCAGTCAGCTTACCACCTTTCATAGTTCAATAGTCTTTCATCAGTTCACTTGGGGAGAGAAGTCCCTCTTGCAAATTGTCATGGAGATTTTCCACAAGAGAAAAAAAGTTCTTTTGTGATTTTCAACTCTCACAAATAGCAGCCGCCTGGGGAAACCTGCAATTGTAGAAGTCCCTCCCATTTTCACACAGCCTTCCCACAGCTGTGTGTATGGGCCCTGTCAGCTTATGGGGTACCAGTTTAAAGGTGAACTATTCCAAAGCAAAGGTTCTCCGCATCTATTTTTAAGCTCATCTTCATCACTGGGAGCAGAAGTCATCTCCTTTGTCTCTGGGAGCACAGAATCCTCATCACTCTTCTCTTTCACTCTCCCTCTATTTGTTCAAAGTTCTCATAGAATTACATAGGGGCCTTTGCTAAGTAAAGAGCCACCTCCCCATAGTTCTTTCAGGTGTTACAGGGAAAAGAAAGTCTTTTCTCCATAGCCTTGCAAGAGGATTTCAGCCTCAAGATCAAGGCATCTCCTCATCCTTCTCCTCTGGAATTCAGCTTATTCATCACTGACTCAGTATATCATGTTGTCTCTTTACATTTTGGCATTTTGGTCCTTTCTCTCGGGGAGGGTCGAAGAGGGTTAAAATCTCGCCCAGGGCCTGCAGATGGCCGCCTGACCCCGGTGGGCTCCGGGAGCTGCGGCAGGAGCCAGGATCGGCCACGCTGGGGGAAGGGCCAGGATCTCAGCCCCTTGGACACCACGGGAGCACGGCTGAGGCTGATGGAGTCTCTCCTTTTGGCCAGCACCCACGGGGCCAGGCCAGGGCCGGCTCTGCCGGGCCGCACATGCTGGGCCCGGCCCTGTGGCAGAGCCGCCCTGCCCGACCCGACCCCCCTGTTATCTCTTTCCCAGCCGGAAATCAAAAGAGCTTTTCCTGGGATTTCTCCATTTTTAACATGGGTGTTTGCAGAAGCTTATGAACTTTCTCAGTGGTGTAACAAAGTGTCAATCCTCAAGCTAATTACTGATTGGTTGTTTTTGTCAGACACGAAGGAAGCTGCTAAGAGCTTCCCCTGCACTACTTCCAAAAGTGTCCCCCTGGGCAAAAACCACCACACCAGTGTAATCACAGCTAATTCAAATAGATTATCTGTGCTTCATATCCCCTGTGCAAAGCCAGCTTACCCCATGATACTTGCCATCACAATAAAATGAAATGACGGAAAAATAACGATGTTAAAATTCAAAATAAAATTACTTTAAAATAAACTAGACTTTTTCAGATAGTAGAAATAGATTTTAGCCAAGCATGAAAAGTTACTAAAGTGTATAACATACAGGTCTTAGAAGGACTAACCTCTGAAAGCATAGGTCTTTTTGTCAGACTGGTTACAGGGCAGTATCATTTTATGACAATTAAATACATATCAATCATCCTCCATCTACTATTTAGTTCTGATATGAGACCAACATACTTGATATATAAGAAATGGTTGAAAGAACAAATTTTAGGTGTATTCGAAAGAATAAGAACATTGCCACCTCTCCAGGAACAGAAAAAGATTTCAAAAAGAAAGAAAAAAAAATTAAAATAAAACCAAATAAAGCCTCTGGAATAGGACTGGGACACAATAACATGGTATTACAGAATGTCTTAGGTTACAATGTAAGATGTACCCAAAAGGATGTATTCTATCACCATCTTCATAAGCTGCTAATGCCAGGTGGGGCCGTGTTCCTTATCTCCTTCATGACTCAGCCCTGATAACTCTGGAGGATATCTTCTGTTAATGGGCCATTGAGTCTCCCAGCATGACGGATAAAATTACATCATCCCATTGTGAGATGCTCCGCCCAGGGGCAGGAGCCAAGCATTCCTACCAGGGTATAATCTCAGGAATGGAACACCACAGTCAGTTTTGTCCTCTGAATTCCCAGAGGACAAGAGCTACATTACCACCACTGTACCTTCAGAGGAAGATCAAACCCCTCTACAAGATCACTGCTCCAACAGAACCACATCTACCACTTATAGAGGACCGCAGCCACCATTCCGTAGGACTGCTACCAACATCCTGACCAGCAGGGTGTCAGGTTGTATCCTGACTCTGTTAGTGTTTCTGTGTTACTGCATTTATTTTAATTTTCCTATTAAATTGACTTGGGATCTCCCACTGGTTTGCTTTCAGTCTAGTGCACAGAAGGATGAGAAAAAAAAATTGCTTTCCATTCTGTTCTTTGTATTCTCTCTGGAGGCATAGGTATCAGAGCGATTTTCAGAGAACTGCTGCTTACATGGAAGAATGGAAGAATTGTCTTTGAAAATATTTGTAGAAGAAGCATTTTTGTATAAAGTAAAATAAATAGGAATAAAGGTTATATGGTATATTCCATAACTGACTGAGAAAGTCAGTTAATGGCATTGTAGCCTTCATATTTCTGAAGGCCCAGAGTTACTACACAGTACTACCAAACTCAGTCTAGTGAAAGGCAACCCTGCCAGGCAGGGAGGGGTGAAACAAAAAGGTCTTTAAGGTTCTTTCCAACCCAAACTATTCTATGATTCTGTGAAAGCACAAAAAATCTCAAGAGAGACCAGTTATCAGAAATGTGCTCTCACTCCCTCCCAGACAACCACAGAGAAGAACTGTGTACTTTTTTAGAAGAGAAAACCAACAAACCACCACACAAGAGTCACTATAATGCAAGAAGGAGTTTTATTAATAGCCCATATAGAAAATGGCTCTGCATTTTTTCCCCTCCACTAATTCTGTTTTTACTACATCAGCTGACAAGATTATCCTGTTTCTGTGAAGTGGTTTGGTGCTCAAAACTAATATATTTGCTATGCTGTATCTTTATGTTTTAGTATGATAAATGAAAGTGAATAACATGAAATGCATTAGCCTCTGAAGTGGAACAACATCAGCTTCTTAGATGTAGCCAAATATACTAGTGTTCATCTACTTCAAATTAATTTGACCTATATAAGTTCAGTTCAGCACAGCTGGAAAGCCACCAGAAAATTTTCATTCTTGCAAATATAAAGGATGTTTTTTCATATCTTGCTATAAAGTCCTCTTACTTCTTTTTCTGGATGAGACAAACAGTATCTTTATAAAGCTATGTCTTTAAAATTTGGGCACATTAGGAAAACTAGACAAAAATGAGTTTTGAAGTCTTTATCTGGTGTCACTTTTATCTTGCACTCCCAGAAGTAAAAGATCCTAAAGCGCAGATTTGAAAATTTCTAACCTTAAGAAGGGCTCAAGCCAGATTCTACTGTGGTAAATATGAAAAGAGTACAATTAATGTTAGGCCACATTTCATAGAAATGTAATCCATAGGGAAAAGACTAAATAAGTACTTACAGAGTTCAACTCGTATGTGTACCATTCACTTAACAGTTGGACTCAAAGACCCTTGTGGATCCAACTCAGAATATTCTGCAATTTAAATAAAATTATATGTGTTTATATGGCAACAGAATGCAACTTGAAACTTGGGAACATTGTTCAAAATTTAATGTAAACGAGAAAGGTTTTGCAATCAAGCAAAATAGCAGCGGTGTGGAGATACTAAATGGAACACAGTAAAGTTATTTTTATTAGATATTTTTACTTATTCACCATTTTTCCTACAAAAAAATGTGAGGTTAATGACCTGGGGATTTTTACCCCCAGGGCCATACTGCAAGGAAACACATTTAGGGAGAGTATATGCAAGTATGTGAGCTTCTGAAAGGCTTTGATATTTCTGATCTATCCTGTCTTGTGACACATACCTACTTTCCCCAGAAAGAAGTAGATTCAAGTAAGAGCTCCAATCTTTTCAGTAATTGGATTCATGAGTACAGGTTCAGATGAGTTATTGGTGGTAAGATAGGCAGCTAACATTAAATGTCAAATTATAATGATAGGAACAATTAATAGGGACAAGGACAGGAATATGTTGTAATTTGTATAATATATATTGTAATTAAAAGACTAATCAGAGGTGATGCTCCAGTGCTAATAATATTTAGTACTTAACTCAGCATAAAATTTTATTTCTTTCATGTCAAAAATTTAACTTTGCAAATTAAACTAAAGACCTGATACTGAGTAAAATATTGCATATAACAGTAAATACAGACAGGAAGACTTATTAAACAAAAGGTATCACTGAAAGTATCAGGAACCAAAGGAAATACAAGGAAAAAGGTAGAACATGTTAGGCTATGAACCTTCCTCAAGTTGTTTGCTAAATATACAACATTTACCAGGGCAGAGTAATAAATACTAGTAAATTAGTCTCTTGATCAATTAATAAGCTGTTGGCTGCACTAGAGCAAAAAATAATTCACTTAAAGCTTTTGAGGACTGAATAGTTAGTGGGAGAAAAGTCTTTTGAAGGAATGCAAGAAGAGAGCCTCTGGAATATGCTGTCTGCATCTTTGTTATTATTATTTTGAGATTGAAGAGACTCCTGTTTTTGCCAAATCATTACTTGCTACAGATGGGAAAAAAATCTAATGCACTGCAAAAAGTATTTCTGAACACTGCAAAATAAACACTTCATGATTGACAAGAATCCCAGAAGGAAATATTTTTATGTTAATTATTTTTGTGGCTGATTTTAAGTACTTAATGTGGTAAAAAACTTTAACAAATATATTTTGAAGCTATATTGCAAGATCAATTCTAAATTACTGTTTCATTCCCTGTTCTGTTTCTTATAGTGTACATTGTTTATATTGTAAGTTAAACTGAAGGCTATATGTAGAAGTAATCAGGTCTGTTTTCACCAGCAGCAGTCATGGGCTTGTCATTAGCAATGAAGTCTCTGCTCCAGATTAGTTTCTATGAAAAGCACCACCAATATTACTGACATTAGTAACTTCTTTTATTTTAAGCATGTGACTTTTCTCATTGCTTATTTTCTCTATTTCTTTTTTAAAATTTATTTTGCACATTTTAGGGATGTGACAGAACCCAGTAATAAGATCCTGCATCACCTATTAAGATGTTAGGAACCTGAGAGGTCTGACCTACTCTGCAAATACAGAACATATATGGTAAATGATTCGTCAGGAAAACATTTTGTGCTTGCAAATGACATCAACAATGGGATGCATTACAACAGCAATGGTTTGAGGAAAGCAGCTCAAGGACAGAACACAGTCAAAACACATTCTGTGGTGCAATAAGCAATATGTTGAGAGCCACAAAAGGAATTTAAGACATACAATTACAGTACAATGTATAAAGAGACTAAGTACTGAGAGATTATATTACTGGCCTAATAGATGGTACTACCTCACTGCAAATCTAACAGATTTTTAAAAATAGCAGATGAAATTTCTAAAATTAAAAAAAAAAAGCTTCAAATTAAGATAAACTATATTGACTGTGTAATCACTAGAGATGACATAGTGATTAATGCATCAAGAGTGCAAGCTATTACCCAAAAAAATCTAAAGTAGAAACTATAACTGGAAAAATTCCTGGGATTTTTTGATACTTAGCCAAATTCTTTCAAAGCCTTGTTCAAACTACAAAAAAGTCCTACTTCAACCTCTGAAGAAAGGAATTTCAAAACTTCAAAACATTTTTTTTTCTCTGCCAGAAGTCCTCTCCTAGGTTATTTAAGGCCTTCTGTATAAAACTAAGGACCTTTTGATGCCTGAAAGAAATATGTGGTAGTTGTCTGCTTTCAAGATTTGTATGAGGGCAATAACACAACAGCAAACCAGGAAAAGAGAAGAAAATACATTCCTTGGAATTTTATGGCAATTATGTGTGGCTTGTGTTCAATATTGCAGTCAAAGAGAACAAAGCACTAGAATGATTGATCAGAAAACTTTTCTATTAAAGCACATATGGGCATATCAGCTGAGGAACCTTAAGGCCTTAAAATACTTGACAAATACATTTAAAATGCTATCATGAAGCCACAAAATAAGAAGTTTTTCTTTCAATGGAAAATTGATTCCATTCCTTTAGCAGTACCTCTACAAGACAAAAACTAAGTACATATCTTACCAAGGTGTCTCTTGTTCTCAAAAAATTTGAAGTGAAAAAAATCAGGTAAGGCTTTCTGAAAAGAAAATATGTTCACAGAAGTGTGGATAGCAGGAGTTACTATTTGAAATGCAGAAGACTGATCAAACTTATGTTCCTTTTCCCCATTTCCCAAAGGGAGTTGCAGAATAAATTTTACCTACTCATTACTTAAATAAGACATTCAGAATTTATGACAGGACTCAACATGCAAAGAAAAAAGCAACTAAATGTAAAAATACACTTCCAATGAAAATGTAGAGAAAAGAACTCATTTGATTTTCTGAGAGAAAGTGTGGAATTACAATAATTCTCATAAAAAACTAAAGAATTTGATAAAATTTTTCAAGTGGCTATTTTCTTACATTTACATATAACTGAGTACATACATGGCTTGAACAGCTGTTGATGAACAGATGATGAAAAAGAGCTGCAGCTCAGGGAAAAGCAATGGAAGTTCTGCCAGATGTCTTGCCACAACATTGCTACTTCTATTTATCCCTAAGGGATTTAAGAGTTTTGTTAAGGCATCCCTTCTTAATCTGGTATAAACACTAAGGAATAAAGAATGTAAAATTCACTTTATGCAGATGGTGTAAAAGAGGAGAAAAAAATATTTCCCAGAGTTTCTAGGAAGATTCAACTGCAGGAGTAGGTCCATGGTCAAGGAGTAGAAATAGTATACCTAACTAAGAAGAGTAAAATTCCTGATGAAAGCATATCAAATCAAATCAAATCAGCAATTTAACTGCTCATCACATCAGGATTGCATCAGATGTGATCTCTGCTGAACAGCTAAAGGCAACAAACAAAAAGACATAGCAAATACAAAGATGTAAGTGTACCTGAAAACTTTCTGACAGCCTGTATTGCTGACCATTTTACCAGGCTTAAATAAGGCCAACACATTTTCTTACCAAATCTCAGCAACACATTTCGTCAAGATAAATGCCAGGCTAGGCTTTTTTAATCCATAACTTCATCAAAGAATTGGCACAGTTTGGATAAGTCCTCATTAATATATTTCTTTGTAACTTAGGCCATTTTTCATTCCCACTGTATATATCTCTCATTTTGTGAGGATAAGTTCATACCACAGTGGCATTATTTGATATCAGATAAACAGTACTTATCTTTAATAACTTTATTCTTCACCATGCATCATACCAATTTTGGCACTACCCTGATTTCTTTATATGCTAATTAAAACAGTGTTCTCAGATTGCTCATTAATGCAATCTGTCAGATGCTATTACAGCTCTGTGAGAGTCTTACAAAAGTTGCATTTCTTCTCATAATACAAAATATTTGACCACATTTTATTTCAGGTAAGTGAATACAGTCAATAAAACTCAATCCAAAAAAGCTATAGTTTCACTTTCTGGGTCCCCTGCATGGTTCTGCTTCCTTGATAAACAAAACTAAATAGTCCTTTCTTAAAATATTTCCTACGTATCCTAACTCAAACTATACTTCACCTAGTCCCTTCTGGTGGCATGTAATATGTACACATATAAACACACACATGTGTGCATAACTTTTTGGACACATTTCAGAAATCTCTTGGATAAATGATATTATGGATAAATTAATATAATGAGAATCATAATTGATTGAATAAATATATAGACATAAGTCTGTCATATAATGAACTCTCCATATTTTAATGGCCTACTTATTTTACTTCTAAATTATTGTACTGGAATTTAATTTACATGATATAATTATGAAAACAACAAAAGAATTATTTATACTTCTATTTATATGAAAGGCAATTAAATATTCAAGCAAATAAGTGGCTTTAAGAATCTGAACACCTATTTTTTGTGATTAAGGTTGCCATCAAGACCTGGGAAAGTCAGATCTTCAGAGCAAGATAGCTTCAGGAGATGTAATTGTTTACTGAAGTATATTGATCAAGGTATGGCAGCATCTAAACAGACTAGACAGAACACATCTGCTGGAAAGCTTAGAAAGATTTCTCCTTAAAGTCTTCAAAAGCAAAGGTTACAAGCCCAGCAAATTTCACCCTGAATGAACAGATATAAATGCAATAGATTTGACAAGAAGGATATTAACATTTACAGAAAGTCAGGATAGTGGACTTTTTAATTTTTTATTCACTTCAGCAAAGGGACAACTCACTTTACATTGCTCTATGAGAAATATAGAAATAAAAATTAATTTAGACAGATTGTGTGCTTATTGTAGTCCATAGTCATACCTCACATGTTACCTCTGCTGGTAATTAATGTAACTATTTTATCACATTGATTTAATAAATAGTTTAAATACCACCAGTTTTCTTATTTTAATTGCACTCAACTAGCTTACCAGGAACATTATACTGGAATTATTTATTCTTCATTTACCCCAGACACTGTAAACTCTGAACTGAACTGAAGAATTAAACTGTAGTTCTGCATCAAATCCATCATTATTTTACAAGCACTTTCAGAATGATTATGCATGTAGGCATATATACACCTATTTAATAGAAGCTGGTTTTATGTAAGGAGACAGCGAAGAATTTTTATAATACATCACAGTGAACACCAAAATGAACTCTTGCCAGCATTAGAAGGCACATTTGCACAGGCAAACAATTATACACTTTTTCCCAGACGTGTACATAGTGATTTAATTTTAATCATCACCTAACTAGCTTTAGTTTGCATTAAACAAAAAAAAACCAAAAAGAAAGAGTATTGATATATATACTCCTTTAGTTGCCACATTCAACGAGTACACTTGGAAAGTTTAGACCAAGACTGTCGTATTAGGGTAGACACAGCCTGAGGCACTGCTACTCATTATGTTGATCTAAGTCACAGTGTGCCTTAATGATGGGCTGGAAAATCCATCCCGATTAAGTGCACAACCTGAGGTTATATTTAACGGGATTCATTCTAATGTACTCTGTCTCCAGTTGGTATTGGTTTTCTTAGGAGTTGGAGATTTTCACTAGGGTAAAAATAGCACTGAAAAGGAATGGGAAGAGATTAAAATTACCTGGTCCATAAGAAGGAAAGGCCTGTTATCACTTTTTAAAATATCAGGTGCTTAGGAGAGCTGGTTTAATGTCTTAGCAAAATAGGATGTGTTGCATATATCAGTATGAATATGAAATCCAGCCTAGAATGATGAAGCAGGATTCTTTTAGGCAGTTTTCTTATTCATCTTGAGCTATATTAGTTTCCTACAAATGCACAAAATACTGCTACATGAAATAGGAAGACAAAACCATGTTCTCCCTAAAGATACACTGATTTCAAGTAAATCACTGAATATAATCACCATATTTTTTTAATTGCATTGATTTTCTGCTTCTGTTCACAATCCTACCATATTTCCTCTCCTGCATACTCTTTAACATCCCATCTTCTTTAAATGTCTTTGATGTCTGTCATTTCTCAAGTCTTTTTGAAAGGAATGCTTTCTTTTAGACTCACCATGAATTTTTAGAAATATTTTCATGACCTATGACCACTGTATCCTATAATACGTATTCTGAGAAGAGTTAAACTTGAAGCCTGCTGGCATGAAAATCTACAAACATTGTTAATTTTAAGGAGTGTGGCAAAAAAATAATTGCAAAAATTCTAAAGCAAGTCACCTCAACAAAACAATCTTTTATCATTGAGACGTGTATTATAATCAGATTTGCTGAGACTATCTGAACACCAGTCTCACTCTTTGCCATCCCCCACTCCTGCTATGACTTTTTCCTCTTTCCCCCCCCCCCCCCCCCCCCATTATTCTTGTATTCCATTTTCCTAAGTCTTTCACAGTATAATTGTGGAGTTTTCGACCTGTGCAGAGTCAATGCTGAATGAATTTTTTTTTTATTTTTCCAGTGACAGCATTTATTCAAATAAAGAGCAAAAGTCATAAAGCAGTGGTTTTAGTAAAAGAGAATACATCCAAAGTTGACTGTTAGTGTCTCTAAATTGGAGACACATGGGTTTAATGGATTGATGACTCAGTGGATAAAAAGTGGATGAGATCCCACCTGGAGTGCTGCCTACAGTTCTGCTGTGCCCAACATAAGGACATGGAACTGTTGGAGCAAGTCCAGAGGAGGCCACAAAGTCAATAAGGAGACTGAAGTACCAGCTGATAAGAGGACAGGGTGAAAAAGTTGGGGCTGTTCAGCCTGGAGAAGAGAAGGTGACGTGGAGAGCTCATAACACACTTCCAGTATCTGGGAAGCCAGAGGGGGACCCTTGATCAGGAACTGTAGTGACCGGACATAGAGTAATGGATACAAATTGACAGAGGGGAAATTTAGCTTTATTGTGAGGGTGGTGAGACCCTGGGAAAAGTTGCCCAGGGAGGCTGTGGATGGCCCATCCCTGGAAGTGTTCAAAGCCAGGATGGATAAGGTCTTGAGCAACATGGTCTAGAGGGAAGTGGCAGGGGGTGAGGTCTGATGATCTTTAAGATTCCTTCCAACCCTTAATTTTCTACAACTCTATGATTATTTAAATTTCTTAAAGATAAGAATCTACTCTGTGCTTTTATTTCTCTGGCATTACCATGGGAATTCTATGAAACAATTTTTAAAATTATGGTTCAGGCTGATTTGCCTCTAAATTTAACATAAGAAGGAAAGGAATCAAAAAGTGCACACAAATTACCTGCTTTAGGAATAAGGTCTTCCATTAATACACATGGCAAAGATTTCCATCTATGTTGAGAGATTACACAAACTCTGTTCAAGAAAATCAGCCTTAGAATCCTTAATAAACTTTCCTTATCAGAATACAATCCTTACCATAACAGTTTTTCTTCCAATTAACTAGATTATTATTTCAATTCTGACATAGAAGGAAACAAGCCTCCTGTACTGCTACTGGAGTTCTGATTTTTTGTGCTATATCACTTTCAAAAATAATAAAACAAGGAAATTCAATCTGCAGAAATATCAATATTGTTATAAATTTATAATTTTATTTAAATTGGTATTATTAAAAATTATAGTACAGGCATCTTCCCAGAACACCCATCATAGACTGGACTATTAAGAGAACACATGGAATGGATTTTAAAGAACACTTTAAAGTAAAACAAAATAAATAACAAAAAATTCCTCCTAAGTTGTTGTTAGCAAGGGCATTATCGTAAACAGAAATCATCTATACAAGAAGAATATTGCATAGAGTTGTCACCTCCTCTGAATTAAAACACGACAGTTGCCATTTTTGCACATTTCCCTTTCCTTTCTTTCATTTGTATTTGTTTTAAAGGTGAATGGGACATGAGAATGAAAAATGAATGAAAAACAGCACCAGAGTGGAAAAAGGAAAATTGAAAGGAGAATTTTTTCCAAGCTTGATATAATGAGGAAGAGCAGCACACACAAAGAGACAAAAAAAGTTCTCATTGCTTCCCTACACCACTGTGATAAAGTACAGTACATGACTCTGCTCTACCTTTTACTCCTCCCATGGGAAGTGGAGACTCACTCTCTTCTGTACTCAGGGCAGAGCAGGAAGTTTTGGCTGTTTCTTTTTTTTTAAACAAATAACAGTAAAACACATTCCATGGTTCCATTCAGCTTCAACACAGCAGTAGAGGCTACAGTACCCCACTACTGCATAAATTTGCAATATGAAAAGTAAATATGCATAGTTCTAGTGCTAATAAACTCTATACCTTATCTTTGTTTTATCTTGTCGTATTGAAATGACACAAATTCAAACACAAATAAGTGTTTGAACATTAGAAAACAAACGTAGTCTCATGAAACAGGATTCCCAAAACAGGAAAAAGAGGAAAAGCTATGTTTGATAGGCTTTTGTAGACAGCCTTTGATGTCCCATATAAAGGCACTTGGAGGTCCAGATAAGCACAGTCAAAAGAATTAGAGTCTAAAAATGGGTACATTCTAATTTGTAGAAAAGTGTGACATAAGCTAAAATGTAAGTAACATTTTATCTTGTGGTTTGGTTTGTGGCAGGTTTTTTTCCCATCAGCATACTATCTGTTAGTTAAGCCAAAAAAATTTAGTTTGACAGGGTTAGGCCATTTTATGAAAATCCTTGAGTTTATGGAATCTGTGAGGAAGACGTACTTGAAGGGGGCTTGTTGACAGTAGACTGCCAGAATCCTGGAACTCAAAGATGTGCACTGAAAGCAATAAAAAGCAGGAGAGGCACAACATTCGTCTTCCCAGCTACCCCATATAAACATCTTTCAGTTTCCTGATATTTCATTCAAATGAAAAACTGATGGAGCTATATGCATTTAGTTGCCTCCAAACTTTTCTGAAATATATCTGCAAATATTTCAGTAGAGATAGTTTTTTTATTCTTTCAGAGTATTCTCTATTGAACATCTTTCTTTAGAATTGCCCTGGCCCTACATACCAGATTGACAGTATTATTTTACATCTATCCTTCTATTCTGACACTTATTCTGTCATTAATAATGTATCACCATTTCTGAAACAAATCTACATTCTTCAAGCCACATGTTGGCAAATTCCATTTCACAGCTTTGTTCTCACATTCTTTTTCTGTTTCAACACTAGAAACTGAATAGTTTTCATCCCCTTTCCAATTTCCTCCCTTTTCTTCCTTGTTTGCTCAGAGTTGCCAGCTCTCTGTTCAGCACAATATCATTTTTGATACCTGCCATAACAGTCCATTTCACCTTTTGATGTCTATGGGACATTTCACAGATTAACTTTGTTACTGAGCCCAAGAAAATTTTAGTGTTCTACCACTAATGATAATGCTTGAAACAGGTTTCTGTTCTCCTGCTCTCAAAAACGTAAATATCTGAGTCATGAAAGACAATGAACAGACTTTTATTGATGCAATAATTTCAGCAAACTACAGCAACTGCAGATAAATTTATTATTCAGAAGTGACTGTTCTGAAACAGCCATAGAAAGCAAGGATTTCCTCTAGATATCTTTGGACATACTATTTCCACTGATTTAAAAGATCTTCGTACGAAGTATAAGAAAGAAACTTAGGAACATCATAAAAATGATAATTTGCATGCAGAACTTTATGTGAGTACTCAAACATAAAAGAAATACAATCATAGGAAATATCCATATGTTCATAAAAGATTGCAGGAATAAGATTTGAAACAGGTAGTAAACTAACAATATTTTTCTATAGCCTTTTTTTCTCACACTTAACAGGGCCTGGAAGACTTGGGATAAATAACGTTAGCCATGTTACTAATAGCACTATCACAGCCTACACGACATAGCTGAGGAATTCCTGTATCATTTTCCTAGTTTTCTAAAGCAGATCAAACAAGTCTCTGTAGCACTGTGAAAGCAAGATTTATCCCATCATCGAGGCTTTTCATGAGTCCAAGTGCAATAATGAGCAGGAAAAGACCACTTAGGAATTAATTTACCACGTTATAAAAGGTTTTTCATGAAACAAGAAAATCAATGAAACTTCAGTCTGCAAGTTTCACAGAATACCTACACCACCAAGAATGCACTTAAATTGATGCATTCCTTAGAAGGCATGCTGTTTATATTATTTTTTTGATATTCTGGAAAGAGTATTTCAAACAAAACCTGCCCAGTTTCTTTTTGAGTTTGTCAGAATTCCCAACAGAAAAAGTATTTTATACATTTTTGTACTATTGGATTGCTCTGAAATTCCCTCTGCAGCCCCAACAAAGGATGTGAAGATTTTAGGTACAGAAAAACACAAACAGTGGAAAAAATTTTCTATTTTTTTTTTTGCAAGTATTCTTTCTATAAAATATATATTACATAAAAATAAGTTTATTTGATTCTTGCATTTATTCTAATTTACAATCGAGAGTAAGAATTTGTGTATGTGTGTAAATAAAAAATAAATCCAAACACTGCATGATGATAGATTTCCCTTGATGGTTAGTATAAGGGAGAGGAAACTATTAAGTCTTTAGCAATAAAAACCAAATTTTTACTACACCCTTCATTTACTTCTTTTACTAAAAGGTCCTGATTTCCTCATTCATGTCTATGGAATTAGAGAAGTAAAGCTTTTTAAAATTGAAAAGACACAGTCAGATCTGTAATTCCATTCTTCTTTTCCATTTGTTCTTTGGATTAGCCATCTGCAAAAATGCATAAGTCATAGTGAGTCTAATCATTTATGTGTCAGTTTCTCAAACTTTAAATTATAATAGAATTACATTTATCAAACAATTTTATTTTTTTTTAAATCTAAACTGGAATTTAATTTCCAAGAAGGCCAGAGGGAATAGCTTTTCAGCCAGTCCATTTTGTTTCACTTGTCCCTGAACCAGTCGGTAAAACCTTTTCCAGTACAATACAATGTCCTTTACTATAATGAAAAACATGGAGCATTGTTAAGAACTGTTAAAGACATTGCATCATCAGTGGAAAAAACTAAAATTACTGTAATAAAAGAGAATCATCTTTGTGGAAGGGCCAAGAAAACAGTTCTTGTGGATATTTAATTTTTTTTTAATATCTTTCTTGCAGAATTGTGAACATGATGACCTAGGTGGTTGTTTCTAGTTCTTTGCAACACATACGGATAAATACTGTACTTGCTCAGTGATAAAATCATCAAGGACAATAATAGTGTCTTTGTTAGTGTCTCTGCCATGGATGGCACAGTAATGTTCTTTTTATAATTACACTATTTCTATAACAGCAACACAACAAACATTTGTTAAAGCACTGCCACATCTGAACACAAAAATAAAGAGTAAAATAATACTACTGTAACTTTTATTGCAATGTGGACAAAAATATGGGACAGAAAGACAATTTGATACAACACGAATATTTTACACACAGGTATCTCATGGAAATAATAAAAAAAACCTTTTTCTTCAAAGTTTTGTAAAGTTTTCTTCAAAGTTTTTATGTTAATGAACTGAGGAGAAAAAAAGTCCTTAAATAAGTCCTTTATCATCTTGTTAAGTACATGGACCATAAGCTCTTGCAAACAAACATTTTATCCTAAAGAATTGTCAGAACATATTTTGATAAAAATAAAAATGCATATAATTACAAAAGACCAACCTCTACACAGTCAGGTGGGCTTACAGAATAAGTAATCTTCAAAGATATTGTCTAACATTCTATTTCGTGTATTGTAAAATGTACTGAATGCCTTTCAGACATTGACTCGGTTTGAGAGGAAGTGA